>CM074781.1:32534641-33122489 GCA_037355745.1 Pseudo-nitzschia multiseries | reverse complement strand
GGTGTTGACATGGTAATCTCTATGGCTTCGGAAGGACGGGCACAAAGGAGGAGGAGGTTGTTGCTCCTACGGTAACTACTGTATTGGCGTTGCTTACTACTACAACAAGGAGCGTTTCGATGCTGCCTACTGGGGGAGTACTAGTAGCGTTTCGATGCTGCTACAGGGGGGGACAAGGCTAAACCGGGTACAACAAGTGGTACCATTTTGGTGGTACCGGAGTACCACTCAACTTTGTTAAGTAAAAAAATTTTTCAACGCATTGCACGTGTTTTTTAGGCATACTCAAGCGTAAAGAGGGAGCAAACGCGCGGGATTCGCAGCAGCAGCAGCAGCAGCAGCAGCAGGATTTGGTTGATTCCTTGACACCACCTGTGTAGAATCTTGTAGAATCCCTACTACAAGCTGGATTTTTGCTGTTTTTCCCCGGTGGTAATTCATAATTTTGAAATCAACCACCTTTCAAACGCAAATTGCTCCCCAACCATGGGAATAGACCAATTTTCACTGCTTTCTTTCCTATTACAACAACAAGAAACCCATCCTATCACACTGTAAGTCATTGTTTCCGGTCCTTTGGTTGCTGGGGGGGGGGGGGGGGGAGATGTTTAGGCTGTTCGGTTTCATTTGCCGTTGTTATTCTTGTCATCGTCGTCGTCATCGTTGTTGTCATTTATTCATTCCTATCACTCAGGACGCTGCTTCTTTTTGCCTGTTTGACCATGGGGAATAGCAGCAACAAGCACTGTAAGTGACTGTCGGTTCTGTGTTTGTTGGGGGGGGGGGGAGATGTTCAGGCTGTTTTGTTTTGGTTTGATTTGGAGCTGTCAGCGCGTCGTCATCATTGTTGTTGAAGTTGTTGTTGTGCACTTTGTTTATTCATAGTATCACTCCTCACGACGATGCTCCTTTTTGCTTTTGGCCATGGGAATAGCCCCTTCCAGCAACCACCATGGTTCGAACTATTCCACCCTGAAAGAGCAAGCAACGCTGCTCCTCGGACTTGGTCTAATGCTCAAGATCTTTGGTCTTGGACTCGGCCATCCTCTACCGATGCAACAGCAACAACAACAACCCAACCGTCGGTCTGCAGCAGCCAGGAATTCTTCATTGAGCAACCCCTACAAGAAGAAGAACCCCCCCTCCTCCTTCTGGATCTCCAACTGCCACTGCTGGAAAGAGGAAGAAGCGCGCCCCGTCTGACCCGGCGTCCAAATTACAAGCATTGCCTGCTCCAGTCTAGGAAACTGTGTATTCTTGCTCCGGTGTCTGAACTACAAGCACTGGTGTGCTGCTCTGGGGGGGACTGGTGTATCCACGGCGCCCAAACTACAAGCGCTGCTTCGGTTTACGGGACGACCATATTTTTCGCTCCAGCAATCCAAACTACAAGCGCACGAGCTACACAGAAGCAGCTCTGATTTTGGCCCCAACAAGCCTCAATATTCATCATGGTGTGCTCTATCCCTAGCAAGAAATAGGTCTACAGACTATATTTCTAATTCTAGCTCTTTTTTTGGCATATACTCTGGTCCCTAGTCTGGTGTGTATTAGTCTGTTCTGGAGTATCGAAACTAGTCGTAAAGAACAGTGCTCAAATACAACTGGAAATTGCACACCAGTACGTTCTACTTGAAATCACGTAGAAAATAGTACCAGAATAAAGTGTGGTACCGGAGTACCACTTTTGGTACCAGAGTACCACCATCTGCTACCGGAGTACCACTCCCTTCTCCCGTTGAGCCTGTTTCAAACCCTCATTTTTTCTTGGTACTTAGGAGTGAGTGCACGTGCTCGTCCGCCGAAGCCATAGGATGGGGGGAGGGGGGGGGGGGGGGGAGGGGGAGAAGAAAAAGGGAATACCGTTTTACCGAAGTACGATTAGTACTCGTACAAATTTTCGGTGAAAAATACTGTACTTCTGAGTAGACGGACGGACGTCCGTAACAATCCACGTTTTTATGCTGTGTTTCTTTTACCGGTACATATCACAACATCAGGCTCACACACGATGCCCCTTTACGACTGACGTAGATATTTTTAGCGGCTTCAAAAAAATTATGAAGAATCCGTCAAAAATACTGGGCCCTGCACGGTTCGTGATAAGTATCCGTACCGTAGGGGGGGGGAGAGACGTAATACTACCGGTACGCACCTCCCCGCCAAAGCATCGTTGCCAAACCGGAGTTTTCACATTCGCGGGGGATTTTTCAGCAGGAAATCAACAACACGGATCCACCGAGACAAACAGGTCCTCAACACCCGAGGGTGTCACATCCAAGTAGTCCAAAGATCATTACGGCCACCTTAGAAACGAAATCGATCAGTACGAAGATGCAGTTGAAAGCATCTTCGATGAAAATGTGGCGGAAGCATTCTGGCGTTGTTGGATATGTGTTCATGCGTTCCTACTTTCCGATTCTTATGCTTTCAACAATCCCCATCTTCTTACTGCCCTCGAAGTTATACCGGCGTTTTCCCTCAAAAAATACAATCGGGTAGCATTGCGTCAACAGTGAGCTCTTTCCGAAGTTCCCCACTGGTGTGGTCTTGCGTACACACACGGCAACGCTGTTCAATTTGATGATCAGGTAAGTTACAAGACATTGAGTCTATGATTTTATGTGTGATACGAATCGTAATCCATCGATGTAAACATTTTTTTGTATTTTTAAATTTGAGAAGAACGCACTGATCCAAATTTGGTTTGCCATTGCAAAAACTCGATCAATCTCCCCATTTCAGGGTTCTCCAAAAACTCCTCGTGATGTAAACTGGACGAAGAGGAGATTCAAGTCTTGCAAACGTTTTGCATCGCGAACACGAGCTTGGATGAGTAAGGTCCTCTTCTGGAAAACAAAGAAAGGAAAAAGTCTCCTGGCGGCAGCGGCCTTCTCATTGGCAGTGATTTTTAGTTCTGGACAACAAATCAGTTCGTATTCACCAGTTGGCGCGACAACTCCTACAGAAATCAATGTATTGAATAGTAGGGGTGGTGGAAACGGAGGATCACAGTCTGTGGTAGCCACGCGAACTCAACCATCACGTCTGATGAAAGAGACAATAGACACCAAGAGGAGTAGAAGTAAAGAAGCAGTGACTGCGGTTGCGACGGCTGCAGACAAAACTTCGAGAACTTTAAAGGATGCAATGGACGATTTGGGAAAGTTCATGAATGGTCCTAGATCAGATACCCTGTTGTTGCTGTTGGCCACTGCAGTGATTACACCACTCTGTAAGATGATGGGGACTTCGCCGATCCTGGGATTTTTGGCATCCGGTATGCTTCTGGGGCCCAACGGTTTTGGTTTGATCAATGATCTCCACACAACGGAGGTATTGGCCGAGCTTGGTATTGTCTTCTTTCTTTTTGAAATGGGAATCGAGCTTAGTGTCGAACGGCTGGTGAGTATGAAGCGCGACGTTTTTGGTTTGGGGTTAAGTCAGTTTCTCTGTTCTGCAGTAGCGATTGCCGGTGTTGGAAAAGTCATTGGTCTTCCTGCTAATGCGTTGGTGGTCCTAGGAGGTGGGCTTGCGCTATCGAGTTCTGCCTTTGTTTTACAACTATTAAAGGACAAGAGTCAATTGGCATCTCGATTCGGAAAGGCTTCGTTTGGAGTTCTTCTCTTTCAAGATTTAGCCGTTGTGCCATTGTTGGTTGTAACTCCGATTCTGGCAGGAGGTGGAAGTGGATTAGCTGCAGCCCTTGGAAGTGCTGTTTTAAAGGCTGGTATAGCTCTGGGATCTATTACAGTTGCCGGTCGATATCTTCTCAATCCATTGTTCAAGAAAGTCGCCGCAGCGCAGTCCCAGGAGGCATTTCTGGGAGTTATTTTGCTGACAGTTTTGAGCATGTCTTTCATGACAGAAGGGTTGGGTTTGAGCAATACATTGGGGGCCTTCCTTGCTGGGGTACTTCTCTCTGAAACGAAATATCGATACCAGGTAGAGGCTGATATCGCTCCTTTTAGAGGCATCTTGCTTGGATTGTTTTTTGTGACCGTTGGTTTTGAAATTGACCTGGCTCTGATCTTTTCGAACCTACCGGCTGTCTCTGCAATCGTCTTCGGGATTATGATCATAAAAACACTCGTATTGACTTTGCTAAGTTTGGCTTTTGGTCTAAGTCTGTCGGTGTCACAACAAACAGGTCTAATTCTCAGCCAGGGTGGTGAATTTGCCTTCGTTGCGTTTGGGTTGGCTAGGTCATTAGGTATTCTAGATCAACCAACCACAAAACTACTGTTGACCAGTGTGAGTCTAACCATGGCGTTGACACCTGCCATGGCAGCAGCTGGGGATAAACTTTCCAAGGCGCTCGAAGAAAAGAGCGATTTTACTCACTATCTCGGACAAGATCGGGAGGCTACTGAAATTAAGGAGAGCGATGATTTTGCTGTCGTTATCGGCTATGGAGCTGTTGGTAGAGTTGTTTGCGACTTACTCGATCGCAAACTTGTCAAATATGTTGGGATCGAAATCGATCCAAAGAAGGCCATCCAAGCACGAAATGCTGGACTCCCTGTCTTCTACGGTGATATTGGTCGACAGGAAGTGGCCGATGCTTTCAATGTGGGTAAAGCCAAAGCTGTTGTGGTCTGTATCTCGGATCGGGATCAAGCAAACCGTGCTGTTATTGCTTTGCGTAGATTCTATCCCGACGTGAAGATATTCAGTCGAGCAAGGGACAAGGATCACGCTGATCGTTTACAAAAAACGTTGAATGTAGCTGCAATGGTACCTATCCTCCCTGAAGACAACTTGCTGTTGACTCTTCCATTTGGAGGAGCCGTTCTGAAGGCCCTCGGAGGTTCTCCGGAAGAAGTAAACGCTATTCTTGAGACGAAACGAAAAGAGGTCATGAGCGGAATTTCTCTGGTCGAAAGCGAAGAAGATATGGCATTGGTGCAGTTAGGCATCGAACCACAAGTCAGGTCCGAAAAAAATAAGAAAGATAGTACAGAAGAGGGTGGGGAAGGCGATGCAGTTGCTGAGAAATCTGCTGCGGCTAGCCGAATAGAGGAAATTAAAGAAAAAAGTCCTTTTGTTGCAGAGGTCATCGGCGATGCCACACAGGCTGACAAAAAGAGTAATGTTGATGTCATCGACGTTGCTGCTAATGGGGTTGGCGCAGATGCTACATCTGCCAACAACACAACGACGCCAGAGGTTGAGTTGCCACCTATCTCGGAGGAGTAATTTCGCTAGTAATAGATTTATACCACTGAAAGATTCGAATTTCTTGTTAGTTTAAATGGCTATTAGCTGTGCCGTAGTCACAGGCCTGATATTGTAGCTAACAATACAGTACTCGTACCTCTCCCTAGTCGTGAGTGAGTTAAATGCAGTGTTGCAGACAACTTCAAATAAAGTGATATTACAATATTACTATTTGACAGGTGATTTGCATGCAAGGCTAGTATTATTTTTGGCATGATAATAATATAAAGGGCGTCAGAGGATATTGAATAGATCTACAGTCTCGTTGTTCAGGAGTTGCGGAATTCATAATTTGCAGATTTCATGTCCTTTGCATAGTATTCATAGCTACTACTTTTACAATGTATCAGAAGAGGAGTGCTGGTGCGAAGGAGTCAAAGAGTAACAAAACAGCTTCAATTTCCATAAAGACTACTATTGCGCAGGGCCCAGCAGGGATTTTGTGTGCGTTTCATAATAACCTTCCTCTTTGTGTAGAAATACGTAGAAAGTACCAGAAAATAATTTTACGGAGGAACATGTAAAACTAGTAAGGAGTAGTACTAAATTAATGCACGATCTAACCCCCCCCCCCCCCCCCCCCCATGTTTTTAACGTGCGTTGCACATGAAATGGCTATATTTGGAATACCTATGAAAGGGCAAGAACGTTCTTACTGTTTATAATCACTATGCCCTTACAAAAATTCAGTGTCTTAGCTTGCATGTGGAAGTATCCGGACGTTAAAGGGAGGAGTAGAACCCTTTGAACCGGTAAAATCATTTTATAAGGCGTGGCAGCCCCTCTTTAAGTCCCTATGAAAGGCAGATCAATACCACTGAGATCTCTAGCGTTTAATCAATCATGTAGAGTTGATTGAGGAGAGTTCAACCCCAAAAGAGCGATTGAAATAGGTTAAAAATTGAGGTCTACATAAATTTATATTTGTGTAAGGGAAGATTATTTTGGAACGGAGGAAATACCTCGTAATAATGGATACAAGTATCCAAATGAGTGATTCCCACCACGAATAAAGTAATAAAGGTTTGCAACCAAACTAATAAATTTATTCACATAGTAATAGATTTATTAAATATTGAACATAATTTGGCAGCCGAGACTGCCTCGACTGCCAGATTTTATTAACTGCGTAAACACTGAATAAACTCCAACGGAATCTTAAAATCATACTAAAATCAAATATTTCAGTCACCCAACGCATGCTAATCGTGTGCACCTCTGTTGCTGTTAAGTGGTAAAAATGATTCCACTTAAGGCTGCAATAGAAACAGGTTGAACTATTTGAACCAATGCATCATTAAAGACCGGATCGATAAGTAAACACTTGGAACCCATATGTGCATTCAAAAGAGTACATATGGAATGGGCCTCATTTATTCCATATCATGGAATAAAATACTTAACCTGGCCCACCAGCCTTGCTTGCCAAAAGAGGCGGGTAGGTGGCGGGGGTAGTGATTAAACAGACAGTTACTGTTTCTTCTTTATGGATTCCGAAGATTCCAAGTTCCAAATTCGTCAGTTAATAAAAATATTCTTCTGTTGGGTGCACCAAAAAATCTATTTGATCTATTCACTCGTGAATACTTTTTATTATCTGGTCTTTTATTCCCTAAATGGTGGTGGGAATCACTCAATAAGCGGCAAACGTTACCGTGAGGGTGCACAATATAAATACAACCCAAAATACACAGTACAAAAAACATGTAGAACTCTACGTAGGACACATTAGGCGCGCAAAAAATCAGTGAGAGATGATTCCCATCAGCGAGGCACAAGAAAGCCACACGGCAAAATACGGACAAAGAATAATTTTGATTCATATCATGACAGAAATTGTCCATCGATTACATTTAACATCTAATTGGTACAAAGCTCGCTGGGATGTGCGTCAAAGAAAATTCCAAGTCAGATCACTGCAAATAATTCAGCAAAATACAGACACAGAAATATTTTTGATTCATATCACAACAGAAATTGTCCATCGGTTACATGTAACATCTAATCACTAATACAATTAGGATTGATCCAATCAATCAATTGATTGAGGTACAAAGCTCGCTGGGATGTGCGTCAAAGAAACTTCCAAGTCAGATCACTGCAAACATCATGGCAAAATACAGACACAGAAATAATGTTGGTTCATATGATGACAGAAATGTACATCCACCAGTTACATGTAACACCTACTAATTGCTAATACAGTTAGAGACCAATACGATTGATCATATCCTGCTACACTTGGTACATGAAAACTTGAACTTTGAAACACTCTGCTATCAGCAATAACAGGGGGGGGGGGTCCCTATCCAACAGCAACACACTTCACTCCACTCGGCAATTGACCACTTGTCTGCTCCACTCTGCTCAACAAAGCTGATAATTTCCTCCTGCCCTTTCATCAGGCGGCATCTTCCTAATCAGCTGAGTCATGTTGCATCCTCCTCCATATCACCGCTTGATCTTGGCAACAATGGCTGTGTTCACATCATTCCCCAAGTCTAGAAGCCTCTCCATACATCCCCATACATCCCCAAAGAACCTTCCAATTACAATACTTGTACTTCACTTGGCCTCGCTCCACGGCATTGAACTCCCTTGCTGGTGGCTTCCTCCCTCCAATGTCATTTTGATACTCATCCCACAAGGCTTGGATAGTCTGTGGTCTTTCATGCAGAGTGGCTGGTCTTTCTCCCACAGGAGCACCTTGCTGGGGATTTGCAGATGGTCTTGTCGCCCCTCCAACTCTCCAAGCTGGCGCCATTGCCATCCCACAAATGATCTGGGTAAGAATCTTAATCTGCTTTTTGAGCTCAGCAAGCTCTGTGATCTGATGGTTCCTCATCTCTGCTACATTGGTTTGAGTAGCGAATAACTTGGCATAGACAGTGTTCCTCCACTGCTGCCCCCATCTACCAAAGGCACCACTGCCATCTCCTTCTTCTCCATCAGGGATCTCATCCAGCCACAGGATTTCATCGATGTTGGAAGCAATCACTTCTAGTCTACAAATACAATTCACCCCATCAGGAAGTCTCCCTTGCAGCAACTCATATCTGTGTAGGATGTGTTGCTTCAGTCTAAGGGGGCAATAGTCCATGATAACAGGATAAAATCAAGCCCAAAGCACTGCCTTTGCTAGGATAGCAGCAACTTCATCCCCAAAGGCTCCCTGAATTGCAGGAGCCACTGAAGCACAGAGTCATTCATTGGTCAGTCCACTGTAATCCTTCTCCTTGTACAAGCAAATCCCCTGGTGGCAAAGCTTGCTACCAGCATTGATATCTGGCCAATCCAACTGGACATCCAAATACATGTCTTGTATACTCTTAGTCTTCCATCTAGCCCTATAATTAACATCATCTCAAGTAGCACCTCCTCTCCTGGCCATAGTTGTAGCCCACTTCTTAACTGAATGAGTTCCTAGCCTTTGCGCCCTTCAAAGGGGCCTAAACTGATCCCTTTCAATGATAGCCTTAAGAGCCTTTTGGTATGCTGACTTGCATCTGCCTGCTTCCTTGTTCTGGGCTTTCAATGGAGACCTGGAGTCAGTATCCCCCTCAGCAAACATCCATTAACTCAACCGGCCCGCGCCACTACCAAGCCATGCCTCCAAGTAGATAGAAAGCCCAATGAGTACACAGTGCCTGTAATCCATCAATCCCATGAGCAGTTGCAATGGGCAGTTCCCCTCCTTGTGCACATTCTTGGACCACCTCATCTGAATGGTAAGATAGCCAGAGTATGTTGTACTTGTCTGCAAGTTTGCCTTCTTCATGTGTGAGGTGTCACCCCCTCTTACAATCAAGTGCAACTGGACTCACAGCATTGCCATGTGCCTGAGGCTGGGGAGGTTGTCTCCAACAGCAGAGAGCTCAAGAAGCATCTGAGCAAACTCTTCATTGGTAAAAGCCCTATCAGCAGATGTTTTGACACCAAGCTGCCAGGTTTCCTTTCTTTGCCACAGCTTTGATCAGTGGATAAATCTTGATAGATCTAGTAGGATTGCCCGTACTTTTAGTATCACTCCACGCTGCTGTATTTGGCATGAAATAGGATATTGCTTTCTTCCAGTATCTCATTGTGCTAGATCTTCCACTTACTGGGTTATCATCTGTTTGCAGATCCTCCATTCCATACAGCTTCAAGCACATCCATTTGTAGATGTCATCAGGGGTAATCACAACAAGCTCTTCCTGAGTGAACAATCGGCCAGTGGTGTATTCATGCCCTCCAGCAATGAAGGACATCAACTCAAACAAGATCCAGTGGTATCGTAAGAGTTGAGTAGGGACGTTCACATCATTGGGTTGCTGGGGCTCCGGCCGGTGCTCTCGCTGGGCCTCTTGCTGGCGCTCATGGTGCAGGGGCATCCTCTTCGTCGCCCTCTTCATCGTCCTCTTCATCGTCCTCTTCATTGCCCTCTTCATTGTCCTCTTCATCATCCTCTTCATTGTCCTCTTCATCATTGTTGTCAGCAGCTCGTCACAAAGGCTAAGGCATCTAGCTCACTTAGGCCACTGTCTTCAGTTTCATCCTCCTCTTCCTCCTCTGGAGGTTCGGGTTCATTTTCATCCAATGAGCCATCTTCTTCTGCTATGCGGGCTGCTCTTTCAGCAGCTGCTCTTTGCATGACACCTTGAGCACGCCAGAGTGCTGCTTGAACCAGTGGATTTGAATTCCAGGGAACAGCGCGGGGAACAGCTGCAGCCAATGGCATGATGACTGTAGCCTGCGGATCCATGTCAGCTAAAGCTGCTGCTGCTTGGGCCCAAGCACAACATTCACCGGCTTGTTCCTGTACCTGAATGTTCGTCGGATCCATGCTCAGCTGACGCGGCATGTTCTTGGCTTTGCTTGTTGGTGCTTTGCTTGTTTAATTGAATTGATTTGCAATCAAAACATAAAAAAGTGAGCTTTCGGAGAATCGATCGGGTGAGCTCGAACAAAAGGATCTGCAAATTTGTGTGTGTATTTGCTTGTTAATTGATTGGTTTGCTCGTGTATCAACCGGTCCGATAAGCCAAAATTAGCAAGTCACTCACTATCCATGAGTTGCATAAGTTGCGCACCTTGTGGGAAAATACAGGGCTACAAATCAACCAGTAGTGCAACTTTGCTAAAATTAAAAATACAACCGGTACCCTACTCTTTGTAGTACAATTCTTTTGTATACCCCGACAGATGATGGGATACCAAACATGATATTAGTGCCTACGTAGAATCCTGTAGCCAGTTGTACTAGCCCAGGTTAAATGCAACCCGGGTTATATTGGGTGATTCCCAAAATACTTTCTGGGTCTTACCCAGATCTATGTCTTTTTTGTATTTTGGGAATGAAAATTAACAGACCCAGATTTTGGCGGGCCAGCGTCTAAAATCTCATTTTTGGAATATGGAATTCTTCGTACCGACAATAATAATAGCCAAATTTGCCATCTTGATACGATTCAAAATATGGGTTTAATACAATCAGATTTTTCAGCAACTGACTTTCAGCAACTCAACTAATCATAGGCCGAAACTCAACTGACAACATAAATTATCATTTCACTCCTGTTGATCCGTTGACTGTGTCACTTGAGTTGCTTGTTTGCTCGTATCTTTTACAAGACAATGATGATGATGATGATGCTGCTGCGGAAGAAAGGTGTCGAAGAGATAGGAGAGCACCAAGGATAACCCTTTGTCATCATTCTGAGTCCCCCTTTCTTTATCTATTCAACTCAGCCAATGAACAGGCTCTTCTCAACTGCTGCGGCGGTGTCAACCACAAGGTCTTTGGAGAGCTTCTAGGTCTATTTGAACCCATATTTGATAGTTACACGATCAATAGAGACACCAACGCTATTCGCAAGCGAAAGGTCAATGTGAATGGAGTATGGAGTATGGAGTAGAAGAAAGCGTGAGGCAAATGTAACTTGCTGTCTTGGTCTAGTACTTCATTGGTTTCAAACACAAGGATCCGTCACAAGATCTGTGTCAATGGCATTTGGACCGACCTCTACTGTTGTGTACAAATGGTTGAAGTTCTCCAGAAAGGTTCTTTTGTTTGTATTGCAGAAGCATCCAAAGGCAATGGTTAGACCTCCAACTGAAGAAGAAGTGGAGGAATATATTGATGCAATTGGTGCAAAATACCCCAGACTAAATGAATGCTACATCTGGGGTGCGGCTGATGGACTCAAAATCAAAATTCAGCAGTCTTCTAGTTGGTTGGTTCAGATTTGTTTTTACAATAGCTGGGTCTGTGACACGTACGCCAACAGTGTCTTTGTCTTTGTCTTTGCAGCCAATGGGAGATCTTGTATTTGCAGTTACAACTGCCCTGGTACCTGGCACAGCAGCACAATTGCAGATCATGGTGTTTACGACAAAGTAGAAGAATTGTTTGTCAAGTACCGTGCAATGATTTTCATTGACTCTGCATTCAGGATTTACACAGGGAGACACCACTGCCTTGTCCAAAGTTTACAGACTGATCCAGATATCCCAGAGGCTCTCTTGTTAAATAGAGAAGCAACAACAAGCCTTTGTCAGTTGCCAGAGTGGGGAATGCGAATGATTCAGGGGCAGTTTCCCTGACTGAAAGACAAACTCCTATTGGAGACATTTGGAGATCGCAAGATCATTATGAACTTGGTGATTCTTCTGTACAATTACCAAACAAGCACCATTGGCCACAGTCAGATCCTGAATGCTTTTATGTATTGAACGGATGGATACTTCTCTTATGCCAATGAGCCAACGGAAGATGCCACCAGCATGTTTGAGTAGCTGCGCACGTTGAGCCGTTGAGCCGAAGTGTAGACTGTTGATTCCTGTGGTCTTAAGGTTTGATTTAAAAACTAGACAACTTAAGGTTTCATTGTAAGTTTTGCTTTCGAATTTTGCTTTGGGTGGTTGAGTAGATTGTCGTATCAGTTCAAAAAGGACTTGGAGTAGATAGCTGATTGAACTTGGACTTGTTGGACCACCAATGTGGTCCGACCAATTTATTTGGACTCGGATCGATTTGGACTTGGATTGATCCACCATGGTCAACTTGGATCGGTTGATCGATTGCAAAGTGTAGTGTAGATTAAGATTAATCTCTAACGATGGATTTGGACATAGCTTTCCCTGTAGATTTGGACATAGTACTAGCTTCCGCTGTTGCTAAATTTTGGAATTATGAACTTGGAGTGAGCTTGGAGGAGCTTGGATCGATACGAGTAGTTTTGATCCATTGATCCATCCGGAGTAGTTTCGCTTTTGGTGTTTGCGTTTGTAAAAACTGCATGACTCCTTAAGAGGGATTCAACTCCTTAAGAGGGGTTCAACACAGCGCTGAACAAAGCTAATCCCATCAGTTCTTTGATACATTGAAGTGGGAATTGTTGGGAATAGTTGGCAGGTACACGTGCTTGTATACATTTACGTGGGAATGGATGTGGGAATTGTTGATTCTGATTGATTTGATTCCGATCAATTTCAGACTTTCATGTACCAACTTCATGATTTTGCATAACACTAATTCATTATTTCTTTTCTTTGCAACTTGCAAAGCTAATAATTTGGTTTCTTCCAAAAGCAAAAGCAATAATCTACGATGTGTTGACTTCAAATCTACTAATCGAATCTACTAATCTTTGAATTATCTAAACTAGTAATCTTTGTAATCAACCATGGTGATGAAGCTGAGATTCAAAGTCAGCAATCCATGCTGGGTGTAGGTAGACATTGACTCAAGTCCATATCCAGTTCAAATTGTTGAGAGCCGGTGTCATCACTTGATCCACGTCAAAATCCAACCATTGAAGTCAGAGCCATCTCTATCATAGACCCCATCTCTTGTCAAGTGAAGTGGATGGAGCCTTCCCTTCAAATTGAGGTTGACCCAAATGCGCCACTGCCTGTTACAATTAAACAGGAACCAATGTCTTAAGTGGAATCTCTGGCTCCGGGGGAATTCAAGTTGGAGTTGGAGTTGGGAAGCCAATTTACAAAGAAGGTGGCAACATTTATTATGGCTGCCTTTAAGGATTCCAAGGCAGCCTCTCTTTGTCGCCTCTCAGCTTCAAAGACAGCATCTCTATCATGTTCCCTTTCGAGCTGGGAATTCTCTCTTCTTTGTTCCCTCTCAAGCTTGGAATTCTCTCTCAAAAAATCAAGGATTTCCTGGCCGTTGACTTTGGTGTTCCTGTATTGTCACTTGGCACCAGACCGAGGAGTGCTGGGGGAGGAGGAAGCAAACCAACAAGAGGGAGATGAGGAAATGAACCAAGGAGAGGGAGAGGAAGCAGACCGTGAGGGCGGGACGATTGCTGGTAAGTTTATGGCAATGGGTGCATTCTTGAGTTCTGTTGTGGTTGGTTGGATTGGTTGGGAAGGTTGACGTAGCTGCGGTTGGGTTGGTTGCGTTGACTGTGTTGGCTGGGTTGGCTGTGCTCGTTGCGTTGGCTGGGTTGGCCTGGTTCTTTGCAAAGGTTGACAGAGTGGGATCAGAGGGATGTTATCATTGTCAGAGCCGTCATCCTTGCTCCTACTTATGTTATTCTCACTACTTATGTTATTGTTGTATCCTTCTTCCATGTTATTTTTGTATCCTTCTTCCAATCGAACTCCTCTTCTCCATCACCAACTTCCAACTTGTTCTAAATCAACCACTTGACCCTCTTTGCTAACTGTACCTCCTATGGGCAATTTGGATTACCAGTAAGAATTTGTTTATGGTAAAGATTGATGTATTTCCTACAGAGGTTTGGAACACTTCTGTCACTATCAGGGAAGTTGTTGTTATGGATTTGGGCGACTTGATCCCATTTCTCAGGAACAACGAGAAGGATTAAATGGAGGGTGTGTAGCAATTCCATAAGTTTGATTTTGCTGTAGTTGCTCACCCCAGACTTGCGTCCTACCCGTGATGGATTATTCACCATTGCTCCTGTTGTTGGCGTCACAATATAAAAAATTATGTCCGGAGCTGAATATGTATCTCCTCCCCCATCGTTGTCACATAGCAACAGCAGATAAAGCATTATTATTGATATGATTTGTTTTGGTGCGTTGGAAAATATTTTGTACTGCTCGTAATGTAATCAACCAAAATTGGCGATCCATGGTGATCTGTTGGATGTGTGATTAGTTAGTTGGTGGGTGGGTTAAAGAAAGTGTGTCGTAACAAACAAATGCAAACGGTCTTACGATCGATTGATTTAGTGAGTAAGGTCATTGTTACAGTTCATTCGGCCTTGTCGATGCCGATCTTGTCGATGCCGATCGACAGGTTAATTAATCGTCGTCATTCGTGTAATTTTACCATACAAAACACATGTAAACTTAAGACACAAAACACACGCAACCATCTTCGATCGGTCTTTCTTTGTATCGTATTACCGTGTAATTCACCGTGATATTCTCATTGAAATATCACAGTATTTGTACCTTATTACGTAGTTTTAGTACTAGATTGTACATAGATTTTAGGGCATGATAGTGTTTTAGAGTTGTTAATTCTTCGAAGAGTGAGCTGATGGGAAAATTTGGTAAAGAGACAAACCACATGAAACGCCGACGATTATTCACTCAAGTTAAATAACCTTACGAATAAGGTTATTTGCCCTTATGACTTTTCGTACAGTACGCGTTACACGGTGAATTCTTTTCAGTCCCCTTCAGTCATAAATCCTCCAACCGTTAAGCGGCTGGATTCTATGGCTTAATATGTTCATCGTGAGTTGAATACCAAACTGTATCCAGTCTACCATCAGAGGCCCTATCAAAAGAAATGGGGTGGCGTTTTGCCTTTCATTCTGGCTCGCATCATGGCATTTTGCCCTGATCCTTGCCAGTTTGATATATTGTATTCATGGATCAAATTATCCATTTTCGAAATGCTCAATGCAGAACGATTTGTTCATTTTTTCCGTGATTGAACTTAGAAAATCAACTTGTTACTTCAATCGAACGATCGATCGAACATTCCATCGAATGATTGATTTTATCAAATCTCTTACCACATGCAACGAGAACAATGTTCTCTGAAAACAGCGCCACTCATTAGCTTTGTAAACAAATCAGCAATATTTGTTGAACCTGGTTCCTTTGCAACTCTGATAATTCCTGCTGCAATAGATTCACGAGCTTTGTGATATGCAATGCTGTTGTGCTTCTTCTTACATGGGCTTTCAGGTCGTGTAACATTTGTAACAACTGAATCATTATCACAATACACATTTGTGCTACCATCAATTGGAACACCCATCATTCTCAACTTGTACCTTAGACCTTCAACCAATTCGATTGCAATTTTCAAAGCAATGATTTCAGATCCAAAAGTTGATGTCTCAACTGTCGTTTGTCTCTTGGAAAACCAAATGATCGGTGCATTATTAATGAAGATAATAACACCAGTATGAGATCTCCTTGTTGCCTTGCATCCGGCATGATCAGCATCGACAAAACAGCTCATCGTCACATGTTTTCCCAAAGCTTCAGGCATATCTGCTGGTATGACTTCAGCGGCGCCAGGATAAAATTCAGACCAGTCACATTTTTGAAATTTACTTTCATGAACACTTGGTACAGTATCATCAAAAACCAGTTTTGACCTGTTGTACTTTTTCAAATATGCAAATATGTGAAACAACTGATTCAAATGCCCGATCCTTGCCTGTGCCAAATACCTTGACATCAGTGACACTGGCATTACTATGTCAAGTCTTCCTAATTCGCAAATCCACCTGAGAACTCCAATTAAACCTTGATAGTAATTTTGCAATTCAGGATTCAATTCTTCTGATATATCAATTTCCGGTCGATAATCATGTGACAGTGGACTTGATGCTGATTTTGGTAGATACTTGTAGCCATATTTTTCAGTTCCTAACTCTTGTTCGACTGCTGCAACAGCTTTCGCTGTGTACTTAGTGCTTGATAATGACCATCTTGGCTTTGAATCATCTTCAAAGTAGAATTTCCCAATATCAGCTCCCAAATATAGAGTTGGCTCTTCAATCGTATCATCCTTCAATTTGAACTTTCGTTCAATGTTTTCAAGCTGGAACTTTGGATCTTCGCCAGAACATAGGATATCATCTACATATGCAATGAGCATTGCCCAGTATCTGGATCCATCTTTCCTGGTTTCAATTCTTAAGTGCACATCCGGATCTGCCTTGCACGGTGAGTATCCAAGATCTCTCAAATGCTGGGTGAGGTATGACCTGAAAGATGCACCAGCAACCGGCAGTCCATACAATGCCCGGACAATCTTACAAGGTCTTCCTGCAAGGTGAGGTGGAAAACCATCTTCTTCTCTCGCTTTTAGGAAGTATTTCTCTTTAATCGGGGCTGTCAAATATGCATTTTGAATATCAGCTGAGAGAACCTTCAAATCATTCAGCGCTGCCAGCAGAAAGAATATTCTTACTGAGTCTCGACTGGGAACCGATGAATAAGTATTTTCTTTGGCCACTGCAGGGACTTTGTGGCCGTCCCCTACCAACCTGGCCTTCCTTGTTAGGGACCCAAGCTTGATGTCAAAAATCATGTGGGTTGTTATCTGTTTATGGCCAACTGGAATAACATCATCATCAGAAAATTCAAACGCTGCCATATTATTTGTCATTTCCTTATGAATTGCTCTTTCCCAGTGGTCAGTGCCTGTTTTCTTATCAATAGCCAGCGCTTGTTTGATTGAATGTGGCAATTCAACTCCATATTTGTGAGTCTTCAACCAATACTTTGCTGTTTTGGCCGCTTTAAGGATTCTATCCTTCCTTCTCAAAATTTTGTGCACCCACCATCTGAAAGCTGGTGATTTTTCAAGATTATTGTTAACTGCATACTCGGCTAATTGCACTGGAAATGATTCTTTCACATCACTTAACTTACACCAAGATTCAGTGCCATCTTTCCAACTGGCTAAAATTCTCCAACCTCTAGTTGTAGGTTTATGGGTTTTCCTGCCATTTTTTGCTATGGTCGTGGCTTCATCATCAGTTAGTGCAGTGTTGTCTTTTTCATGGTCAATGAGCTCATCTAGTAGAGTGAACATCCTCCCGTCATCATCAACAGAGCTGTATAGGCTTTCTGCAACAATATTTGCCGTGTATTCCTCCATGGTACCATCAGGTAGTTGCAATTTATACAGCCTTGTGTCTAGTATGGGATTCTCATTTCTGATTCCTATTGGTCTGTTTTGCAAGTCGCGAACCCTGTCCTTGACAATGCACCTGAGTCTTTCATCACCTCTTTCAATGATCACTTCATTTCCCAGATATTCATCTGGTTCATCAACATCTTCTACAGATGCTTCTGGCTCAGCCATTTCGAGTTTCATATCCGGTGTTTTTACTGGTTGATTCTCAAATAGCTCTATTTGGGGCTCTGGGTAGTTTTCCTGGAAGAATGATGCGCTGTCCTTGACTTCATCTCCAATCTTGGATTCAATTGATTTGTCGATCGCTTCCATTCTTCTTAGGACATCTCTATCCCTCCATTCATATTCCTTGACAGGCCTTATTGAATTTGTAGATATTGGTATTGCCGACTCGGGCAGTAGCCAAAAACAATCTCCCCCACCTACCCTATTCCCACAGGGACCCAACCATCGCGCCAGCCTTTCAGCACCTCGGGTGGAAGAATCACCTTTTTCATAATAAAACACAAAATCATACCATTCTGATGAAGTATATAATGTAATATCTGGTCTATAGCCATGGACCAATTCAAATGGGGTTCTCCCCATTGAAGAAGGGTTGTTGGAGGCCGTTCGCTGCCTGATATTAGCACATAGTTCACCACAAAATGACCATAATCTTCTCGGTGACTTCTTCTTTGCAGACTTGGTTGTGATTGCGCTACCAAGATGACCAATTGCTTGTTCTGCTCGATTTTGGAATGGGCAATGTGGCTGGATGAATGTCTGATGGATATGGTTGCGCTTTACAATTGAATTCCAGTGTGTTTTGTAGGTTCTTGGGGATCCTTGTTCTGGCGCACCATCAGAAATCAAATGCTCTGGAATTCCAATTTCATGAATAAATGTCTTCAGTCCTTGGTGGGCTTGTGATTTGTCCTGTATTGGTATAAATACTTCAAACCCATTTCCATTTGTAAATATCTGTGCACATTTTTCTTGCCTCATAATACTGGTAGTCCTGGCATGCCACGTATCAGTGTACCAGGTTCCTTGTGCGACTCTTTTGTTCCTGAAACGCTGAGTAGGCAGCCGCTTCATCAATGGTGATTGCAAATTCCTGAGTGCCTTCTGCGTCGTGACTTTCAGTGTCTGTTCAGCTTTCTTGAAACTAATGTTCCAAGTTGTGGCTAGGCGTTCACAGTCAACTTTGTTCGGACCTTCAATTGTTATCACTGATGGCCCCCATTGATTTCTTCTGTCAAGAGACCTCTTTTCAAGTGTATTGTCAATTTCTTGCGAGCTAGGGGCCTGTTTTGATTCTTCTTCAGGAGCTTCCATAAAGTCAAATTCTGTATCATCAAACAAAAATTGGTCTACCCTTCGCGCGCTTGAAATATTCCTTACTGAAGAAATCCGATGAGCAATATTTCCATCTGTTGCAATCTGGCATTCAGTGAGCATTCTCCTTGTGGATACCTGATGGACTCTCATCAGTTTGCATTGCTGCATGACACTTGGATGCCGTTTGTCTAAGCTGGTCTTGGGGAGTTTATCTGTAACATTACTGGCAGGTTCTGTTACAACCGAACTTGTATCCATTGCTTGGTCCTCTTCGGTCGACATAGCTTGAAGGCTGAATTGGTCCCCTGAAATTGGATCTCCATTGTCAATGGCTAGCTCGGCCATCCTGAACTTCAGTGAATGTGGATCCCAGGGAGTATCATTTGTTGCTATCAAATGTTGACATTCATCAAGTTCCATTCTTGTGGGCTTTCTTGTGGGGAAATATGAGATCACATTTCTCATACTCAGTTTGATAAAAACTTTCTTCGGATCATCATCCTCCAGTGGAGTTTGAATTGTAATTCCATGCTTGGATCGTGGATCAAATTGGCGAGGTGTTTCTTCAACAGAGTTGAAATTGCAGTCCCTCACTTGATTTGGGCATATCAAGCTGTTTTTCAATTTGTCCCCAAAGTACAGTGCTTGATGGAACACTATGATATATACTTGACCTGATGTTGGATTTGTCCATGCAGTTGCACAGCTTCCAATGGGGATTTTCTTGATGGGCTTGTACTCTTCAGAAAAAGGTGCAACATCAACGTGTGTTGTGATTTGATCAGGATTCAGCAATACCATATTGCCTCCTGCTGCAGTAGTATCTGCATGTGAGTCTAACTCACAATATCCTTCTTCACTTTCCCCATCATCAAAACCTACAGGGACATTCATCTGGTATAATGACCGGCTCACCATTTTTAACAATTTGTGTTCTAGTGATAGTGTCCGGTTATTATGTCATTTCTTAGATTTTGATCCAAAACTGTCACCAGCGCCTTCATTTTCAGTTTCTTTCTTTTTAGTCTCAGCAGCCTTGAGATTTCGTTTCTTTTTAGCCTGTCTCATCTGGTAAAGCTCCTGGCGCTGTTCTTTTGACATTGTTTTATAAACACTTGTTGGGTAAGGCTTGCACTCAACTTTTCCTGTAAAAGTTCCAGTTGTCTTTTGCTTTTTGTTGCTGGTTGTGCCCATGGAATACAAACTTCTGGAACCTCTTTTACTCTTCCCTGTTGCAAGCTTTTTCAATCCAAGACGATTGGTGAATAGAATCAAACATTCATTGAAGTTGTCACGGTAGTTTTTGCTCTCATCAATTGCATCTGCTTTTGCAGCATCAAGTCGCTCATCACTGATTGAATTGATAAAATCCCAGACAAATCTTCTTTCATTATGATTCTTTTCAAATCTCAGAATCGTTCCATGAAAAGCAGTCCAATTTCGCTTGTGCTTGTTCCAGTCGTAACCCTTGGAATCTCCAGTGTAGTGTGAATCTTTCATATCCTGATATGTCTTATTCAGAACCATAGTGATATTGGTATCGGTGTAAGCGTGTTGCATGAGAGAAATGAAAGCGTTTCTGGCATTACCAGAATTCAGTGCAGTGTTTTGGAAATGTGCCACATATTCCCAACCGGGACCTTTTCTAGTTGCATCACACAGCAACCTCCAGACGACGTTGTTGTCCTCATCATACTGGGGACCTGACAGGACACCACATCTTTCATTGTAATCACTCCAAGTTGGATAAGTATCTGTTGTAGTTTGCCCGACTGTTCCAGCCCTGGCTTCGTCAGTAACTTCTTCCATTTCTTGGGGTCTTATGACATACAAGATTGGAAAACCCTCAGAGTTGAATCTATATCTCAAGTTTTGTCGGAAGCCTTCCTCCCATTCCCTGAATTTTGTGAGATCCTTCAGCTCGGGTGGAGTTGCCTTTTCCTGTGATTTCACACTTGATTCCATCATCTTGATTCTGAATTGCTGCAGTTCCAAGTTGTTTGGGTTTGCGTTCCAGTCGATAGCCATTGGCTTGACTCCAATCAATGGTTGGTACCGGGCCCAATTTGCCCAAGTTAGGAGCCTTGATGATAGTCTGTTACCATAGTGGATACTTTTTGGATTAGGACAGTCCGGACTGATAGCTTTCAATCCGTGCATGAATGATTTAATGCTTTCCTTGTTGAGGTCTGTAATTTCGCGGATATTAGACATCCCTCCCCTCATAATTTCTTCAGCTGATTCATAGTTGATGCCAAAATCCATTAGGCTGCTCCTGAAAGCAAGCTGTTCTGGGTTCAGAAATCTACCATTGTTGAATCCCCTGATTTTTATCCTGGGTTGGGATGACCTTCTTCCTAGCCGTTCAGCTCTTGAGTTCTCTGCATTTTGGTCAGCATTGTTTCCTTCATCCTCATTTTCGCTATCCGCGTCATCTGGATTCACACCCTTTCTTTCTGCATCTCTCATTGCCCTGACTCTTTTCTTTATTTCTTGGTCGATGATTCTCTTCATGGTTGAGTTTGATTCTGGGTCCTCTAAGGCCCTTTCCATGACTTCCATGATTTTATCTTCCAATTTCTCTTCCAAATCGTCATCGTCTGAATCGTCATCTTCATCTTCGTCCACTTCCATTTTTGTTTCTTCCATGTCGTCGTCCGCTCTAGTTCGTACCATGGTGATGAATTGTAACGGAGTTTCGAATTATATTGGAGGAGTATTCAGTGTGAGTCGGAGGTGGTATGTTGGAGAGAGAAGTTAATCGAGGTTTGGATGTGAGGGATGGGTATTTATCGTTGGTGACTGTCAGGTGGTCTGCTTATCTGTTTTGTATTTATCCGGATCGAATTTTCGTTCCGGTTAGTTAGTTTTGTGTGAGCTTTTGCTTTTGTTGCAAATCAAGATTGTGAGCTTTCCTATCCTTTCTTGGGATTTTTGCTCATTCTGTATTTCTGTGGTGAAAGATTGAAAGATTGTTTCCTGAGAATTTAGTGTTCTCCTTTTAGTGTTCTCCTTTTCATTTTGGATCTTTCCGATCTTCCCGATCTTCGGGGATTGGTGTTCTCATATCTTTGGATTTTCGTTTTCGTGCGGGCAGATGCTTTTTGCAATCTGTTCCTTCCAATCTGCTTCACCACAGAATACTTCAGGCTCAATCTTCTGGCTCACGTCATTCTTGTTTTCAGTGAAAGATCAGTGTTCTCGAATTGGATATTGATTCCTTTCAACTGATGCCAACCTGGGCGACTCTTTCATCTGAATCGTCCAGCCCTTTTCCCTTGCTTGTTGCTGGATCTCGAAACCCGGTGGAGCCACCACCTTGGTTCGAGTCTTCGGCCTCTTCTTTCAAGGGAGGCCGCCCTGGTGTTGGTCTATTCCAGGGCTCCACAAGCAACCGCCCCTTTTACATCCTTGAGGGTTGATGCCGGTAGCTGATCAGGCTAGTCCGGATTAGTCTTCGTCTTCGAGCTCAACTGCGTTTCTCGGAAACGCCATTCGTCGGTCCTCCACAGCTCGTAGAGTGCTGTGGGTCTGATAAACTAAAGAAAGTGTGTCGTAACAAACAAATGCAAACGGTCTTACGATCGATTGATTTAGTGAGTAAGGTCATTGTTACAGTTCATTCGGCCTTGTCGATGCCGATCTTGTCGATGCCGATCGACAGGTTAATTAATCGTCGTCATTCGTGTAATTTTACCATACAAAACACATGTAAACTTAAGACACAAAACACACGCAACCATCTTCGATCGGTCTTTCTTTGTATCGTATTACCGTGTAATTCACCGTGATATTCTCATTGAAATATCACAGTATTTGTACCTTATTACGTAGTTTTAGTACTAGATTGTACATAGATTTTAGGGCATGATAGTGTTTTAGAGTTGGTAATTCTTCGAAGAGTGAGCTGATGGGAAAATTTGGTAAAGAGACAAACCACATGAAACGCCGACGATTATTCACTCAAGTTAAATAACCTTACGAATAAGGTTATTTGCCCTTATGACTTTTCGTACAGTACGCGTTACACGGTGAATTCTTTTCAGGGTATTAGGGAATGAGAAAAATTTCAGTCCGGTATTCCACAAAAAAATCTGTGCAGGACCCAGATTTCCGGTCAACGTGAGCTCATGTCAACCAGAATCTGGTTCCAAATAGACAAAAAGGAGGTACAGATTTGGTCTGGGTAGGACCCAGAAGTATTTTGGGGATCACCCATTGGGTGATTCCCAAAATAGTCTGGGTAGGGGCCCAGATTTTTGTATTTTGGAAATGAAAATCACCATACCCAGATTTTGGTGGGCCAGTGTGCAACGTCTGATTTTTGGAATAAGGAATCCTTCATGCGGACTACTTTAATAGCCAAATTTGTCCACTTGATACAATTAAAAATTGCAAATTTGTCCTCTTGATACAATTAACAATGTGGATTAAATGTGGAAATTTTCAGCAACTTTCAGCTCAGCAGACTTGGGCTTTCAACGACTCAACTGATACTCAACTGACAACATAAATAGTTGTTGATCGATTGACTATGTCATTTGAGTTGCTTGTTTCCTCGTATCTTTTACAAGACAATGATGATGACAATGATGATGCAGACACGGCCAAAGAAAGGTGCCGAAGAGATAGAAGAACACCAGGGATAGCCCTTTGGCGCCATTCACAGTCCCCCTTTATTTATCTATTCCAGTCAGGCAATGACCAGGCTCTACTCAACTGTTGCGGTGTTGACCACAAGGTCTTTCGCAATCTACTAGGCATGTTTCAACCATTATTTGATACGTACACCATCAACAAAGACACTGGATGTATTCGCAAGCAGAAGGTCAATGTGAATGGAATGTGGAGTGGAAGAAAGCGTGAGGCAAATGTAACTTGCTGTCTTGGTGTAGTACTTCATTGGTTTCGAACACAAGGATCGGTTACAAGATCTGTGTCAATGGCGTTTGGACTCCCCTCCTCTGCCGTGTACAGATGGTTGAAGTTCTCAAGGAAGGTTCTCTAGTTTGTATTGCAGAAGCATCCAAAGGCAATGGTTAAAGCCCCAACTGAAGAAGAAGTGGAGGAATATATCGTCACAATTGGTGCCAAATATCCCATACTGCAGCAACATCGAGTCTGGGCCACCGCAGATGGACTGAAAGTCAAAATTCAGCATTCTTTGGATTGGTTGGTTCAGAGTTACTTTTACAACAGTTGGGTCAGTGACACTTATGTCAACAGTGTCTTTGTCTTTGCGCCCAATGGGAGAATCTGTGTTTGCAATTACAACTGCCCTGGTTCCTGGTATGACAGCACAATTGCAATCATGGTGTTTATGATAAAATAGAAGAACTGTTTGTCAAGTTCCGAGCAATGGTTTGTGTTGACTCTGCGTTAAGGATTACCACAGGGAGACTCCACTGCCTTGTCCAAAGTTTGCAGACCAATCCAGATATCCCAGAGGCTATTCTGTTGAACAGAGAAGCAACATCCCTTTGCCAGTTGTCAGAGTGGGGGATGCGTATGATCCAGAGGCAGTTTCCGCGATTGAAAGACAAGTTCCGATTGGAGGCATTTGGAGATCGGAAGGTCACAATGAAATTGGTGATTCTTCTGTACAATTACCAAACTAGTACCATTGGCAACAATCAGATCCTGAATATTTTTATGCATCAAACAGACGGATACTTCTCTTACGCCAATGAGCCAATCGAGGATGCCACTGGCATGTTTGAGTAGGCACGTAGGCAGCCGAGCGTTGAGCCGTTGAGCCGTTGGGTTCTTGATAGCATGATTGGACTTAGGACTTGGATGTTTCGCGATTCCAAAGTTAGATTTAAGGATTGAATTTGGAAGAAAATTGGAGTTAAGGTTTGGATTTGGAAGTTTTGCTTTGGATGATTGAGTAGATTGTCAGATCCGATCGAGGAGTACATTGTTGATTAGACTTGGATCAATTTGATCAATTGATCAATCCACCATGGTCGATTGGCGGGCCGATTGCAAAGTGTAGATAAAGATTAATCTGTAGTAATGGATTAGATTTGCTGAGTAGTAGCTTTTGCTGTAGATTTGGACATAGCTTTCGCTGTTCTTGCTAAGTTTTAGAATTATGAACTTTGAGTGAGCTTTGAGTGAGATTGGAGTGAGATTGGAGTGAAGTTCCAATTGATCCAGAGTACTTTCAATCAATCCAGAGTATTTTGCTTTGGGTGTTTGGGTTCATAAAAACCGCACGACTCCTTAAGATGGCTTCAACTCCTTAAGAGGGGTTCAACACAGCGCCGGAGGATGTTAATCCCATCAGTTCTTTCATACATTGAAATGGGAATTGTTTTTATTCCGATCAATTTCAGACTTTCATGTACCAACTTCGTCACATAAACGATGCTCGTGCTTTCGTAAAATTCGTGCGATATTTTAAAATATTCCGAAACATTTTGTTGCGCGCACAATAAATAATTCTCTACCTATTTTTGCACGCAACAATTTCAAGTAGGACTATTTTCCTATCCATATTTTCACCCCCTGTTTCATGGTTGCTTCCAAATTTTTCTATTCTACAATTTTGTTTCATGCTTACCCCGTTAATATTTACTCGCCATTTAATTTTTGTTATTTTCCACACGAAACTCATCTTTTGTAATAATATCCTCTATGTACACTGATATTGTCGTAGCGTTGATACCATTTTCTGAACAAATATAGGAGCTTCTTGATAACCAGCAATGTATTCTGTTATGTTGCTTTCACAATACTCACACTACATTTATCGAATATCAAATTCCAACAACCATATTTTTGTACTAATAAGAAAATATTTTATCCGCATTTGCAATACTCTCCGACATTTTACAATATTCACGATACGCTTATCAAATACGGAAATACAACAAACATATTTTGTAACAAATACGAAAGTATTTTATTAGCCTTTGAAATTATCTTGTTTATTGTATTATATTCGAACAGAAGACCCGGAACAATATTGTGCTAACCATAAAATAATAATGAACTAGCCGTTCTACTATTGATGTTGATATCATCCATTACTCTTGTTCGTTTTTATTGTATTCCATGAAAAATTTGTAGTCCTCATCATCTTCGCCTAGAATCTCAACCAAGGTACGTTTTCGCTTCCGTGTTTTTCCCTCTTTGTTCTCCTCCTTATCTTGTTGTTTACGATTGCCATTTTGCTTTTGGTACATTTTAAGTATTTCCGTCTCTAATTCTTTTGACTGTTGTTCCTCCCTTCGTTCTTCTAATTCGCTTACTAGGTATTCGTAAAGATCTTGTCCCTCGTTACTCCACCCCTCCTTATTTCCAGACTTACCGTCAGTGAATTTTTTTCTCAACCTCGTGCCCTTTGTTGTGTTTATCCACGAGTCGTAGTCGTTGTAAAGGAAAAGCAATGCAAAAGCTTCATCGCTTGGGGTGAAAATGTTACTGATTGTCATTCTGACTGATTTTCTTTTGAAGTCTGTCTGTTTTGGTGACACCGCTCCAAGAATTCTTTTCATGAAGTATTTGAATTCTGGTGAATTTTTCCGCCGATAGTCTTCGTGCAATTGGTACCTATTTTCTGAGTTAACGTCTTGTGTGTCCGTGATTAGAACCGTTCCTGGGAAACTATCTGGTATCAGGTTGTTTCTTTTATCGTCTACGTGTCAGTGTTCATACGACCAAAATGTTAGAATGGCTTATGAACGATTGCATGCCGGCAATCATTTTCTTGTTGGTTGCGTACCTTTGTAGTTTTTCCTGGCAAGAGTTTGAGCATTGTGCCTACACGCAGTCACTGCACGGCAATAAATTCCACTCCACTTTTGGTCTTTTATATCAATCGTATTTGGTATTTCATTGTTATTCGCTTGTTTTACAATTTTGAATATCGTCGCCTTCACGAATGTAATCTCTGGCGGGAATTTAAATTTCCTGAATGCTTTTTCTTTGACGTGTTTGACAATGTTGTTTTCCAAGTTATCGTTATCGTATTGTTTTGTTGTCTGTAGAATATTTCTGTTGCTACTGTTGGTGGTTGTATATGTTTGGCTATCGTTTGTGTTTGTTTGGTCACTTCCCGATACACTGCTGTTTGGGCTGTTTGTGTTATTGGTAACAAAGGTTCTACCTGTCACCGGACTGCAAATAGTACTCAGTTCCACCATAATTTTTTTGTTAACTCGTGCACATAAACTTACCGTTTTTACCTTTGATTGATTTGGCGCGCTATTTTTATGATAATAATGTTGTTTGTAGGCATCGTTTGGTAATTTTTTTTCATTCCTACTGTACACACTGTAAGCTCTTGATTTACTGTCTCCAAGGAATAGCTGTATTTCAACTAATTGTACTATCTGTGAGTGTTGTTCTTGTACTGTCGCCTGCCTATCTTATTTTCGAGCGTGCCGTGATATTCTGGAATGTCGAGTCCTCAAAATTTTGGCGCGGACCCGAACATTTTGTTCTTCCCTACCCTACCGTACTTACCCTACGGTACCATAACATTCCTTATTTATTTATCTACTTATTGTTTTTCAATTTTCTGCAACGGCGTTGCAGTAAATTCTATATTTTGGGTGGTTGACACTCCCCCCTGAATTAATTATGGAATGGATCACAATTTGTAGGTTAAACGGAGGGAATTTTGTTGTTGTTGTTTTGTTGCTTTCTGATGAGTAT
Organism: Pseudo-nitzschia multiseries; assembly: GCA_037355745.1. Taxonomy (NCBI): domain Eukaryota; phylum Bacillariophyta; class Bacillariophyceae; order Bacillariales; family Bacillariaceae; genus Pseudo-nitzschia; species Pseudo-nitzschia multiseries. The sequence goes on along the minus strand of CM074781.1, from coordinate 33,095,134 downwards.
TTTTTTTGAATGTATATTTTTTTTAGGTGATATTTTACATAATTTCCGTTCTATTTTTTGCACTTAATTTGTACCGGTGATACCTTCGATATTGTCATGGTTTTTTTTTTGTAATGGAATCCTTACAGAGTTGCAGAGTTAGTGTTTCACGCGTCCCCATGCTCCACAAGGAACGGGATAGTTGTTATATTCCTCTAAATCTTCCGGCGAATTCCAACGTTTTTCGTAAAGACTTAGCCATTTCTCAATTTTCCACTCGTTTTTGTCTTGTTCGCTCTTTCCCCCCCTGTTTGTCACTTCTTTTGCTTTCCGTTTTTTCTTTTTTGACTGTTTTCTTGCTTTGTTCATGAACGAATCCCACTTATGTTTGGTACATTTTGTTTCCGTGTTTTTGTTATTTATGTTCTCTTCTTTAATTGGCGGCAATATTTCTTGTGTTGAGTACCACTCGTTATCGTCTTTTGATCTGCAATACCATTCCAATCTGTCAGTTTCGATGATTGCCTCATTCGTCATTTTGCGCCAGTTGTTGAACCAAATGTACGTCATACAAGGACGGTTCCCAGGGTGGTAATGTATACAATCTTTTATGTGTTCTCTTGCCTCCGGTGTCAGATTACTCCATTTTTTTGCCGGGAAAGTACGACTGTCTTGTATCATTCTCTCTTGTTCTATTGATTTTACTTCCGGTCCAATACCCACGTTGTCGTAGCACTTAATGTCTTCCGATGTTTTCAATGCGGGATAACCACATGTAATGTATGCAAGAATGACTCCCATTGCCCATACATGGTCCATCCCGTCAGTGTTCCCTTCTTTGTAGTCGGGAAATACTTCCTCGGTTATGTACTTGAAGCATTGTTCCCAAATGTTCAAAGCTTCGTCCTCCTCGAAATGTCCTTTTTTGCTGTTGAGTCTTTGTCGCACTTCTTCTATCTTCTGGCATCCACTAAGGATTGTGTTAACCAAGTGTCCGTTTTTGGCACACAAGGCATCAAATCCTGTTTCGAAATGATATAGAAACGGGTTTCCGTCGTTGTTTACATCATCGTGGTTTAGCTCGTGCATCTGTTTGTTGTAATCCTTGGAGAAGACAGTACCCCGGGTTGGCACAACTGTTGTTCTGTGTGTCGGTTTCGGTGTTTTGTTTTTCATTTTCCTGTTATTTCCCATTTGTAACGCAGTCATGCACCTATTTGTACCACAGTACACCTAACGTTCGTACTCCCACGCCGCATCATAAAGTTGGTATTTGTTGTTTTCTCCAGGCGTTGTAACTTGCAGTTTTTGGTTGTGGCTGCTTTTTCCCGTTCACGCATAATTCTTACTATTGTTACCTACCGGTACCAACACTACGACGGTGCACGCAAATAGTCTGATTCAAAAACAGACAAGCTTCTTTAAGTAGTGTAACTTTCCTCATCTGCATGCGATTGGTTCTTGATATATCGTTGAGATGAACGTGTCCGGTGGATCGATACCTCCATAGAGATGTGTACAAGATGTATTCTTCGTACTTCCTTGGTACTATTTTTTTAATATCCTATTGGTACGACGCACATAAATTGTCTGACTCATAAACAGACTAGCGTTAAGTAGTGTAACTTTTCCCCTTTGGATATGATTGGTTCTTGATATACCGGTAGAGGTGAATGTGTCCATTGGATCGATTCCCCCGTAGACATATGTCCAAGGTGTGTCCTATGTTTTATTTTTGTATAAATTTTTTATTATTGTATTGGGACGGTGCACACCAATTATATGGTTCAAAAACTGACTAGCTATATGTAGTGTAACTTTCCCCGATCACGTATAATTGGTTATTGATATAGTGGTGAACGTGTCCAGTGGATCGATTCCTCCGTTGAGATCTGGTGTACCAAGGGTAGTCTCCGTAAATTTTGGTTATTAGTTTTTTGATTTTTGTATGAACAAGTAACCAAATTAGTGTTTCTCATTTACTTTTTGAGTGTCAAAGTGTGTTATTTTCTGAAATGTTTGGATGAATATTGCTCATACTATGGATTGGGGAGACTATGAAACCATATTGAGAAGTCACAGCCTTATATTTTAGTCATTATGAATTTTCTAATAATGTTTGTCCCTGGACATGCATGTACCAAAATACTGAGTCCTAGTACTTAGTTTTAGAGTGGAAATGTGTTGCATTGACTGCAATTTCAGGATGAGCATGAATAGTGTTCATACTATGGATGGGGTACACTGTGCTGAAACAAACTGGACAAGAAGCAGGCTGATACTTTAGTCAGTATGAATTTTAGAATAATGTTTGTCCCTGGACATGCATGTACCAAAATACTGAGTCCTAGTCAGTTTTGAGTGTAAATGTGTGGCATTGACTGTAATTTCAGGATGAATATTGCTCATACTATGGATGGGGTAGACTATGAAACAAACTGGACAAGAAACAGGCTGATACTTTAGTCAGTATGAATTTTAGAATAATGTTTGTCCCTGGACATGCATGTACCAAAATACTGAGTCCTAGTCAGTTTTAGAGTGCAAATGAGTGGCATTGACTGCAATTTCAGGATGAATATTGCTCATACTATGGATGGGGTAGACTATGAAACAAACTGGACAAGAAACAGGTTGATACTTTAGTCAGTGTGAATTTTAGAATAATGTTGTCCCTGGACATGCATGTACCAAAATACTGAGTCCTAGTCAGTTTTGAGTGCAAATGTGTGGCATTGACTGCAATTTCAGGATGAATATTGCTCATACTATGGATTGGGGAGACTATGAAACAAACCGGACAAGAAACAGGCTGATACTTTAGTCAGTATGAATTTTAGAATAATGTTTGTCCCTGGACATGCATGTACCAAAATACTGAGTCCTAGTCAGTTTTGAGTGCAAATGTGTGGCATTGACTGCAATTTCAGGATGAATATTGCTCATACTATGGATTGGGGAGACTATGAAACAAACTGGACAAGAAACAGGCTGATACTTTAGTCAGTGTGAATTTTAGAATAATGTTTGTCCCTGGACATGCATGTACCAAAATACTGAGTCCTAGGCTAGTCAGTTTAGAGTGCAAATGAGTGGCATTGACTGCAATTTCAGGATGAATAGTGTTCATACTATGGATGGGGTAGACTATGAAACAAACTGGACAAGAAACAGGCTGATACTTTAGTCAGTATGAATTTTAGAATAATGTTTGTCCCTGGACATGCATGTACCAAAATACTGAGTCCTAGTCAGTTTTGAGTGCAAATGTGTGGCATTGACTGCAATTTCAGGATGAATATTGCTCATACTATGGATTGGGGAGACTATGAAACAAACTGGAAAAGAAACAGGTTGATACTCTAGTCAGTGTGAATTTTAGAATAATGTTTGTCCCTGGACATGCATGTACCAAAATATTGAGTCCTAGTCAGTTTTAGAGTGCAAATGAGTGGCATTGACTGCAATTTCAGGATGAATATTGCTCATACTATGGATGGGGTAGACTATGAAACAAACTGGACAAGAAACAGGCTGATACTTTAGTCAGTATGAGATTTAGAACAATTTTAGTCCCCTCTGGCATTGCTGCATGTACCCAAATAGTGATTCCTAGGCAGTTTTCGAGTGCAAATGTGTGGCATTGGCTGCATGAAACAGAATTGACCAGAAATCTTCTACTTATACTTGAGTCAGTTTTAAAATTTATTAGTCCTAGTAATATTAGTTAGTATGTTTATGATTGTGCGAATTAGGCTGCAATTTCATGATCAATATTTCGCATAATATTGATTGAATAAAGAACTATGAAGGATAATGGATAAGTTACAAACGGATGCTTGCATTTGGTGTAACATAGTATGCCTCACTCATCCAATCTTGGATGATTTGGTGGAACTGGTGCTGTACTCTGACACGGTTGTGGTTGTGTCAGAAGATGAATCGGATACCTCCTCACTTCCATCCGTCGGGTCACTAATCCCAACATCCTTGCTGTAACATTTTACTAAATCCGATACTTTTTTAATGCGTCGAGGATTGGTTTCTTTCAGACCGGAAATCTGAAAGTATGGGCAAAATTGTCGTTGCTCCCCCGCCTTACGTTTGTGGAAAGTACATATATAACCCGCCACTCGTTCATGTTGGTCGTAGTCTCCGAAAACGTACCTATAAACTTCTCCAATTTCAACTGGTCCGTTTTTTTCTGGAGTATAACGAACTTGTTCGTTTACTTCGTAAATAGGAAACAATATCTCTGGATCCTGATCTTTCAACAGCACAGAACATTGGAATTCACGTTTGGTTTCCTTCTCCTTGATCTTGATAGGATAAACTGGCAGTGTTACAGTGGCGTTAAGATGATTTTTCGCAACATCTATAATCATTTCTTCGCTTACATTTGAACCCTTTTTTTCACAGGTTTTAGTCGTTGTGTCAGTCAAACCAGTATCCTTGGAATTACCCTTACTTGTGTCAATTCCCGATTCTTTAGATTCGTTTGGCTTATTTTTCGAACCGTTACTGGTTACTTTCGATCCACTGATGTTCTTTCTCCCATCGTTGATATTGTTCGTCTTGCCAACATTGCCACCGTCAACGTTATCATCCCAGGGTGGGATGAATCCACGCTTGGAATCATTTGTCGTATTGAGATTGAAAGTAACCCATCCTACCCGGTATGTGTTATTTGATTTGTTGAACTCATTTATTTGAACCTTGGATCTTTTGAAGCAATCCCAAGTTAGAAAGTCCGATGGTTCGTAAAAAACAAAGTCACGACCCTGGAGGTGTTCGAATGCCAGATTCAATTCTCCCGTTCCCTTTCCATAATTGTTGACAACCTTATCGTCCAAAAATTGAACTACAAGGTTAGCCGATGATAGATCATCCGACTTTTCCAACAAATATATTGCTAGTTTTTCTGTCAACGGGGTAAATATGGTACCCATTTCTGGAAGGTAGCTATACTGAATGAATTCTTCCACCCAAGTATGACGTTGGAGAACTTCTGGATCAATTACGAATATCTCACGGAACACGTATGGAATGTGTTCCATAAAAACTCGTTGGTGCACCTCTTGTTGTGAGTTAACATCGTATTGAAGGAATCTTGTAACACAAGTTTGATTCTTATGTTGTTCTTCCAATCCGGACAGTTCCAAAATACCTGTTACAAGTTCTTCTGGTTTATCGTCAAAATTGACATGGGCAAATTTTGTCTTACTCAGAACACATGCCGTCGGGAAAATGTACAATCGATCATTCCTTTGAAAATACGGAACACTTCCCTCCGTCGATTCGGTGACCATAGCTCCTTTTAGAAAATTCCTCTCGGTCAATACCAAATCTTCAATGGTTTCCATCACATGATCGTAACTGACAAATGATTGGTTATTGGTTTTGAAGACTTTTGGTATCATTTTCTCACAAACATTGTCAATTGAACAATCAAAGGACGAACCAACGCCGTCGACTCGAATCATTGATGCACATAGTACTTGAGAAATGAACAAATTACATGCTGTTTCCAACGAATCGACCACGTTTACCCCAATCTTGTTTCCATGTTGGACAAATTTTGTTATAAGCCATTGATGCACCAAATATAGGATTCCTTTCGGCACCTTGAAATATGCCAGATCTATTTTTCCGGTTCCATGTTTGCATGGCGACAGGGTGACAAGGTCCTCATCATGATCGAAATGTATGTTGTAATATTTTGTGACCGTGTGCTTGTAGTTGATGACGTAGTGGAAAACCAATTGAGTATTGAGTGGTAATAACACTTTTCCCGTTTCCGGAATTTGCGTGTCCCCTTTTCGATGAAATCCTACTGGAACCCACTTCTCCCCAGAAAGTACCGTTGTGCCCAAGACGAATGAATTGTTAATTAATTCGGGTAAGTAATACTGATAAAAACCTTCGTGTGTCAAAACTTTGATGTCGACGTGTCTCATGTCGATGATGGTACAAATGGTTTTCGCCTTCCCTTGAAAGCGTAACCAATGTTCACGAATGAGCTCCTGAAAAGCAGTTTCTCGTTCCGTTATCTTCATCAACTTATTGTTTGACACAATAAGTTCTTTAAACTCGATGTTTTCTGTTGGTAAGGATTTTAAGCATTCAATACGCTGCTTCTTGAAATGTTTGTCTAAGTCCACCTGATTGCAGCTATGAGTCATTGAAACACGTAGAGAGGTCTTTGCCATAAGGCAGTCCAAGAAGTTCCTCATTGATCTGACGTATCCTTTCAACTTTTTGGGAGAACAATTGTCGCCTTTGGTATGGAAACACAAATCCTCAGACGAAATATCCGACCCAGGTGGATACTTCACATTCTTCATGTACCAAACCAATATCTCACGGTACATTATCATGTACTTCTTCATTGTAACGTAGTTGACGACGTTGCGCCCATAAATAGCATCCACGCCTGATGTGTCGTTAACATTCTTCAACAGTGACTCAAACCTATCCCACTTGTTCGCCATGTCGTAGTCATTGAATCGATCGGTTAATTGCTTCCTGCTCAAAAATTTCAACACTCCAGTCATACCGTTGTCAATTTCAAACAAAAATAAATCCACCATGACGTTTATTTGATGGGGAATAGGCCCTAAGTCACTTAAGGTTGTATCGGGTTTTTTCTTCTTTCCAAGATAAAAAGGAACATTTTCCAATTTGGAAAATGGCCCCATCGCTGAATTGTTCCATTGTGTGTACAAAAGTACAGTCGTATGAACACCTAGTAGCGCTAAATAGGGAAAAGGGCATTGGTTGGTGTAACTCCGTTGCCAAAAAACAAATGATCCGATCGCTGAATTGGTGCAATTTGTGTAGAAACGTACAGTCGTATGAAACTTTTCACGCTAAATACTAAAAAGGGCTTTTGTTGCAACGCCATTGTCAAAAAAAAAAAATGGTCCGATCGATGATTTGGTGCATTTTGTGGGGTACAAAGGTACTTTGGTATGACCAGTACTATCGTATGAACCATGACGCTAACTACGTATGAACCATATCACGCTAAATAACAAAAATACCATTTGTTGCAACGCCGTTGCAAAAAAAACAAAAAGTAAAATACTTAACGGACCAATGTAATTCTGACGTTCGAAGTTTGTTGTACTGTTGTATGATCCATATCACGCTAAATACCAAAAAGACCATTTGTTGCAATGCCGTTGCAAAAAAAAAAAGAACATAATACTTAACGAACCAATATCATTCTTACGTTCGAAGTTTGTTGTACTGTTGTATGATCCATATCACGCTAAATACCAAAAAGACCATTTGTTGCAACGCCGTTGCAAAAAAAAAAAGAACATAATACTTAACGGACCAATATCATTCTTACGTTCGAAGTTGTTTACTTAGCAGAAAATGTATGGAACTGGTGGTGTCATTCTTACGTTCGAATGTTGATACTTGATCTATCGAACCGATGTCGTCCTTACGTTCGAAGTTTGATATAAGTACTTTGTACGGAGTAGTTAGCTTACAATGAAAGTATGTTGCTCACTAACTTCGGTCACTTTTTTTCACTTTCCGACAAACATCAATTTCCAACTTATCTGAGTAGAGTGTTGTTTCTTTCCAACAACACTCCGTCCGAGAACGTGGGATCCGACCCTCTTCGTCACATGCCTTAGGGCGACGATGTCACGAGCACAACGATCCGTTCTCAGATATTTCAGTCCGATATAACAGCCTTGTACTGCAAAAGAAGTAGAAAGCATTCGATTAGGGATTAGTTGCTGGAAATATATTCTTGTTTGGACGGCCGCCTTACATAAACATCTTGAAAGCACAAAATCTGCATCAATTGCCTATATATCAACAGGAACAAGTCCCTGTTTTTCGTGACATAGGAATTACTACAAGTCTGCAAATCAACGGCAGCAGAAAGAACAACGACAACGAATAACAAACCGGCAAATGGAATCATTGGAGGCAACAACGTATCTGCGGCAACAACGTATCGGTGACATCAACGGTAAAACGAATCAGAACAAGCAACGGTACGAATGAGATAGACAACAATGATAATACTTCCTCGACCGGCATTACTGATAATGTATTTCCTCACTTATGTTTTTCTTCCTTATTTCATAGGACCGGAACGGAATAACAGATTGGAAACAACAGATTAGAAATTGGCAATCGCAACGGTAAGAATGAGAGAGGAGAAAGACAATGATCTTACTTCTTCTGGCATTCCTGATAATGTATTTTCTTCCTTCTCTTTTTCTTCTCATTTTCATAGGACCGTATCGGAGCAACGGATTTGAAACAAGGGATTGGAAACAACGAATCGGAAGAACCGATCTTTCCTGGTGTGGCAAATCTTTCCTATAATTGCAAAGGATACAACGAATCGAACGCGACACTGAATCGAAGTCAACACAGAATCGAAGGTAACAACAACGGCAACAACACAGCAACACCACCAATCAACAACAACAACAACGAAAGGAAGCAAACGGTGTACGTTGGTAGCATGTAGATTATATTATTCTGTTGTTATTATTTACTGTACTACATCAATAGATACTCACCCATTTTGATCAATTATCATACCAAATATTCGAATAAAATCGTGTACAGCTGCGAGAGCAACAGCGGAAAGCAACAGCGAGAGCAGCAGCGGCAGCGACAGCCGCGAGAGCAACAGCGGCAATCAGCAGCGAACAAAGCTACAATCGGCAACGACAGCCGCGAGAGCAACAGCGGCAATCGGCAGCGACAGCCGCAAGAGCAACAGCGGCAATCGGCAGCGACAGCCTCAGGGGCAAGCGGCAAGCAGCAGCGAGAGCAACACCGGAAATCGGCAGCGACAGCCGCGAGAGCAACGACAGCCGCGAGAGCAACAGCGGCAATCAGCAGCGAACAAAGCTACAATCGGCAACGACAGCCGCGAGAGCAACAGCGGCAATCGGCAGCGACAGCCGCAAGAGCAACAGCGGCAATCGGCAGCGACAGCCTCAGGGGCAAGCGGCAAGCAGCAGCGAGAGCAACACCGGAAATCGGCAGCGACAGCCGCGAGAGCAACGACATCCGCGTGAGCAAGAGCGGCAATCGGCAGCGGCAAGCGGCAAGCAGCAGCGAGAGCAACAGCGGCAAGTGTCAAGCGAAAAGCGGAAAGCAGCAAGAGCAACAATTGCTACACCTACTCCAACCATGACGACAAATCAGTTCTCGGACAGAGCTATGAAGCAAAAAAGAGATAGGAAACATGAGAAAAGAAGAAAGCAGAGAATGTCATCGAACTTTCTTAGGATAGCAGCACCTGTGTCAACGAGCCATAAAACTTATACAAAGTTGTCCGACATAAAACCAATGAAGAAGGAAAGGACAAATAGGCGTAGTACTTGCAAAGATTGTGTCAGTACAATAGCGTTGAAAAACAAAGACAGAACAACTGTGGTCAAAGGAAAATACATGGAGACAAACTGGGGTGGCAAAATAAGAGGAAAGAAAAAGTATCAACCGGAACAGGCTTTGTTGATAGATAAATTCGATAGATTGGATAGTAGAAACGACGAGCATATTGTTGCGTTTGACGAGAATAATCCGTCGTTGCGCATTTTCGCAAAAGTTTCCAGAAAATTTGCCAAGCGACACCTTGCTACGAAGAATAATATCAAACTGTTAAGAAAGTTTGCTCCGGAAATTGTTGGATCCAAACCGACAGTTGCCAGAGGTCAGAAGCGCGGCAGTATCAACGATGATTATGCTATCATTGGAGTTAGACCAGAAAGATTGTCTTCCAACAATGGTGAGTACGTGTTCAAAAGTCATGTGAAACCAAACATGAAACTGGAGCTGGAACACACGACAGTGAGAATTGTGAAGCATATGCATCATAGTTTAACACACATCGAACCATTTGTTGAGGATGAAATGGATGTGTTGTCTCAGATTCTGACTCGTACGCAGCTCAATGCCATTGGGAAACAGGCATTAGCTTTTTCGATTGGTCGAAATTACCATTCTCGATGCCATGTTGATGATGACATGTATTATACTCGTTTAACAGTCATAGCTCCGTCGGGAGTGCATGCTGACGAAGTGATTTATTATTTTGTCTTCCCAACGTACCGCATCAAAGTGCCGTTGCGTTCTGGGGATACTCTGCTCTTTAATCCGTTAGTGTTTCATAGCTGTTCGAATCCCAAATACGAAGGGTGTTATATTATGAGCGCCTATGTATCGCGCAAAACTATACTAAGAAGTAATCCATTATAATAATAACTTGATACTCATGACAAAAAATTTATGACTGTACCGTACTAGTACTATACCGTCGAAAATACAGGAAAAGGGCATTTGGTGCAACGCCGTTGCAGAATATAGAAAAACGCTAAATAAACATGAGAAGGGGGGTATGATTGTACCATACTAGTATACAATCCAAAAAACGGGAAAAGGGCATTTGGTGCAACGCCGTTGCAGAATATAGAAAAACGGTAAATAAACATGAGAAGGGGGGTATGATTGTACCATACTAGTATACAATCCAAAAAACGGGAAAAGGGCATTTGGTGCAACGCCGTTGCAGAAAATAGATAAACGCAAATTACACATGAAAAGGTGGGTATGATTGTACTGTACTAGTATACCATCCAAAATACGGGAAAACGGCATTTTGTGCAACGCCGTTGCAGAAAATAGAAAAACACAAAATATACAGGAAAACCAGCATCCAAAACACGGGAAAAGGGCATTTGGTGCAACGCAGTTGCAGATAATAGAAAAACGCAAAATACACATGATAAGGGGGTATGATTGTATTATACTAGTATACCATCCAAAACACGGGAAAAGGGCATTTGGTGCAACGCCGTTACAGAAAATAAAAAAACGCAAAATACATCTGAGAAGGGGGGTATGATTGTACCATACTAGTATACAATCCAAAACACGGGAAAAGATAATAAACTTGTTCATTGAAGTCATGTGCTGTTTTCACCATCTCGTACTATTGATTGTAAATCCTTCTTTTCCAGTGAAGCCATTGTCTCGCGGAAATTAAACAACCATTGTTCACGATTACCCAGCACAAAATATTGGTCAGGACTACCATGGTTTCTAACAACGGCAGCTTCGGACTCAATGGCGTTGCAGTCGAACAAATACAATTTGTTCCGAAGCTCACCTAGCTTTACCAACGCATGATGGTGTTTTTTTCCTTTGTCCCTCTTGCTCGGTATGGGGTCTGCAGAAACAAAGCAACGAGCGACGGCATAATAACCATCGTGCACTAATTCGAAACCACTAACGGAGCTACCCACGGGGAACGGACCTTCGAGGTAAAGCAGGCACAGAATCTGACATGGATAAACTTTCAGTCCACGTCCATCAAGGAGGTCGAGTTGAAAATTAGCCCAATCGTACCATACATTGGACAATTGTCCAGAATCAGACTTAAACGATGGGTGGGCACGAAACAATAATTTCATCTCGCGAGATTGGTCATACCTCTTGTGCTCCGTGGTTCCAAAAACCTTGCTGCTGCCCACAGCCGGTAGGACCACGTCACAACAAAATTTGAGAACATCAGATGGAAACCAGGGTAAACTTGAGTTTTTTTTTTCATCCCACTTCATGTAAGGGAGACCATTCATCACACCAATCCAAAACGAAGACCCACCTGACCAACCACCCTCCTTAGGATGATTTGGTCCGGTTATGGGTCTATGTTCGAACAAATCGAATTCACGGTCAAGTCGATCAATAGTTCGATACTCCATCACTCGGTTGCAAGTTTGCTTGATAAGTGTGGACTTGTTTCGTTGAGTTCTCTTAGCAGGACCCTTCACTTCAGTTTTATGATTGCTCTCACTCGCGGCAGAGTCCCACCCAGTTGGAGGACCAAATAATCTCATGTACTGTGATAAATGAAAATACATGTGATTCTTCACAAGATTGTTACCCTCTCCCTTACTTCGTTGAAGATTGTTATTTATACAGTTAATGAAAAGAACAACCATTTTGTCCACATTCAAAACACCTTTCTTGTCTTGTTTGAAAACCTCGTCGAACGTTCCAGCATACTTTAGGAACTCTTCCATACCCAACAACAACTCAATGGCGTAAATACGTCGGTCAATTTCCTCTTCACACTTTCTGCTCTTGTTCTCGAGATTGGAAGGAGTCTTTCGAGACAACAACAATTGACGACCTCCAGCAGACAGAAGTGACAGCATCTGAATATAAAGCATTCCAATGTACTGGTTACCCTCCTTCTTCGCTGTATGTATTGATTCTGAAAAATTGGTTCGTGGGAAGTCACGATCGGATTGCCTCTGGACAGCACCACCGTAGTAACTGGCTAACCTTTCCATCTCACCAAGAAGCCGCTGGTTATTGCCTAAAAAGTCCTCGCGGAATGTCTCTGCTGCACGCTTTGCGCAACCAAGTTGGTGCATATGGAGTCTCTCTCCGGGAGACGCTAGATGAATATTATGTGGGTTTTCCCCAAAATCAAGATCATAAAAAGCGTTGCCGTTATGTACACCATGGTGAGAAATGTTTTTGAAATACTGTTCAACATTCACTCCTTCGCCAACCATTGGAGCAGTAAAATCAGATATATTCCAGAGCCGAATGGATTGGTACTCTTCCCCATTTTGGTGCTTAGACACTTGCATGTTACCAGTTTCAACTGAAACAGGAACCTTCAAAACATTCACACGAGCGTTAATACCAAGTGCTCTGGGACAATTGCAATGCCTACAGATCATCTTTGAATTCGATGTTTGATAATGACCACAAAGTTGGTCGTGCTGGGGAGTATCACCTATGAAATAAGCAACCGCAAATTTCATTCGAACCGACCATTTCTTCTTGTTCCACGGCAAATTAGACCATTCAATACCATCCGTTTGGTTGCAGGCATCTTTCAAAGATGAAAGAGCAAAACGAAGGCCAGAGTGAAGATTGTTCACATTGTCAATTGATTCGGCACCTTTATCACCGGGACATGTTGGGTGATAGTATATAGCCTCCCACGCATCCGGCCGGGAGTTTCGAGTTAGGGTGTTGAATATGCCAAGAGTCATGTTCAGTGGGGTAAGAGTGGTTTGACCACTATTGTCAATTGCAATTCCATCCATGTAGAGAATAATAGGAACCAGAATTTCATTCGATCCAGATTTGCATCTCTTCTCCCAAGTGTTGATCCACCATTCACCGTGATGCAGTTCGTCAATATCAATATTCCCTTGAAGTTCTGGATAACGGACGGGTAAGGTGGGGTCTTCAGCATGGGGGAATGACAGATTATCTTCCTTCACCAAAGTCACATTTGTTAATAGGGAATGAAGTGCTTTTTGGAACAACCGGACGTAGATTTGTTTGCGACTGGAAACATCAGCATTCTGTGATTTCTTAGAACACCAGTCAATAAGATGAGGTTCAAACCCATCGCCTTTTATTTCAGGCACAGTTGCGGAAATCTCCTTCATAACACTTGCCCTGGTCTTTATGAGATTGCCTTTAGTCCATGAAAATAAATTAAGCCGCTCCGATTCAATAGCCCATTCATACAATTCCTTCTCGGCAACTAATGGTATGCTATGATTCCGCATGATTTTCATTAACTTGATCTTGACCTTCAATTCGTCAGATATGTTCCTCCCTACATTGGGTGTCGTAATTAATAGCGTGTTTGAAGCACGATGGGAATCGTCAACATCAATGTTGATGCCTTCTTCATCATTGACAATCGAAGAGTGGGGGGCCTCTATGATCTCACTTCCTTCTTCCTCATCGTCATTGTTAGGGAAGAAAAAATTGTCTTCGGAGACAGAATCATCGTCATCCTCTATGTTTGATAATTCCTGACCAATCAAGGCACGCCCAATCGATTCGACAGAAGGGTCATACATAACTTGATTGTCGAGCAACTCTGGTAATGCGCCGTCACTACTCTGTGGACCGTTACGGGTGTTCGTTAGACCTAATTGTTGACTAACATCCTCAAGCTTCTTCCTCTTTTTTCTAATGAATATGCATGATGCAAAATCTACTATCCCCGAAGATTGCGTGAAATAAGAATAGCATGATGCGTCATTCACAATATGGTCCCGAAGACCGGGAGAAACAACTACTCCCGTTTTCTTTCTTCGTCGCGCTGTAAACAAGGGGGGTTTCTTCTTCTTGGTAACCTTCTGCTTTCTGTAACCAGTAGTGATCAGAGGAGAGTCCCGGTAGCAACGTACACAATATACCTGATATTGGGGAGTGCGGACCATCGTTACTGCTGAAGCCGTACGATAGCCAGTAATAACAATAAAAATGGAGAAACGATTGAGATTGAAAAATTGCGACCATGCACTGTTTGTTTCAGGCATAAAATTCAGTAACATGCCACTACTTCGGAAACAGATGCCAGTGGGGTAGGAAAATGAAATGTGCATAAAAATATTATGAGTTCGACATTAATTTTAATAAATAGGGTGAAATTACAAAGGGGGACCAGTGGAGTTCGACCCAAATATGCGCGTGATTCTGAAATAACCCTGAATCTCGTTTGTGTGACGTTAATGATCAGCTGATTTTGCTAATTCGTTATTTCTTTTCTTTGCAACTTGCAAAGCTCATAATTTGTTTTCTTGCAAAACCAATAGCAACGTCTAAAAAGCAATGTGTTAACTTTGAATCTACTAATCTTCAAATTATCTAAATAATATTGTTGCTAAAATCCACAATCGACCATGGGGGTGATAAAGCTGCAATTCAAAGTTGACAATCCAAGCTGGGTGGAGGTGGACCTTGACCCAAGTCCATGTCCAGTTCAAGTTGACAGAGCCGTCTCTATCACAGACCCCATCTCTTGTCAAGTGACGTGGCTGGAGCCTTCCCTTCACATCAAAGTCCACCCAAATGCACAACTGCCTCTTGCCATTAAACAGGAACCAATGCCTTAAGTGGAATTGCCGGCTCGGGGGGAAACGGTATTGGAAATTTGTTGTACAAATAAAGTGGCAAGGTCAATGATGGCTGACTTCAATGATTCCAACATGGCCTGTCGTTCTTCCCTCTCAAGCCAGGATTGCTCTCTCCTTTGTTCCACATTCTCTCTCAAGAAAGCAAGGATCTCCTGGCCGTTGACTTTGGAGCTCTTGTACTGTCTCTTGGTTGCTGCAGTTGAGGAAGAAGAGGACCGTGAGCGCGTAAGCTGGGGTACTGCTGGGGATGGTGGTATGTTCACGAATGCATTCAACTGTCCGTTTGCAATCCCGGCAATCTCTTTTTTGTTTCTTGCAGTTGCTTGTTGGGAAGGCTGACATAGCGGTGGCTGGGCTGGCTGGGTTGGCTGCGTTGGTTCTTGCGTTGGCTGGGTTGGTTGTGTTGCTTGCGAAGGTTGACAGAGTGGGAATGGAGGAGGAATGTCATTGTCAGACAAGTCATCATCCTCACTACTTATGCTGTTGTTATTGTTGTATCCTTCTTCCAAACCAAACTCCTCTGCTCCATCACCAACTTCCACCTATTCATAAATGAAATGCTTGATCTTCTTTGCCAACCTCACCTCCTGGGGGCAATTTGGATCAATGATAGGCATTTTTTTTGACAAAGGGTCGAGTATTTGCTACGGAGGTTGGCAACAGTTCTGTCAGTGTCAGGGAAGTTGTCTCTATGGGTTTGGGTGACTTGTTGGTTCCCATTCCTCAGGACCAATGGGAAGCATTGATCTGATGGTGTGTAGCAGTTTGATGAGTTCAGTTTTGCTGTAGTTGGTCACACCGGACTTGCGTCCTGCCTGTGCTGCAGCATTGGCTATGGGTGCCATACTGCTGCTCGCTGATGATGTTACAATATAAAAATTGTGTGCGGAGCTGAATATGTATCTCCTCCCCCATTGTTGTCACATAGTCGTTGTCACATAGCAACAGCAGATAAAGCAATAATTATATGAAGTATTACTATTTTATTGAAATATTTGTCGTGTATCAGCAGTCAAAATTAGCAATCCATTGCATCTTTGGATGTGTGACTAGTCGGTTGGGTGAGTGTAAGGGAATGAAATTTTCATCAGTCCAGAATTCCATGCTGGATTTCAAGCAAATCTGGGTAGGTACCCAGAAACTGGTCAATGTGAGCTCACGTCGACCGGTTTCTGGGTCAAAATGGCCCAGAATTAAATCTGGGCCCCTACCCAGATTAAATCTGGGCCCCTACCGTACCCAGACTATTTCGGGAATCACCCATTGGAGGGACATCGTATTTACCTTTACTGTACCATACCGTACGTGCAGTGAAAGAAAAAGGGTTAGTGCACAGATTTTACCGTACGGTACTACGGTACCGGTACGAAACTTTTTTTGTTTATTTTTTTGCAGGCCTCATTGGTTCATTTAAATAATGGTGAGAAAAGCTAAATCAGTACAAAGTGACCATAGTTCATTTTTTTTGTTTTTTCACGCGTAAAAGCATTTCGTGTCGTACTAATACCCCGGAGTACTCGTACCGGTACTACTCGTACCCGTACCGTATTGTTTCTGAGAATCCAACAACGCGCAAAGTCACATATTTATGTTCGGAGGTCGTAATAGATCTCCGTCTCTTATGCCACATTTTTATCTCATTCGGCATCATGGTTGCTTCGGCTGTCTTCATCACGGACCTGCAAGGGAAGGCTATCATTAGTCGGAACTATCGAGGCGATGTGTCGATGAACAATGTAATCGAACGTTTTGCAACATATCTAGTTGAGGTAGAGGAAGAGGCCAAGAAACCTGTTTTCCACGTAGACGTAAACGGCGATGTTCTAGCTGGTGAGGATGTTGGGGAAACCGGCACGGGGGGAGAGCATTATGTCTACGTATCGGTAAGTACTATGTCTACTTGAAACCCTTGAAAAAATTCGAAATCCAAGTCAATCGACGAAATGGGATGCAAGTCATCGGCAGTCATTGCTTGAATGCATTTCCAATACTCGTCATTGAAACTGTGATTTCGCCCTCACATCGTACTCGCCCTCACCGACAACCAAATCGTCGCTCCTGATACTCAGCACCAAAATGTTTATCTCTGTGCGGTGACCACCAAAAACTCCAATGTGTTTTTGATCTTCACGTTTTTATATCGATTGGCGCAAGTGTTCAAGGATTATTTCGGGTCATTGGAAGAGGAATCGATTAGGGATAATTTTGTTGTCATTTACGAATTGTTGGATGAGACGATGGATCACGGTATGCCGCAATCACTGGATAGTAATATTCTGCGATCTTTCATTACCCAGGGTGCAAATCGAATGGCCCAAGATTCTAAGAGCAAACCACCCGTGGCGTTGACCAATGCAGTGTCCTGGCGGGCAGAGGGGATCAAACACAAAAAGAATGAGATCTTCCTAGATGTAGTAGAGAAACTGAACCTGCTGGTTGCCGCCAACGGAACTGTTTTGCATTCGGAGATCAATGCAGCTGTCAAAATGAGATCCTTCTTGTCGGGAATGCCAGAATTGAAACTTGGATTAAACGACAAACTCATGTTTGAAGCCACCGGACGTTCCAACCAAGCTAAAGGGAAGTCGGTCGAGTTGGAAGATATTAAATTTCATCAATGTGTACGATTGGCAAGATTTGAAAATGACAGAACTATTTCATTTATCCCCCCTGATGGAGAATTCGATCTCATGACGTACCGTCTCAATACGCATGTGAAACCATTGATTTGGGTTGAAGCTGTTGTTGAACCGCACAAGGGGTCACGTATCGAGTACATGATCAAAACGAGATCCCAATTCAAGTCGCGAAGTGTAGCGAACAATGTTGAGATTATTATCCCGGTCCCACCGGATGTTGACAGTCCTTCATTTAAATCCAGTATTGGAAATGTCACCTACCTACCCGACAAGGACGCTATTGTTTGGAATATTAAACAATTTCATGGTGGAAGGGAGTTTCTCATGAGAGCTCATTTCGGATTGCCTTCGATCAGTGCAGCGGATGTCGATCCCGATAGTCAAAAGAAGGGAGAAAACTCATGGAAGAAGCCGATTAGCGTCAATTTTGAAATTCCATACTTCACCGTTAGTGGTATTCAAGTGCGATATCTGAAAATTATTGAAAAGAGCGGATACCAAGCATTGCCGTGGGTGCGGTACATAACAGCGAATGGAGATTACCAATTGAGAATGTCGTAACAAAATATCTAAATGTTTCAGCATTATTGTACAGCTCTCGAATTCGCGTTTTCTGTTTTTTCTGTTTTTTCTTCGAAGGAATGCTGGAGTGGAGGTGTAGGAGCATGCCGAACCAACCAAGTCTCAAACATTCCACAGTTCGTATTTTCAGATTCTTACAGACATATTCAATGTTTGCTTATGAACAGATCATGGTGGTTGTTTAGCAGATGGAAGCAAAAATACTTTTGACGTCACACTTTTGTCACTGCCTTCCGAGTGCAAATCACTTCAAGGTGTCCGTGTTCCAAGAATTGAATCATGTTGTTTGTCTTTCTTTCATAAAATGAGTGCGACAGTCTCCAACGGGTGAAGGCAGAACTCACTTTCCTGCGGCTAACTCGATCCAATACGTTTTGACGAATGACTTTGTATGAATGCTCATCATTGTAGCTCCCAAGAGTATCCTATGAAAGACGCTAGATCCATACCGGCCTTCGAATTCTTTCTCATATTTCTCAGTACGAGGAAACATCTAGGTCACCAATTGTTTATAAGCTATTATTCAGTATCGGGAAAGTGAGGTTACACTCCTAGCAGAGCGATAATGGGCAGTATCTTAAGTTTGTCTTCAAATGCGTGTCGATAAATCTAGATCTTAGTGAGTACCTTTTCCTTCGTCCATTTCTTTGGGATTCTTATACTTGCCCCGTTGCCGGTCTATTCGAATCAAGCCTTTTCCGAAAACCAACTGAAGGTCATTTGTTTCCTTGAGAGCGTTCAACTTTCCTTTTTTTTGACTTGCCACATCCACTATAATGGGATCTGCCAAACCACCTTGATCGACTTGAATGTCACGGAAATGTTTCCAATGAAGTTGGTGGGAAAATTTTGTGTCGACGTCCCACTTGTGTCCATCTCCGTGCAGATATAACACAGGCAAATCCATGCGGTGCGTAATGTTGACGAAGTAATCAGCTACAGATAAAAAGAAAGGGCGGGTACGAGGGGAACGCAAGCAATGTCCTAGCAAAATGACCCCACGAATCTCTAATTTTTCAAAATAAGATTCAACGTTCTGTGCAACCCATTCCTTGTTCATCTTCATGCGAGCGTCCCATGACTCGATGTTCTCGTGCTCTATTGGAGCATTGATCAAGTGGAGACCGATAAACAAAATACCTTCCTTACAAAAAACAAAGAGTTCTCTGTTTTCTGCCGACCGCTCAACGCCTAAGGCAGTGTAGTCCTTTTTGTGCCATCGAGTTTCAAATGCGCCAAAGTACTTTAGAAAGAAGTCAAAACTTTCTGTTCGGTTTGGGCAGCCATACCAATCGTTGTCGCCTGGTACCACAAGGGTGGGCAGAGGGCTATACACAATGACAATTGAATAGAGAACGACGGGGCTAGATGAGAGCCGAACATCTGCGTTAGACCTTGGATGCCAAAAAAATACTCACCCTTTCTTGAGCAATGTGGCGGTTTTGTTGTAGGCGGATTCTGCGCAATTTGTATTAACGATTTTTTGGATATCACCGACATGGACTGTAAATGATAAATTACGATCTGGATGTTTTTTCACGTATTTCTTCATCTCTGATACTTGAAGGGTCAGTCTACTCTCTTGCCAATCCCTATACTACGAACAGAAATCAAGCAGAAAAAAGCAAAACACCAATTGACATAAGTGGGCACTCCTCAACTATACAGCTGTTATAGAGAGCTGCTGAAAAATTGCGGAACGCATCCGAGAACATTTGATATTCTTTTGAGTGCCTCTGCAGAAATATCTCGAACTTACCGGTGTATCTCCCATCAAGTAAAAACTGAATGCATTGAACGAAGTCGTGGCTTCTTTCACTAGATTATAATCTTTAGTGCCATCTGGTTTGGGGAGAATCACATCCAGTTTGGTCGTTATTGCTGTACCCCCAAAAAATATCTCGGGCGACTGACGCCTGATTGCATCGTAAATTACAAAGATGCAACCAACACCTACAACGATCAGCCATTTTGGTATCCTACATGAATAAATGCAAGCGTTTCGCTTCTCCTTAAATCGCACGGTTACCATGTTGAGGCTGAGAGTGAACGTCGATCTGGCAGCAAACGATTATCGATTCTTTTCCCTGAATGGATTGTGCGATCAAACGTTGTTCAATCGGAACCACGATGTCGGTTGCCCTTGACGAGCTTCGTTGCCAAACAATGGGCCCGAATTGTCCTTGCCCTCTCTATCCCTGACCCTTCCTTGTATGAGGAAACGGTCGCGAAGGAGGCCGAGAATGAACAAGCACGTTTTTCTTGGGAAGACTATCCCTGTATCGTAGTGTTCCACGATGAGGTCAAATGTTCCGAAGGTGCACCTTGCGACAACATAATCATTCGAATACATCACGCAGTGTCAAGTTCACTACGGTAAGTTATGTATCCATACTACTTTTGAACGAACGTTATTTTTTGTGTTTTTGGTGAAACCGATGCGAGCGCGCCAAAAAGTTCAGTCACGCATTCGATCCAATGTTGTCGTATGCCTCTAATTGAAGGTAACGTAGTAATACGATGTGTGGGTATGTATGTATGTGTTAAAATTGAATTAAAACTAAGATTGTGAGCAAGCTCTGTCAACTACTCCAAGGAGCCATTGAACTGAGTTTGTCTTTAATTTGCTAGGCATTGGATTGGCGTTAAACGAAATCCAATGTTCTTTGCACATAGAGGAATTAAGATATGTATTTCATCTAGACTTCAATATTGAAGGTCGGCTGGTGTGGCATTATTTGTTGCTGACATCAGATTTCAGATTTGTATGAATCATGGCAATTCAGTCATACGGGGCTGAATATCACACTCTTTTTCTTCTCGTAAAAACTTCAATTGGCTGCACAGAATTTTTGTGTTCACGCGCAACCAGTATTTGATAGATAGTAAATTTTTAATTCGCGTGGTAGTATGGTTTGAGGTTCCGAATGCTCATGCGATGAACTACATGCTCATTTAAGAGGGAGGAAACTGTACCATTTGTATGGATTTGGGTAATCATGTATGGTCCCTTGCTTCTTGTTTCTAAAGCAGCTTGAATTTGCTTTTCATTTTTCATCATAATCCGGTCTCCAACACGGTAATCATGCAACTTATGATGGCTGTTTTCTTTCATAGCATTCTTATCTAGCTGGGCTTGTTGTTTGTTCCTGACAATGGCCAGCAAGTCTGCAATCACAGGGATTGAAAGGAGCATGTCACAGTGGAATACAAGGGAAGCTGGTGTCATTCCAAAAGTCTTGTGGATAGTTGATCTAATGGCAAACTGGGCAGAAGCAAAAACACTATCTACGATGTCCATGGCTAGTTTGAGAGTCTGTGGTGGGTTGGTGTTGAGCTCGGTTCACATTACCAACTTGATGGTGTAATGTACTCTTTCAAGGGCAGCATTTGACTGTGGATTGCAGAGAGAGCAAACCTTGGGTTTGATTCCAAGATTATCAAGGTGGATTCTGAAGCCATTGCTCATGAAGTTGGTTCCTTGGTCGAAGATGCAGTTTACCAGTTTTGGGTATCTTGAGAGCCAACTGTTGTCAAGGGCATGGAGAGCCATGAGGCCGGTTGGATTTACTTTAGGCACACAAATTATTTCCAAGAGGTTGGTACACATGTCCATGTTGGTAAATCCATTGAATTCAAGTTTTCATGGTCAGGGATCTTGCTCCTCCAAGGACCAATTTCATCTATTGCAATGGTGTCCCAAGGGACGTACTGGTGTTCTTTGGTTGGGAGTTGGCCATGGCTTTGGTGGCTATTTTTGTATCTTTGGCAGGCATCACAAGAATTGCAGAAGGACTTGATTTGGTCTTTCAGATTTGGCACATATATGAATTGGGTGATAGTTCAATACAATCCTTCTGCGCCGGCATGGCCAAGCACATGGTGGTAACATTTGATCGTGGCTTGTACTCTGTTTGGTGGAAGTACTATTTTCTTTTGGTCATTGGTGGATTCAACAATTCTCAAGTTGGTACCATTGAAATTATTGGTTGTGTACCTTAGATTAGTAGAGATGTCTGCCTTGGCAGCTTGGTCGGCAGCTACATGGGGAGGTCGAAAAGGGAGAAGGTTTTCGTTGGGTCGTCCGTTGGAGTGGTCACAATTTCTGAATAAGTTGGAGTTGGAGATTCTTTCTTTTCCTCCGGTGATTGCTGAATAGGGAGCCGGGAGAGCACCTCAGCAATCACATTATCTTTACCTTTGATATACTTGAAAACTGGAGAATTCTTCAAGAAGCATGTGCCAAGTCATAATCTGATGACTGGTGAGGTTTCGTTGGGTAAGGTTGATGTGGTCAGTGCAAACAACAATCTCTACACTCCAAAGAATTGACCGGAATTCTTTGAAAACTTTGACCATACAAAGCATCTCTTTGTCAACAGCCGGGT
The DNA here is from genome assembly GCA_037355745.1 of Pseudo-nitzschia multiseries. Lineage (NCBI taxonomy): Eukaryota > Bacillariophyta > Bacillariophyceae > Bacillariales > Bacillariaceae > Pseudo-nitzschia > Pseudo-nitzschia multiseries. The sequence continues at coordinate 33,072,592 of CM074781.1, read as the reverse complement.
ATTTCCATTGAGCCTCATTCAATTTGTGAGAGAAGCAAAGAATGATCTTGTTTTCTTGAATGACAACAGCTCCAAGTTGATAATCAGAAGTTTCGGTGTAGATGTGGAAGGGATTGTTTGGATCTGGGAAGGCAAGGAGGAAGTCTTGTGCGATAAAGGTCTTGACTTTGTTGAAAGCTTGGATTACCTCTGGAGTTGGTTGGAGTCATCCCTTTGGATCTACCAGAGAGAGCTGTGAGAGGAGCAAGGACTTCAGCACATTTTAGGTAGAAGTTTCGCTAGAAGTTGATCATCCCAACAAAGGATCAAAGTTGGGTGATTGTTAAGGGAAAAGCCAGTTTCAGGATGGGGTCTATCTTGTTTTGATTGGGTTTGATTCCATCTCTGGGAATGATGCAGCCAATCCATGGTGCTTGTGATTGGAACCAATGGCACTTGGAGGGCTTGACGGCAAAGTTGTGGACTTTGAGTAAGGAGAGAACAGAGGAGACAGATTTACAGTGAGATTTAAGGGTGTCAGAGAAGATTCCAATATCATTGATGTATACTTCAATATCTTTCAAATGGAGAAGCATCTATTCCATACAGCCTTGGACCCAACTTGGAGAGTTGAGGAAGCCCATTGACAATCGAAGAAGCTGGAATTTTCCAAACGCTGTAACAAGGACACAGAGCTAAGTGGAGGCTTCATCAAGCTTGAAGGTGTAAAATTGCATGCTGACATTGATAAGGATGACATATTTGAACCCTCTTCTTCTGTGGAAGATGTCTTGGATCTTTGGTAGTGTATAGTGGAGTTTCTTAGTGACTTTGTTGAGCTCCCAAAAGTTACTATTGAGCCTACAGGAGCCATCCGGTTTGGGGACTACAAATGTGGGCATTCCCCATTCAGTTGCATAGCATCGTTCAAGAATGCCAAGCTTGACTTGTCACTCTATTTCCTTCTTCACAGCTTCCTGTTGGTGGGGGAGTGGAATTGGATATGGTTGTTTCATGTGGTATGACATCGCGTCTTGCTGGAGATCAACGTGGAACCCTTGATTAGGGAAAATACCTAATTCTTTGTCATTCAGGCCTTTGAAAAGTTCTTCATTTTCAAGGAGAATCTTCAGCAAGGAAGATTTGTCATGGTCCAAGAGGTGTTCTTGTTTAGGCACCAGCTTGTACATGTTGGTCTTTTCATACTTGGAGGTGCCATCAGCATATGCTTGTTGAGCAGATTGGTTGGAATAGCTTTCAGCAACAGAGTGAGGGTTTGCTGACATGACCTTGTGGAGCATGGACTTGTTATCGAAGTAGTTCCGAGGGTGGAATTGCATTGTCTTATCATACCATTCTATGGTGCAAGCTACAAAGTCCATTTTCATTCCAAGATCTCTCATGGTCCGGCAACCAATGAAAAGGTGATAGCTGATGTTTTGGGTGACAACAAAACACTTGATCCTCAATACTCTCATGGAGTAGGATAGCTCTGAAAACATGATATTCTCTCTCGGATCACATAGTGATTACAAGGGAATCTACCATTGGCCGTTTGCATTTAGGTTGGTTGAGCAAGGGAGTGCTTCTTGGCTTCAGCTGAAATAGTGGATTCAACAATGAGGTTGTCCGTGGATCCAGAATGAAAGAGGGTCTTCAGATAGTATTTTCCAAATGTGCCATTGATGGAGTTGCAGGCACTGACTGTGGTTGGAGCAAGATCAATGTCCTTGCCGGTGTTGCTGGTGCTATTGCTCGGAGCAACATTGCCTTTGTTGTTGAGGGAATCCGAGGTTTGTGCTTCAGGGAATCGTTGTAGGTCTGCATTGTAATACTCAGGGTCAATGTCAATGTCCACATGGAATTTGTCTACCCAAGGTTCCGGCGGAGGTGTTTCTTCTAGTTCATTGATGAAGACACACATGTGTTGCTCTGGTTTGTGTGAGTTGTTGCCATAGGATGAATTTCTTGATCGATCAATGTTGTTGCTGTTAGGATTGTGATCATTCACATGTGCATCATTGTTGTTGTTGTTATTTCTGTTAGGTCGATTCAGATTGTTGACATTAGTAAGATAGCACTGTCCCCAAGTGTGGTTTGCACTAGGGTGAATCGGACAAGATGAGGTATCTGATACTCTTGTGGAGGGGTTGTTGCTTTGGTTGTTGATGGAGCCTTGCTGTCGGTTTTGGCTGTTGTTAGTGTTGTTGTTGTTGTTGTTGTTGTTGTTCGGTTGGTTATTGTTTGGTCGGTTGTTGTTCCGATCGTTACGGCGATTTCGATTTTGGTTGTTTCCATTTCGATTGTTTTGATTGTTGTTGTTGCCATTGTTGCTGCTGTTATTCCTGTTTCGGGAGGAATCATCTTGGTTGTATTTCTTACTTTCCTTGTTTTCTTTGTTTTGGTATCTCTCCATCCTTGTCACGATTTGTGTAAGGGTGTCCTTGTAGGGAGAGTAGTGTTCTTCATAGGAGTCCTTACATTTGATTGGCATGGATTCGAAAATCAAATTCTTGAAGTCTTCATCTTTAATACCTGCATTCACAGTGGATGTCGTGGAATCACTCGTAGAATAACATGGTTGTGGAAAGTGACCATGGAGACAAACTGGTGTACAGTCATGTTGGTGGTCTTTTTGATGCTGTTAAGGAACCTTTTGTGGCATTTGCATGCTCTGTATTGTTGTTGAATTTGTAGGTGGTGAAGGAATCAATCGCGGTTGGAAAGTTCTTAACGTGTCGATTTGGTATGTTGGATGATACATACTCATTCCACCAGTTTTGATTGACATACTAATCTCTGAGGAGACCAGCAAATTTTTCATATTGCCTCGGTCCTGTTGTTAAGGAAAGGGTTTTCTTTGCATGTGAAAATTCATTAATAGTGAAAAGTACTTGGAAAAGGGATGCTCTGGCAGTAATGAGGGGTACTTTAACCTTGACAGTCTCGGAGATTCCATTGGTGGTACTTGTGTGCTTGAACTCTATCTAGTCAAGGGACTCTTGGTCAAAGTCAAACTTGAAAGGGATAACAGAGTAGCTTGTCATTGCTGGACAATCTATAGGGGCAGTTGGTTGCTTGTTAGTAGTTATTACTTGAGTGAAGGGCAGTAGGTCAAATCAGTCGTCTGACTGTTTTAACAGTGTTGTATGCCTCTAATTCAAGGTAACGTACTAGTAATACAATGTGTGGGTATGTATGTATGTGTTTAAATTTGAATTAAAACTAACATTGTGAGCAAGCTCTGCCAACTACTCCAAGGAGCCATTGAACTGAGTTTGTCTTTAATTTGCTAGGCGTTGGATTGGTGTTGAACTGAATCCAACGCTCTTTGCACATAGAGGAATTAAGATATGCATTTCATGCAGACTTCAATATAAAATGTCGGCTGGTGTGGCATTATTTGTTGCTGACATCAGATTTCAGATTTGTATGAATCATGGTAATTCAGTCGCACGGGGCTGAATATTACAAATAATGTTCAAAAACTAAAAATTGGTGGAGTCGTAATTTAATCTACTTAACTCTATTGCACATAACCTAGCAGTCAAAGAGAGAGTCTGAATGGCAGAAAACTTAAAAAAAAAATTAAAACTGAGTTTTTAAGCATATCCCTAGTACTACTTCTACTGTTAGAAAGAAGGGAGAGTTCAGTATTTAAGCAAAGATTTTCTATTGGTCAAAATGTATGAACAAAAACTATGGAGAGCCCATCTATTTTTAGCGGAAAAAAGACAGACCTCTTCAAAAATGGGGCATGAACTACATAGAGGGGCAAAATGGTATAAAACCCCTTCTTAAAATTAACAGAAGTACAAAGTAGAAGTACTTCATCTTATTTTATTTTATGTACTTTCCCCCCTGGGGGGATGGGGGACTCAACTTGAACTTGTCATTCAGGATTCAATTGTTTCATTCATTTTCTATTCATTTATGAAGGTACTCAATATATACATTCCTAACAATATGGATAAGATAGTAGACTACTTTGTTACATCAGGAAATGAAATTAACATGATACTTTCCACATCATCACCTCAGCCTCACAAGCATTTTCAACATTACTATGGATACCATAGCCTGCTATGATTGAAACAGGAATGAAATTGACATGATACTATGCACATGAACACCCAAGCCATATTGTCTACATTCTTCATACTATGGATAACATAGACTTTGATAGAAACAGGAATGGAACTGACCTCATAGCTTGCACATCAACACCCAAGAAGTCTTCCTGTTTACACTTTTTCACACTATATATAAGATAGACTATGATAGAAACAGGAATAGATTTGACAAGAAAATCTACTCATCAACATGCAAGTCTTGCTATTTGTAGTCTTCACACTATGGATAACATACACTATGCAAGAAACAGGAATGGAATCGACAAGAAAATCTACTCATCAACATGCAAGTCTTGTTATCTACATTCTTTGCACTATGGATAACATAGACTACGGAGTATGATAGAAATAGGTGTGGACTTGACAATGAAATCTGCACATCAACACCCAAGTCTTGCTATCTGTCTTCTTTGCACTATAGGTAAGATAGACTATGATAGAGACAGGAATGACATTGACCTCCTCATTTTATTTTGCACATCAACACACAAGTCAGGTTATCTAAATTCTCAACAATAACACTATGGATAACATAGGCTATGATAGAAGCAGGAATGAAATTGACCTCATAGCTTGCACATCAACACCCAAGTCTCCCTGTCTACACTCATCACACTATAGATAACATAGACTATGTTAGAAACAGGAATAGCATTGACATGCTGATACTATGCACATCAACATGCAAGTCTTCCTTTCTACATTCTTCAGACTATAGATAAGATAGACTATGATAGAAGGAGGAATGGAATTGACAAGGTAATTTACGACACACCAACACCCAAGTCTTACTATTTGCATTCTTCACACTATGATATTATGCACATCAACACACAAGTCTTGTTATCTACCTTCTACATACTATTAATAACAAAGACTATGATAGAAACAGGAATGGTATTAACATGATACTATGCACATCAACATGCAAGTCTTTCTATCTGCATTCTTCAGACTATAGATAAGATAGACTATGATTGAAATGGGAATGGAGTTGACAAGGTAATCTACATATCAACACACAATTCTTGCTATTCGTAGTCTTCACACTATGGATAACATAGCCTATGTTAGAAATATGAATGGCATTGACGCAATACTATGCACATCAACACCCAAGTCTTATTGTCTACATTCTTTACGCTATGGATGACATAGAGTTTGATCGAAGCAGGAATAGAACTGACCTCATAGCTTGCACATCAACACCCAAGTCTCCCTGTTTAAACTCATCACATTATATATAAGATAGACTATGATAGAAACAGGAATTGCATTGACATGATACTTTGTAAATCAAACTCCTCAGCTTAACTAACATGCTTAGCTAACATTTCCAACATTTATCATACTGTGGAAAAGAGATACTATGCAAGAAACAGGAATGGTATTGACAAGAAAATCTACTCATCAACATGCAAGTCTTGCTATCTACATTCTTCGCACCATGGATAAGATAAAACTATGATAGAAGCAGGAATGGAGTTTGATCTGGTACTTTTTACATCAACACCCAAGTGTTGCTTTCTACATTCTTCACACTATGGATAGCATATACTATGTTAGAAATTAAATTATGTTGGCATTGGCATGTTGATACTTTGCAGATCAACACAGAAGTCTTTCTATCTCCATTCTTCAGATTGTAGATAAAATACTATGATAGAAACAGGAATGAAATTGACAAGAAAATCCATTCCTCAGTATGCAAGTCTTGCTATCTACGTTCTTCACACTATATGTAAGATATACTATGATAGAAGCAGGAATGAAATTGGTATGATACTATGTACATCAGCCCCCAAGTATTGCTATCTACATTCTTCATCACAGATAAGATAGATTATGATAGAAAGAGGAATGTTATTGACATGATACTATGTTCATCTTCACCCAAGCCCCCTATCAACATTATTCACAATAGATAAAATAGACTATGATAGAAAAAGGAATGAAATTGATATGATACTATGCATATCAACACCCAAGTCCCCCTGTAAACATTCTTCACACGATAGATAAGATAGTGTATGATGGAAACAGGAATGGAATTAACATGATAATATGCCCATCCACACCCAAGTCTTGCTATTTGCATTCTTCAGACTATAGACAAGATAGACTATGATAGAAATAGGAATAAATTGACAAGTAAATCTACACATGAACACCCAAGTCTCCCTATCTACATCCTTCACACAATAGATAATATAGAGTAAGATAAAACAGGAATGGCATTGACCTGAAAGCTTGCACATCAACAGTCAAGTCTTGCTACTATGCACATTCCTTCACAATAGATGAGAATTACGATAAAACAAACAGGAATGACATTGACATCTCACGAGTATTTTCAACATTCTTCATACTACTACACGTCAGATAACAATTGAAACACCAGAGTACCAGCAGAAATTAACAGACCTGGTTGGTAACATAATGACTCTCTAAGAAAAAATGATTTACTATCAATAAATTACTGCAATTCCCAAAAGAACCCGGCATTTTTGTCAAGACTCACTTGAACCTTGTTTCTATTGCTTTTGTCATTGTTATTGAACCCTAACCCTAAACCCTGACTCTAATTTCAACCCTAACAGGAATTATAAGGTGTCAAGAAGCAAATATAGGGTTCTTCTAAAAATGGTGTTTTCCAATCTATTTCCCATGATACCTTTGGAAGGCATACACTACAGCCAATGCCTGTCATTTGGGATTTACAGTAATCTATGAATAGTAAGTCATTTGAAAATTGTGTTAGTTAATTTTGGTTAATTTGTGCTGGTACTCCAGTGTTTCAATTGTTATCCGATGCGTAGTATAAGACGTACCATGAAAGAAACAGGAATGTCATTGACCTGAAAGCTTGCACATCAACACCCAAGTCTTGCTACTATGTACATTCTTCACAATAGATCAGAAATACAATAAAACAAACAGGAATGACATTGGCATCTCACAAACATTTTCAACATTGTTCGTACTATGAGATATACTACGAAAGAAACAGGAATGGCATTGACCTGAAAGCTTGCACATTAACACCCACGTCTTGTTATCTGCATTATTCTTACTACTATAGATAAGAAAGACTTTAAAACAAACCGCCAGGAATAGCATTGGCATGTTACTTTACACACCAATACATCAGCCTCACAATCACTTTCAGCATTATTCACAAACTGGGTAAGATAGACTATGATAGAAACAGAAATTCCATTGACCTGAAAGCTTGCACATCAACACCCAACAAGTCTCACTATTGACAATCTTAATATTACCAATAAGATAGAATATGAAAGAAACATGAATTGTATTGACATTAAACTTTGCACATAAACACATAAGTCTCACTATCTACATTCTTAATACTATAGATAAGATAGACTAGTATAAAACAATCAGAAATTGTATTGACCTGAAAGCTTACGCATCAACACCTCAGTCTCACAATCATTTTGACCATTCTTCATACTATGGATAAGATAGACTATGATAAAAACAGGAATGGCATTGACATAAAAGCTTGCACATCAATTCCTCAGTCCCACAACCATTTTTAACATTCTTCATACTATAATTATGGCATTGACATGATACTTTGCACATCAACGCCCCAGTCTCACAATCATTTTCAACATTGTTCATACACTGAATAAGATATAATATGATAGAAACAGGAATGATATTGACCTGAAAGCCTCCACATCATTTCAAGTCTCACTGTCTACATTGTCCACACTCTAGACAAGATAGACTATGAAAAAACAGGAATTGTATTGATATTAAACTTTGCACATTCTCTCACTATCTACATTCTTAACACTATGGACAAGATGACCATGGAAGAAGCAGGAATAGCACTGGAAACAAAATTTGCACATCAACACCCTAGTCTCTCTATCAGCATTTGTCACACTATTGATATGATAGACTGTGAAACAGAAAGGAATGGTGTTGACACTAGACTTTGCATGTCAACATCTCAGTCTCTCAATCCTTTTCCTCGGTGTTCTTCACAATATAGACGGGATCAAATAAAATAGAAACATGAATGTCATTGACCCAAAGCTTGTACATCAACACCTAAGGCTCACTATCCAGTGCATTCTTAATACTTTAGATAATCTGCTGAGACTGTAGTATGAGTAGTAATCTAATGATATTCTTTCATAATACATACAAATTCCTACTAGTACGCTTCTACGAAGTATCATCTAGTAGTAGTTGTGGTGGATGAATCCATGGAACGCTTTTTACTAGAGAATTTTCTACTTCTAGTAAAAACTGTATCTCAAGGGATACAAAAATCAGAGGTTTTGGTAGTTTTGAGCTACTGGGACCATTTTGTGTGCATTTACTAGTACTGTACTGTACTGTACATACAAAACTAAAGTTGTACTTGATGGCATTTTCTCATTGGAGTAGAGGAATGACATTTTTGACAACAACTCCACCTCGCCCCTTCAAGCGCTAATCTCAATCCCAAAAATATCTGAATAACGTTTGTAATGTATCGGACCGTACTTTGTACCGTACCTTCGTACATTCTGCGTAACGTATGGACTACCTACTCCGTACTGAGTATGAAGGCTGAGAAGCGAACTTACCAAGAACAATGACAATGGAGGGAAAAGAAAGTGCCATCTCGATATATTTGTTGTAACAGGTTCAAGGTTGTAGATTACGTGCACATCGATCAAGAGGGCAAACAAAAATTGTTGGGGTATTCTCCGTACCGCAATGGGGAATCGTTCTTCATCCGTCCAACCAGTCGGACCGCCACCTCTTCTTTCCGCAGCCGTAGTTGGCGATGCCACAAAATTCCGCGAAGTGTGGGTTGGGGTGGATTCCATTGATGTGCGGGACGCACAAGACAACAATATCCTCCACGCTCTTTTCAGTTGCCGTGCTGAAAACGGCAAGTGCTCGGAAATTTTGACATGCATTCACGAGTCGCTGCCGACTTCGAGGCTTCGGGAAGTGTTTCGAGCACGCAACAAAATAGGATGCACTCCTCTTTGGATTCTCGTTGCATATGGAAACGTGACACTGCTGAAGGAAGTGCGGCAAACATTCGCCGACGCCGATCAGATGAACGATTTTCTCGACATTCTTCGGCAGCCGAACAACCAGGGAGATACACCTCTTTTAGCAACTTGTTCCCAAGGAAATATAGACATGGTGCGTTTCTTGAGAGAGGAAATACTCGGCCCTAGTGGATTCAGTGAAGATCTTGCCAAAGCGAACAAAAAAGGGACGACATCACTTCAGATCATTGTTGGGAACAACCATAAACACGTGTTGGACTACGTGCTTGAGGAAGGGGAGAGTATAGTGCAGAAACAGTTGTTGCAATACAACACAATAGGCCTTTCGCTATTTCATATCTGTTCCGAACGGAATGCGCATGATATATTGCACACCATTTTGGCATTTGCGATGGGGAAAGAAAACAAGGAAGGGCAGATTGCGATTTTAAATCAAGTGTTATCATTGACAGACAAGAACGGCGCCAATGCAATCCACGTAGCTGCATTCTGTGGAAATGTTGACGCCATAAAAGTCTGGATCGATACCATCAACAATTCTTTCTCCGGCCTTGAGGGCAGCAGCATAAAATCTCCAAGAAGTTCATTGTTGGACAAAACGGACGGACAAGGCAGAACGGCGTATTGGTTGGGAATGATCCAGGGGTGGGACGAAATTGGAACAATGTTGGCAAATGAAGCTGTCGACACCGAAAATCCAAAAATGATTCGAGAAATAGAAGAAGCTCGACAGAAACGACAAAATGCAGCCACAGCTAGACAACAACAACATCAACATCAAACTATTGATGGATCCGCACTTCTCAACCGATAATAGAGACGTGGGAAACCGTCTAAGCAAGGCATTGTAAAGATCATCCTCTGCTGATGTTGACTGGAACACCATTGGTATGGCACCGCGTGATAGAGAAACCCTATATTCACCAAACGACACGGTACAATAGCAGGACGTCTAATGACTGGACATTTTACCTTGTCGAAAGTTGCGAGATAATTTCCTACGACCTATCTACAATACTGTCGTCGACTCCTCGAATAATGGTGTTCGGCGTTGCATCTAGTGAAAAAATAGGGTAAGCCGTTTAATTTCGTTATCAGCGAACTCAATGGCAATTCCGAAGAAAATTTAGTATCCCCGATGGTCGATATCGCCGTTGTTCGTGCAATTTCGTTGGTGTGAATAGCAGTACTCAATCATGCAATATCCATCGGATCTGGGTAACGCCCTTTCTGTTGATCCAAGCGGAATAGACCATTTGCGACAATTGTTTGCATATCATTGTTTTCGTCGTCCTTCTTGAGTTCCTGAACCTTTCCTTTTCGTCGCGGGGCCACGTCGACAATACAAGGCTCGGCCAGACCACCCTGATCTATTTGGATGTCGTAGAATTGGCTCCAGTTTGCCTCTTCGGAAAAGCTCCGATCCACTTCCCATTTGAGTCCATCTCCGTGCAAATACAAAACAGGTATGTTCTCTCGGGTGCTGATATTGACAAAGTACTTCGCCATGTGCTTAAAAAATTGCTGGTTTTGTTCCGATCGTCCCGCGTGTCCCATAATTATGGCCCCTCTAATTTCGCGTTTGTCTATGTTTGTTTCGATGGTATTGGCGTACCATTCCATGCTAGCTTTCATGCGCTTGTTTCGAATCGTTGTGGATTCTTGGTTGGCTGGAGGATCAATCATGTGAACGCCAATGAAAATGATCCCTTCTATGTAGAAACTAAAGAGTTCTGGGTCGTTCTCTGCTCGTCGAATATTGAACGTTTCGAAGTGTTCACGGTGCCACTGCGAAATGAATTCGGGTCCCATGTGTTTCAGAAAGAATCCAAAGGCTTCTTCCCGTCGAGGGCAGTCAAACCAATCACTGTTGCCAGGGGTGACAAAAGTCGGACGGGGTCCTTTCGAAATGAGATATGCATGATTTTCGTATGCCGATTCTGAACATAGCGAATTCGAAACTTTTTGTGTATCACCAAGGTGAATTCCGAAACTAACGTTGCGTTCGGGACTATCTTTGACCTGATCCCTTAACTCAGCCATCTGAGCTCGGAGTCTTTTCTCTTGCCAATCCGTGTGCTAATATTCAACGTCAACAGAGAGATATACGTCCAAAATTCAGGAACAACAAACGGCGATCACAAATCGAAAACAACGAATACAAGGACAAGTTCGAGAAACACAAAGGCCTCGGTGAGCAACAGCTTCTTCGGTCAGACGCAATTTAGATCCCGTCCAGAAAAATCCACACTGAATCCCGATCGATCTGCATTTTTTTTCGATTCCTTACCGGTGTGTCCGACATCAGATAGAAACTGAATCCGTTGAAATCAGACGAATTATTCCCGGGCTTTCGAATGATGTAGTCCCTCGAACCATCTTTCGGCCGGGGTGAGATGTTCTCCAGTGTGGTCTCACGGGCCGGTTTCTTATTCTTATTCTTTTTGGTCGAGTCCGCGGCCCGAATGGATCCTCCGTACATGCTTGATCCATAGTTGGAGCTCACGACGTGCTGCTCGGCACCAGTACTGTATTGTTCCGGGTTGTCGTTTTTCTCGAGTTCCATCAGTTGCAACTGAACAACCCGCTTGCGCAATTGATACACCCGCACAGCGTTAAGGCAAACCAGGACGAACACAGCATAGATGGCTAGCAGCCAAGCGGGCTTTCTTGCCGTACCTTCGGCACGCGACCTGGGAGTGTTGAGTGTTCTGAAAGAGGACGAAGGAGATGATATTTCCACCATGGTTCATTCGCTTGCTGTATCTTGTCTATCGTGTGTCGTCTGCTGTCTTCGTTTCGTTTCCTCGTTTCTAATGGGTACGTACCGTATAGTACGAATATCAGTTACCGATCAGTTCCTTGTTATTTTATCCTGTCTCCGTCCTCGCAGCCTGATGATACTCCTTGCGGATCTCTTCGCGTCACGGTAACAATGGTAGACACTGGGACGTGCGACAACTCTGAGCAAGGGACTATTATTTTTCGCATCATGTGTATCAGTGTATTAGAAAGGAAGCGGGAACCATCATGGGATTTCTCATCGTTGACTCCTCGGAAAAAACGACGAATAATCCACGACATGGTCCGGTAACACGGGAAGGCGCGCATTGTCTTCTGAGTTTTAGTCGGGTAGAATGTATGGAAACGAAAAAAACTGAGCATGTCGTGCAGCCGGAGCCAAAATTATTGGCGCCAGGCGGTCAGGCAATACAAAAGCAATTGTGACTTCGGTCAAAACAACACGTTGTACGGATTGTTCAATGTTCAACGTAAGTTAATGTACCGGTAGGTACTGTGAGCGTACCGTGAGAGTACACATTAAAAACGCAACTTAAAATGCAACAGTACACAAACCATGTAGAAGTCTACAGAGGTAACGTTTGGTTACGTTTGGTGAGCACACCGCACCTTTTTGTGTAACACTCTAAGTATCAAAAACAACCCGCTAAGTATCGACCAAAATTTATTATTTTCCTTCTGAATCCGATTCGTTGAGAGTCTGATTCAAGGGCTTCTGACGAACAGCAACGCTGTGTTAGTGTGTTAGTAGACGAACGATTGTACTCTACGCGTGACAATTGTGGTTGGATACTTTCGGCAACGGATAATCGGACTACAGGCGAGACTAGGGAAACGCCAGATCTCCTCTTGCTGTGACTTATTCAGATTGCAGCGAGACAGACCTTAGTATGTAGATTACAAGTAGTTGGTAGCAACTAGTGTGAATTTTGGGATATAAATCAGTTGAATGTTAAAAGTATGAGATAAAGTGAAATCTTGCCGAAATGCAAGATATCTCTTTTATTGAGATGAATACGTTGCAACTGCTGTTGCGTAGTGCTGAGATTACTCGCTGATTATTTCCGTACATGTATTAGTTGTTGACCATATATATTTGTATGCATGTATATGTATTGTGTGAGAATCACATGCCAACGGTTTTCTTCTCTTGTTCCGTTAGGAAGACTCCATGAAATGTTTATCATTAAGGTCAGGAATTGCTCCCGTAGCTCGTGTGATATTTTATGAAATCAGAGTTTGCTCACCGAAGAACAATGGCAATATCGTAAGACAGGGATTGCTCACCGTTTATGCACGATGGGAATCGATGCGCCGTGGGAATCGATATGCCGTGGGAATCGATTACTTAGATGAATACGGGACTCATTGATTCATGCGCATAGGAAATCTACCCTTTGGTAGCTTTGGTACTTCTGGTCACGAAAGGAATTTAATACTCCCCATGTCTCCTTGTGAAGGGTCATCACGCTCTACATGATGCTTCCATCATCCTGGAGAAGGTCGCCAGTATTACCACAGAAGTGGAAGATGGGCCTGAGCAGTGGATACACAACTGAGTGACTCCAATGCTTGGTGAGAATGTCTGCACAGTTATCCTTACCTGGGATGTGCATCATTAAAATGGAGCCTCTCGCTATCATGCTCCGTACGTAGTGAAACGATAGAATGTTATGACGCTTATGCAACCTTGCATAAGGAAAGGTCGACGTCTGGATCATCTTTTCGTTGTCACCCCAAGAGTATGAGATATCATGGACTCGTGTTCCGAGGTATCGGAATGAGTGGCGTAGATCGACAATCTGTTCGATGCAAGTTCTTCCTGCAACAAATTCAGCTCCAAAGGTGGCTGTTTCCGTAGTGGACTGCTTCTTCGAGAACCACATCATGGGAGTCTTGTTCGCGAAATGGAGAATGCCGGTAACTGCCTTGCCACTGAGAATATCATGCATGAGGTTGGCATCATAGAAGTGTGTTAACACTACTGTCTTTCCAAGCGGTGCAGGAGCGTCGTCGGGTAGCTCTTCAGAATGCTCCCCATAGACGGTGTTGGACCAGTCGATGGTGTCGGGTTTAGTCAATATAAAATCGGGTGGTTCCACGCGGAATCTGATTTTAAAATGTCTAAACTTGGAGATATATCCATAGATACGTTTAGCACGTTCGAGATGCCCATCTCGTGGCTGAGCTCTGAAACTTGAGAGCGTCATCACGGCTGTTTGTACATCGAAACGGCCAATAGCGATGATCCATTGCAGTGAACCGATCATACTTTGGTATTTCTGTATACCGGTTTCTTCAAGAAAGGCTGAGGAGTCCAATTCAGGATGATCGTTCTCCGCGATGGGTGATTGGAACCTAGTGCTAGGTTTGCATCCGAACATTTGTTCGTAAGATGCTTCCATCTTTTCGATGAACTTTATGGGATTCATGCACAGAACACCATGTTCGTCGCGCTCAAATCCACAGCCTAAGTGAAAGTTCATAGGTCCGGATCCCTTCAATTTGAAGTTATATGGTGACGATTGCAATATCTTCAAGAAGGAATTGGGATCTGCCATGCAGAGACATAGGTCATCGACATATGTGCATATAAGCTCATATACACGTTCACCATGCTTGTTCGTTCCGGGTTTGAGGAATATTTCCGGTTCTGCGCGGGATCTTTCGAAGCCGAGTTCGATGAGACAGGCCGCGAGTAAGTCCCCAAAGCACTTGCCTGAAGACCTGAGACCATATAGGGCTTTGTAAATGACCAACAGGTGACCCTCCAACGATCCGAATTCGGGACCTGCTTTGATGCATACTTTCTCGCAGGTGACTGCTTCTAAGTAGGCGTTACCTATGTCGGTGCCCCATGCTTCTAGATCGTTGAGTTCAGCTAGGAATAGGCACATACGTAGGCCGCGAAGTGATACGACGCCTGCGTAAACACTGTGGATAGGGGCCTCAGTGAGATTACCGTTAGCAACGAGGCGAGCCTTGTGTCTTCCGTCGTGTTTGACAGCGTATATCATGTGTACCTTGATCTGTTGGAATCCCAGGGGAATGGAGCTTGTCTTGTACACGCCTTTATCAATGAATGTATTGTACTCATTGAGTTGTGCCATTTCCAGAGTGGTGGCATCTTCCCATTTGGCGTTCCCGTTGGCTTGATCAAATCGGAGGGCTTCTTCGTGGTTACGAGGCACTTTGAATCCATATTGATACTGCGGAGTGGTACGGAAAGAACGTAGTTTGGCTTGGTGCACGAGTCGATCAAGTTTCTTGGTTCGTCGGGCTAGGTTGGTGATTCTCCTGAGACGTTTCCAACCCGGGAGATCAAGCAAGTTGTTGTCTTTCCCATATTTTGCAACGGTGACCGGGTCATCAGCTGCAATATTGGCCAGAGGTTCATATGTGCGTTCCATATTCTCCCATTCAATCCAGAGGTTATACTTGGAACCTTTGTATTGAGGATGCTTGTTATCCAGTGGACCTTGGTGTCCTAGGATGCGGCGAAACGACCAGAGTTTGCCGTCTTCTTGTGTTGAATCACGATGTATGTAATTCATGACGTCATTGTATGCAATGATATCATCGAGTTCGTCATCGGAGTGTTTGCACTTGAACTTGATGAAGTCTTTATTGCGTTCAAGGCTGTCTTCAACATCGACGATGGTAAGACGCTTCTGAGTGCCATCGGGATTGGTTACAAGGAAGGAACGTCCTTGTAGATCGGCAATCGGGATCATAGGAATGGTAATAGGTTTACCGTCATCGTCAAATTGTGCGTTACCTTCTTCGTCGGTAACAACTACCTGTGATGGGTCTACGGAAGGAGTAGCTGGGTTGGTGTGTGGAGTTGCGACGTCACTAACATCAAAGTATGCTAATTCTGGTGGGTCAAAATCATCTTCAGTAAGGAGAATGCCGTCGGATGTCGTGCTGAAGATGTGTGTCGTAGGAGGACCATCAAGACTCTCCCCATAGTTGTTAGGGAGTGGAGAAGGTGACCAGCTAGGGCTGTCATCGACCTTCTTATAAAGAAAGCTCGGTAACGAGGGGTGGGCGGGTGGTTGAAGAATTGGTTGAGTGCCAGATGCGTGGGGCGTGGTATCTGGTTGTTTGTTGGGTGCAGATGGAACGGTGGCATCGGCGGTGTCAGAATCAGCAGGTGAACCGTTAGGGGAAACTGAGCTGTTTGGTTTGGTAGACTCGTCAATGAGTTTATTCTGATTGGTATGCTCCCCATGTTTGAAAGCTGGAGCTTCTCCAGTGGCGTATATACGGGGTAAGGAATCCTTTGCGTTACGCCATTTTATGAAACCATCATCAGTAAATAGGCCCGCGCGTTTGTTACGTGACTCAGGTGTAAGAGCAGATCGAACACCGGACCGGTCTAGTAACTTGTTGGTAACTGGATCCCAGATGCGAAAGCAGAGTCCATTGCCAACATGTTCGGCGATGCCGACGAAATGACCTAGGCGTTCGGTAGATTTGGTACCGAAAGGAGAGTCATTGGTCTTGAAATACACAGGTTCAAACCAGAAGAAACTGGTGTATGCGCTGATGTTGCCAAGTGTACCCGTGGCAATGAAGATCGGCTGTTTATTGGACAGCGTAGGGTCAGAGACAACATTGAGGAGACCCGCGACGTATGTCATGCACAGTAACCACATGTGTGGTGGTGTGCCGGTACGATCCATGACGCAATTGACAATGCGTTTGAACGTTTGGTATCGTAATTCGAATTGATTCTGGTGTTGATGGTACGGTTCACTTTGCCAGAGTCCAATCCATAACATTTTGAGGTAATCCATGACTTTCTTACTTGATTGATAGTTACCGTGGTCGCAAAGGAGGCGGATGGGCCTGCCCCATTTTCGAACAAAGTTCTGAAAGCAGGATAGGAAATTGCCGGTGGTACGCATTTCTTCAACGTGTATAATATGTGATTTTCGGCCAAAGAAGATCTGAGCAATCTTGGATCCACCATCAATTGCTGGGACATCTGAATAGACTGCATCGGACATAACATCGTCATTGAAGGGGCGAACGTTCATGGCCGGTTGAGGGGAATGAAACCGTTTGAAAATGTTACCATCAGGGCTAACCGCTAACGAACCGTATTGGGTTGAGTTTTCAAAAGTAGCTTTGATGCGATCGGTGGAAACCCAACAAAAGAAAGGTTTCAGGGATAAGTAGTCATGTTCGTTGGGGTATCTTTCGCGGGGTGTAGCTGCAATGCATGTAGTGTCACTGGCTGTACAATCTGTCGGAAACGCAGTGACTGTTCCAGAGACTGCGGTTGGCGCGCAGCATGCGAGACGTTCTTGATGAGCGTAGTCGGTGGAAGTAAGCCAAAAGGAGCGATCGTTGTTCTTATGATCATCAATCGGAAGAAAGGGAGATCGGGTGGAATGGCTGGAATACGAGCTGAGGGATGTGACCGTGGAGGACCCGGGAGAAACAGAGATATCGAATCCTTCAAGGCAACGTGGGTTCCCATATTCGTCGTAATCGGCATAAGGGAGTTGCTGTGGTTGGGGAGGATATTTCTGGAGAAATTGTTCATCCTTCGCACTGATCGTGGTATCGAGAACAGATGGGTCCCAATGTTTATCGGACGTCATGATAACATGTGGTAGCGTGTCAAATTCGACAGTCGTATACTTTCGCATCGCAAGATATGGTAAACCGTGTCGTATGCTAAGAGGCAGTGCATAGCCATCGGAGGTGGTGATGACCTGTCCTCCGCCTGCTTTGATGGACGTGTCGTCTACAGTGGAAAAATATGCTTCCATCTGGCCGGATGACAATATAGAAGGATGTCGTCCTGTATAGGCACATTCATTGAAAATGAGAATGACGGGGCCTCTGTTCGACATGGAATATGCTCCGCATGTAGCAATGGGAATATTTTGTACCTGATGATTGTTAATGCCGGTGACGTTAACATATCGTGGTGGGATATCCTTGGAGATGAGACACGCATCATTACCGATGATGCAGCCATTTGCGCCGCGATCAACCATGGCAAAACCAGGGCTAGTAACCGTAGTTTTGTGTATGCGGTATGTGTATGACGTTACGGGACCATCATTAGGAAAGGTGAGATCATCCTCGGGAGTATACCACTGGTGAAAATTGGCGGAATACGATGGTGTTCCGACAGGAATTTGGGTGTCACCGTCCTTTTTGTACTGAATGTCAGGGTTGTTTGAAAGGAATCGAGCTGGATGCGCGGGTGACACGGAAGACTTGAGAGGTCGCTGGTCCTTAGACGAAGAGGTCGTGGATTTGTATACACCTAGGGATGCATGGAAAACGCCTCTACGATCATTCTCTACAGCAGGATGTAGGTCTGCTGCGGAATTGGCATGCTCATCCTTGGTCGAAGTATCGTCTTCTCGAAAAGATACCGAGTGTTCATGTTGGTATGCCTTCCGGGTAATGGGTTTGACACTGTTGGGGTCAGGTTGGTCCGTGTTAAGTAAGTCGCGTCGCAATGAGGCAACCACGATTTTCTTGCCTTCCGGAGAAAAACTGAGCCAACTCTTCATGTCCTGACGTGACAAGGCCTTCCATATGTTTGTAGGCAACCTTGTGGTAGGGTCAGGGGTACGTCCAGCCTTAAACACAGCATAATCTTGATAGTCTCCCTCAAATTCGATGGGGAGAGCATAGTCATCATGGTTTTGGATCGAGTCAGAAGAAAAATCATGAACGTGTGCACGTATGGTCGACCGAGGAGCAGACATCGCAGACTGGGAATCAAGTCGAGTTGCTTCGAGTAAAAGCGTGATTTTAAGATCGTGGATAGCAGCGGCTTCGGCAACTGCATCCGTTACGGTGCTATTCGTCCCACCTGGATCCTTGACTTTGGCAAACTGTTCGCTTAGCTGGAAGCTGGAATAGCATGCCTGACACAATGCTGATTTAACAGTATGGTACTCAAGGGGCTTGTTGGGAGGACGAAGCTTGTTGAGGTGATTCAATTCATCAAACCAATGTGTGATGAATTTCACTTTGGATTCCTTCCAATTGTTGAGGTTCAACTTGAGCAACGCTTGTAGCTGAGTCGAGTTGTCGTATACCTTTGCTTTTGATTGGCTATGAAGGTTTACAAAGTCGAAGTATGCCTTGCGTCCATCACGAGTGGTAGAATGACTGTGTACACATGATGCAGAAAGGTCACTCTTGAAGACTTCCAACATTAGTACCCAGAAGAAGGCACATTGTTTGACGTAGAGATCACGGGTGTAACCCACAAGCGTGGCTGGAGGCCAAGTTTCATCGAGGAATGTCTCTGTATTGATGTCGTATGCCTCGAGTTTAGCTTTGAAACCGACGAGCCAGTGTTCGAATCTCGAGTCATTCGTGAGGGGTGTAAAGGACTTTTCATCTCGTGCTTTTCGGCACCATGATTCGTACTTTACCTGCTGAGGGGACTTTTTGTTACTTCCCGCCGGAGGAGGTGGTGGGTTCAGAGCAGATTCGTTACGTAAGCATTGGGCACGCTCTTCGTGGAATGCCTGGAATTCTATGTATGTATATGACTTTACATCTTTCCAGTCCTTTTTGTCTTCTTCTAGGTCGCCATCTTCTTCTTGTAGATCGATAGCAAAATCCGCAAGTGCTTCTATGCTCCTTTGGATGGATCGAGGGATATGCGTTGCCAATCCTTGCTCCGTATAGGTAAGTTCGCGTGCAAAATCCGGTTCGATAAGTGCGTCGAGGAACGACTTCCACTCGCATAATCCGCCTTCTTTGAGAGCTAGGCACAACGTGCTAGTAATCTCACTTGTTACGTTGAGTAAGGATATGAGTATCTTTCTCATATCAGCATCGAAGCTGGGAAAGCGTTCGATAGTGGTGACTTTGGCGTCATTCTTCTCTTCGCCTCCGAGTGCATTGCCGGGCATCAACGGTATGTTCGGCATCTGTGGTGGTTCGGAGCCTTGGAAAGAATTGCGTGGTGACTGAGAATGGGAACTGCTTCGTGTACGATGTGCAATGTGCATATGCCAGCGTAGGGATTGTGTTTAATTCCGTTCCTGTTCCTTCTTGTGTGCAAGCCTTCTTAGAGCTTGCGACTGTTAATCTATTATTTTCCTTCTGAATCCGATTCGTTGAGAGTCTGATTCAAGGGCTTCTGACGAACAGCAACGCTGTGTTAGTGTGTTAGTAGACGAACGATTGTACTCTACGCGTGACAATTGTGGTTGGATACTTTCGGCAACGGATAATCGGACTACAGGCGAGACTAGGGAAACGCCAGATCTCCTCTTGCTGTGACTTATTCAGATTGCAGCGAGACAGACCTTAGTATGTAGATTACAAGTAGTTGGTAGCAACTAGTGTGAATTTTGGGATATAAATCAGTTGAATGTTAAAAGTATGAGATAAAGTGAAATCTTGCCGAAATGCAAGATATCTCTTTTATTGAGATGAATACGTTGCAACTGCTGTTGCGTAGTGCTGAGATTACTCGCTGATTATTTCCGTACATGTATTAGTCGTTGACCATATATATTTGTATGCATGTATATGTATTGTGTAAGCAAAATTACAAATTACGAAGTACTCGCTAAAACAAGAGTGCTCACAAGACAGATCGAAAATCGACCCTTCTCTTTCCGGGTCAAGGCAGAAAAAGATGAAAGTAAGTGTGTACAAATAATACTGTTATCTATCACTTCCATGTTACACGGCCCTAACAACGACTTAGACAGGTGATCGATCAAACCCGCCGACCAAACCTTCTTGAATACTCAACAAGACCGGCAACAACACGACAGTTCCAAAAATCGACCATTCACTTTCCAAGCTGAGGTACAAGAAGATGGAAGTAAATGTGTACAAATAATACTGTTATCTATTACTGACATGTTACACGACACTAACATCGACTTAGACAGGTGATCGATCGAACCCGCCCGTGATTACAGCACTCACTCGACAACACACCGGAACATGGAAAAACTTGAACTAAAAAACAGAGCTTATCAGCAACAACAGGGGGGGATCCCCTATCCAACAAGCTACTCCTCTCCTCCATCGATCGATCGATCGATGGGATGGATTGAATCGATCAGACCAACCATCGAACAACACCAACAAATCAATCAAACGAATCGATCGAACGGATCGATCGAACCAACAAGAACGATCGAATCGAACCAACAAGAGGAACGATCGAATCGAACCAACAAGAACAATCAAATCAAACCACCAATTGAACCAAGTGATCCATCGAATCGATCATCGAAGACCCGGATTCCCTCCATGATCCCTCTCGTCACGGCGCATTGCCTTGATTAGCTTTGTGATGGACAAGTCCCCATAAACACACTTGATCTTGCTGATGGCAGTATTCACATCGTTGCCACGATTCAAGAGCCTCTCCATACAGCTCCACACAACTTTCCTGTTGGAATACTTGAACTTAACGCGCCCTCGCTCAGCGGCAGTGAACTCGCGCGCCGGCTTCCTCCCTCCTATTCCATTTTGGTACTCATCCCACAAGGCTTGGATGGTTCTTGGAGTGGCATACAAGGTTGCAGGTCGCTGCCCCTCTGGAAGCCCGGGCGCGGCATCCACTACAGCAGCCGGTCCTCTCCCTCCTCCTCCAAGACGACGCGCCGGCGCTATTGCCATCCCCCTAAAAATCTGTTGCAACTGCTTCATCTGTCTCTTCATCTCTGCTATCTCTGCAATGTTATGGTTCCTGAGCTCTGCAACATGGTTCTGTGTGGTACACATCTTAGCATAGATAACATTCTTCCATTGATCTCCGTGCCCTCGTGCTCCCCGAGCAATCTCATCTTCTGTGGTAGGGATTTCATCCAAGTGCACAACCCCATCATTATTTGAAGCAATCACTCGAACCTTTTGAATAGGATTCACTTCATCCTCCAATCTTTCTTCTAAAAGGCTGTACCGATTAAGTATCTGCCCCTTCAGTCCAGGAGGAACCAAATCAACTGCTGCTCCATCAAAGCAAGCCCAAAGCAAGGCCTTTGCAAGAGTGGTGGCGACTGCAGGACCAAACTTGGATCTAATTGCTGGCGCGACCGCATTGCAAAGCCAATCCCTTGTAATGCCACTACCATCTTTCTCTTTGTACTGACAGATACCCTTGTAACAAAGCTTACTAGCTGCATTAATATCCGGCCAATCCAACTGTACATCCAGATAGTCTTCTTGCATGCCTCTAGTCTTCCATCTAGCTCTGTAGTTGGCATCGTCCCTAGTAGCTCCTGCTCTGCGCGCCATAGTAGTACCCCACTTCTTAACAGAGTGAGTCCCAAGCTTCCTATCAGTAACAGGTTCAAACTCTGGATCCTCAATGATTCTCCTGAGAGCATTCTGATAGGTGGTCTTGCAAGAATTTGCTTCTGCATCTTGCACCTTTACAGAGGAATCAAACACAGTATTTCCTTCTGCAAACAGCCACTGACTCAACCGACCGGCGCCAGTGCTTAGCCAGGCCTCCAGATAGATTGCAAGCCCAAGCAGAACACAGTATCGATGATCCATAGCCCCCATTAGCAGCTGCACTGGGCAGTCACCTTCATCCTGGACATTCTTTGACCATCTCATCTGCGCTGTAATGTAACCGGTATAGTTTAGGCTGGCTTCCAAGTTAACCTTCTTCATATGGGATGTATCATCCCCCCTACCAATCATATGAAGCTGGAACTTCAACATTGCTTGGTGTCGAAGCTGAACAATGCTGTGTCCCTTTGCTAGATCAAGCACTTGCAGGAACTCTTCATTTGTGAAGCACCGATCAGCTCGGCTCTCCTTTCCTAGGCGCCGAGTCTCTTTCTTCTTCACTGCTTTAATAAGGTTGTTAATGCAGCGTGACTTAGTGGGATTTCCTACGCGTGTGGCTTCATTCCAGGCGGCATGGCTTGGCATGAAGTATGAAATAGCCTTTTTCCAGTACATCAGAGTACTTGATCGACCAAGTCTTGGATTATCGTTTGTTCCAGGGTCTTCTTTCCCATACACCTTGAAACACATCCATCTGTAGATATCCTCGGGTGTAATGACAGCAAGCTCCTCGGTAGTGAACATCTTGTCCGTGGGATATTTGCATTCATGCAAGAAATCCATGAGCATCAGCAATGACTTGTGATATCGTAACACTTGGGTGGGAGCATTCACATTATTTGGTAGGACAGGTGTTGGTCCTGCAACTCGGCCCCCTCGTCGAGGTGTGGCTGCTGTATCATCGTCATCGTCCTCCACACCATCTGCGTCCGCGTCCGCGTCCGCGTCCGCGTTTGATGCTGCTGTTGCTTCATCATCCGATTCAAGGGGTTCTTGTTGGTCTTCTTCTTGTTGTTCTCTGCTGGCAGCCCGTCGATGCTCGCCAAGTTGAGCGCGAGCCCTTTCAAGTGTTGACAAACGGCCACGTTGGCTCCTTTCCAAACGTTGAATTATTCTTCCTGTTCTTGTTCCGGAAGGAGGGCGGGGAGCAGCAGGAGTTGTAGGAGATCCGGATGCTGAGGATGAGGGGGACGACGACGACGACGACGATCCACCACCAGCACCAGCACTATTCCGGAAATCTAGAAGGGATGTAGCATTCCGGATTTCTTCCAAGCTCCTCCGACCACCTGCTGGAAGGGGAAAGGCTCTTTCAAATGCTGCAGTGTTCGCTGCAGCAGCGCGGGCTGCAGCACGCCGTTCCCTGGCTCTAACAGCCCTTGGATTGGTACTGAGTACGCGGGGCATGATACTAGCTTGCTTGCTTGGTGTTTCTTGTTGCTGTTACCATACGGTACGTGTTTTCGATGAATTTGGATATAAAATGTGAGCAAATCGATCCATGTGTTGAATCCATGCGTTGAATCGATGCGTTGAATTGCAATCGGCAAAAGAAATGAAGTTAGAAACCAAAGTGGAGTCTTATTGAGTGTCGCCAAAAACAAGTGAAATAATGGGCCGTTACTCAATGATGTGTGGTTGCATAAGTTGCGCACCTCGTGTTAAAATACAGCAATAAAAAGCAACTAAAAATGCAACCCTCTTAAGGTTGAATATGCAACCTGTACTGTCCGGTGCTCATACAAAAAACGTTACCGCACCTCTGTTTTTGGAGGGTGCCAAATGGGGTATCTAGGTCTACAGAACGTGCAGTACAAAGTTGCACGCAGCCAGGAAAATTCAACCCGGGTTGCATTTTATGTGTATCGTGAGAGTACACAAAAAAAACGCAACTTAAAATGCAACAGTACACAAACCATGTAGAAGTCTACAGAGGTAACGTTTGGTGAGCACTCCGCACCTTTTTGTGTAACACTCTAAGTATCGAACAAAATTTGGCAAGCAAAATTACGAATTACTCGCTAAAACAAGAGCAACAAGACAGTTCAAAAAATCGACCATTCTCTTTCCGACTTGAGGTACAAGAATATGGAAGTAAATGTGTACAAATAATCATACCTTTTATCTATTACTTACATGTTACACGACCCTGACATCAACTTAGACAGGTGATATCGGTACCGGTACACAATAACAATACCACAATAAATAACCAGTACAAAAACCATGTACAAGCCTACAGGTAATAAACATGTGTGTCCTTCGTACACTGAAGTCTCTTCAAAAAATACCAAGTGAAAAAGACCCTGAAACAACAGCCAAATGACAGAGAAAAACTCCCCTAAGACAATTTTTTGATGGGAAGTCCAATCATCAAAATCACTGATGTCACAGCCCTGCAACGACCCTTCTGTTTCTCCTTTGATAGAACAGACCATGAAGGTTCCGTCTGAGAACTGTTTCTCTACCCCCCGCGGGCTCTCGCGCGGTATTTTTAAAATTCTTGACCCTATTTTTAAAATTTCCTATCTTTTTAGGTCGCGTGTCTATTAAAATACCTTGCGTGTCGCGCGCTCCTCCTTTCCAGACAATATCTCATTGATCCCTATCTGGATCATCACCTAAAACTCACTCTTGACTTGGTGGAATAAAAATAATCAATTAAAGAACTTTTTCAGGGTTAGGGATATCATAAAGTTGCCGTGATGAACAATATTTTATGTCAAACTTCTTACGCACGAATGATTTTCTCTCATCTTTGAAACATGCTGTTAACTGCACTTAGTAACACACTGTGTACAAAATGCCACAATAAATACACAGTACGAAAACCATGTACAAGTCTACGGGTAATGAACATGTGTGTGCTCCCCAGCAGGAAGCCAGCAGCGGCGTTTCAAGCGGCGTTTTGGAGCAGCAGGAAGCCAACAGCCAGCAGCGGCGTTTTGGAGCGGCGTTTTGGAGCAGCAGGAAGTCAGCACAAAGCCAGCAAAGGCGTTTTGGAGCGGCGTTTTGGAGCGGCGTTTTGGAGCAGCAGGAAGTCAGCAGCTAGCAGCGACCAGCGGCCTTTCGAGCGGCGTTTTGGAGCGGCCTTTCGAGCAGCAGGAAGCCAGCAGCCAGCAGCGGCATTTTGACCGGCGTTTTGAACAGCAGGAAGCCAGCAGCGAGCAGTAGCATTTTAGAGCAGCAGGAAGCCAGCAGCTAGCAGCTAGCAGTGGCCTTTTGAGTGGCGTTTTGGAGTGGCCTTTTGACCAGCAGGAAGCCAGCAGCAAGCAGAGGCATTTTGGAGCAGCAGGAAGCCAGCAGCCAGCAGCGGCGTTTTGCCCGGAGTTTCGAACAGCAGGAAGCCAGCAGCGAGCAGCGAGCAGCAAGCAGCGGCGTTTTGGAGTAGCAGGGAGTCATCAGCCAGCAGCAGCGTTTCAACCGGCGTTTTGAACAGCAGGAAGCCAGCAGCAAGCAGCAGCGTTTTGGAGCAGCAGGAAGCCAGCAGCTAGCGCAGCGACCAGTGACCAGCGGCCTTTCGAGCAGCAGGAAACCGAGCAGCAGCGGCGTTTTGGAGCAGCGGGAACGCAGCAGCCAGCAGCGGCGTCTTGGCCGGCGTTTTGAACAGCAGGAAGCAAGCAGCAAGCAGCAAGCAGCAAGCAGCAAGCAGCAAGCAGCAAGCAGCAAGCAGCAAGCAGCAAGCAGCAAGCAGCGGCGTTTTGGAGTAGCAGGAAGCCAGCAGCCAGCAGCAGCGTTTCGACTGGCGTTTCGAACAGCAGGAAGCCAGCAGCGAGCAGCAGCGTTTGAAGCGGCTATAGCGGCTAGCAACAGTGACTAGCAAGAGCAAGAGCAATAGCGACTAGCGAGAGCAACAGCGACTACCAAGAGTGACTACCAAGAGCAAGAGCAACAGCAATAGTGACTAGCAAAAGCAACAGGAACAGCAACAGCAACTACCAAGATCAACATTGATTTGCAACAACAGCGAGAGCAACAGCGACTAGCAAGACCAAGACCAAGTGTAACAGCGAGAGAGTCAATTGTATTCCCCCACCATATCCACCATCCAATCAATCAAATTGAACCTTTTGCAGTGGCGTTTCGACCAGCGTTTTGAGCAGCAGGAAGCCAGCAGCAAGAAGACCAATCAATTGCCATTGCCGATGCTGATAGAGTTGCCAACGTTGGTGGAGCGCCGGTGGAGGAGGAGGAGCGATTTGATGTCGACAATTTGATGAGTTTTTTTTGTCGCGAGATACCGTACGATCGAAATCATCGATCCATCAATGATCGATACGTACGATACCATCTAGGATACTTCAACTTCTGTAGAATTCTACATGGTTTTTGTACTAGTGTAGAATTCTACACATTGTTTGTACTAGACAATTCCTAGTAGTGAATCCGTGTAGGTTTCTACGCCTGTACATTCATACACGCTTTTTGTACTAGATAATTACTAGTAGTGAATCGGCGTAGGTTTCTATGCCTGTAGATTTGTACACGCTTGTTGTACTAGATAATTCCTAGTAGTGAATCGGCGTAGGTTTCTACACCAGTAGATTCGTACACGCTTGTTGTACTAGATAATTCCTAGTAGTGAATTGGCGTAGGTTTCTACGCCTGTAGATTCATACACGCTTTTTGTAGTAGATACTTACTAGTATTGAATCGGCGTAGGTTTCTACGCGAGTCGATTTCTACACGATTTTTGAACTAGATACAAACTAGTATTGAATCGGCGTAGGTTTCTACGCGAGTAGATTTCTACACAATTTTTGTACTAGATACTTACTAGTATTGAATCTGCGTAGGTTTCTACGCAAAAAGATTCCTACACGCTATTTGTACTAGATACATACTAGTATTGAATCCGCGTAGGTTTCTACGTGAATAGATTACTACACGCTATTTGTACTAGAAACATACTAGTATTGAATCCGCGTAGGTTTCTACGCGAATAGATTCCTACACGCTTGTTGTACTAGATACATACTAGTATTGAATCCGCGTAGGTTTCTACGCGAATAGATTACTACAGGCTATTTGTACTAGATACATACTAGTATTGAATCCACGTAGGTTTCTACGCGAGTAGATTCCTACACACTTCTTCTTATACTAGATACATACTAGTATTGAATCCGCGTAGGTTTCTACGTGAATAGATTACTACACGCTATTTGTACTAGAAACATACTAGTATTGAATCCGCATAGGTTTCTATGCGAGTAGATTACTACACACTTTTTGTACTAGATACATACTAGTATTGAATCCGAGTAGGTTTCTACGTGAGTAGATTACAACACGCTTGTTGTACTAGATACATACTAGTAGCATGAGGGTATTTTTGGTTCAATTCCTGGGCACAAACTGAATTATTGGGTAATGACTGGAAAAGTATCTGGTACAAGCCATGAATACATTTATCATGACCCATCAAATGCATACTGGGAACAACTTTGTCACACAGAATGCCCACAATGTTGGGGTTCGACTCTCCAAATGGCAAACATGAGGGTATTTTTGGTCCAATTCCAGGGCACAAACTAACTTATTGGGTAATGAATCCAAAAGTATCCGGTCCAAGCCATGAATACATTCATCATGACTCATCAATTGCATATTGGGAACAACTTTGTCACACAGAATCCCGGAAATGTTGCGGTTTCACTCTCCAAATGGCACAAATGAGGGTATATTTGGTCCAATTCCAGGGCACCAACTGAATTATTGGGTAATAACCCAAAAAATATCTGGTCCAAGCCAGGAATACATTCATCATGACTGATCAATTGCATATTGGGAACAACTTTGCCCCACAGAATGCCCAAAATGTTGTGGTTTGACTTTCCAAATGGCACAAATGAGGGTATTTTGGGTGCAATTCCTGGGCGCAAACTAACTCATTGGGTAATGACTCCAAAAGTATCCGATCCAAGCCAGGAATATATTTATCATGACCCATCCAATGCATATTGGAAACAACTTTGTCACACAGAATGCTGGAAATATTGGGGTTTGACTCTCCAAATGGGAAACATGAGGGTATTTTTGGTGTAATTATAGGGCACAAACTGACTTCTTGGGTAATGACTCAAAAAGTATCCAGTCCAAGCCATGAATACATTTATCATGACTCATCAAATGCATATTGGGAACAATTTTGTCACACAGAATGCTGGAAATGTTGTGGTTTGACCCTCCAAATGGCAAACATGAGGGTATTTTGGGTGCAATTCCAGGGCACAAACTGACTTATTGGGTAATGACTCCAAAAGTATCCGGTCCAAGCCATGAATACATTTATCATTACTCATCTGATGCATATTGGGAACAACTTTGCCCCACAGAATGATGCAAATGTTGTGGTTTGACTCTCCAAATGGCAAACATGAAGGTATTTTTGGTGCAATTCCAGGGCACAAACTAACTTATTGGGTAATGACTCCAAAAATATCTGGTCCAAGCCAGGAATACATTTATCATGACTCATCAAATGCATATTGGGAGCAACTTTGCCCCACAGAATGCCCCACATGTTGTGGTTTGACTCTCCAAATGGCAAACATGAGGGTAATTTGGGTGCAATTCCAGGGCACAAACTGACTTCTCGGGTAATGACTCAAAAAGTATCCGGTCCAAGCCAGGAATACATTCATCATGACTCATCAAATGCATACTGGGAACAGCTTTGCCACACAGAATGCTGGAAATGTTGTGGTTTGACTCTACAAATGGCAAACATGAGGGTATTTTTGTTGAAATTCCAGGGCACAAACTGACTTATTGGGTAATGACTTCCAAAGTATCCGTACCTGGCCATTAATACATTTATCACGTCCGATAACTGTCACGCGACCCCACGCGACCCCTCGCAAGCCCTATTTTCAGAAAATCGACCCTGCGTTTGTTATGCGCAAGGGTATTTTTTTAAATTCACAATTTTTGTGGTAATGATTTTCGACCCCCCTCAGGTTGCGACCAAAATTCTCCCCGAAGACTCAAAATGTCCATTGATCTCTCCATTTTGACTAAATTGATTTAAAAAATCTATTTTTCACTACCACACTTTCTAACCTTAACCCAAGATATGAAATAAAATTAGTTTCAGAAGTGTTAATTCGCTACGTTTCCGCGTTGTTTTTTACGGTATGTCATGTCGTGTCTTCTTTCATACCATCGTGCCTTTTATTGCTCGCTTCGATAGCATCATGCTCGTCTTAACGAATGTTCGTAGAACTCTACAGCACTAACTTCCTCCTACACGATTTCACCACCAAGTACTTTTTTCTTAGATATGTGTCTGGGTATATTATGATAGTACTAGTAGTAGTAGTAATGTAGGTATGATAGTATTGATTTCTGTTCGAGTTGTGAAACGATTTTTTGTACAATTCATGTCAACAATCATGGAACGGCGTTTCAGAATTCAGTAACCGGAACGGCGTTACATGCTTTTGTGTTCAAATCATGTTTAAATTTGAAATCTCGGTGCCAAACAAATTCCTAACCTTAACCCAAGATATGCAATAAAATTATTTTCAGAAGTTTGCTACTTCGTACTAGTACTATGTTTCTGCCTTGTTTCTATGTCACGACGTTTCCTTTTTCATACCCTCATGCCTTTTCATGCTCGATCCGATAGCATCATGCTCATTTTCATCATGTACATTTAACACCCCCATCGAAACCATTTCTCCCCCTCCCTTCTTCCAATAGAAGAATATGTCACAACCTAGTAAAAGTCGCCGTCACTTCAAGAGTGGTTGTTATACCAAAATTCCCAAATCATTTATATGTCGTAGCTGCATGTCCTGTAAGGGCAAATCGAAGACATTCATCGGAAGCAGACAAGATTCGTCTACACACAAATCATACCGATATGTATCACGAGGCCTTTCACGTCACCTTGATTCAATAGCTTTTTGCCGTGATTTCTATTTAAAGCATAACCTAATGGAATTTTCATCATCTGCCAAAGAAGAAACCACTAGTACAGTCCGTCATTCACCTACACAATATGGCCTGACATTGACGGAGAATGGTCCAATCGTTCCTTCCACTTCTGTTGCTGCCGCTCACACTAACAAGGCATCCTCAAACAGAACGTTCAACTCTGTTCTAAACAGTCAGGTAGTACACAACTTATTTGTTCCACCAATGGATAGAAATGTAATGGAATCACAGTTGTTTCCTTCAGAAGACAACAGCAACAACGATGACATGGTTATTCATGAAGAAATTTGCCTTCCTATTCAGAACGATAATGGTATGGATGCTTCGGAACCCACCCCATCCCAACCAAACATCAATGAAAAAGAGCAATTGATCCGATCTCATCTTTCTTTTTCACCTACCAATAGGCTCATTGCTGAAATAAAGCTCATGAATCTAATGACGAAACACAAGTTACCTTTAAACACATTCAAATCTATTTTTCAATGGGCAAACGAATGTCAAACTATTCATGGTGTTGACTTTAGCTCTATCTACCCCCGCCATCGAGAAGCCATATTTAGTGAAATCAAGTCCAATTTGGGTATTTCAGAGACCAAGTTTGAGCCACACATAATTAACTGGTTACCTTGCAATTTACCCACCCAAATATTTGTTCGATCCTTCCCAGACGCACTTCATTCCCTTCTGACCAATAAGGAGTTGATGCAAGAAACCAATTTGTCTTTTCCGAATGTCGAGACTCCTCTTTCACCCGAAAACAACCCACCACTCACCAATGAAACATACATAACAGAACTACACCACAGCTCTTGGTGGACAGAATCGTGGAAGCAGATCTGCAATGAAAATGATGAAATCTTTGTTCCGATCATTTTCTACATGGATGGAATCAGCTTGGATGCACATGGTCGTCTGTCACTCACTCCTCTCAACATGACTCTTGGTATTTTCAATACTGAAGCAAGAAAACGACCTGACGCTTGGACTACAATTTATTTTCATCCCGACACTGAAATTGAGAGCATAAGACACACGAAAAAAACCACGGCAAAAGATAATATTCAAAATCTACACACCGCGCTTGCATCGGCTTTGCAATCTTTCAAGGAAGTATGTGAAATGCAGGGCGGGTTGGAGTGGGATTATCTTCCGTATGCAGGAAAAGTGTTCAAAGTGAAAATGAAATTTGCAATTGCCTATGTTGTTGGGGATACAGAACTTCATGACAAACTATGTGGAAAGTATGGATCCTACACGCAAAAGGTGAAGAAATTGTGCCGACATTGTACATGTCCTACACGTGTCATCCATAAACCAAAAGCCCAAGTGGAGGAACTGACTCGGCTCTGGGTTCCAGAAGATTTTGAATCCCCCCCAAACAATTCTGCACGGGAACACATGGAGTACTTCAAAAGCATTTCGCACCATCCCATAAAAAATGCTTTTCACAGCCTCAATTTTGGTAGTAATGTCAACAACATTCACTTTGCTACTCCCGGTGAGTGTTTGCATATGCATCAACTGGGTGTAGCACGTCGGGCAGTAGAATCACTCGATTCATTGTTAAAAGGTAGTCCTAAGTGTTGGTATGCCCCTGATTTAAACACGAATGGCACATCAGCTACTATTGGTTCACTTGCGCAGTTATACGGTGGTCTTTTGTCAAGGCAATCGGACAGAGATTTCCCCAGAACCAAGTTTTCCAGTCAGCTTCTCTCCATTACCAAAAAGGAGGGTAATGATTATTCGGGAATGCTCATTTCCAATCTGATCACCCTTTGTTCCGATGTGGCAATAAACATCATCAAGGACGCGACATTTATTCAGAAACAAGTAGAGGTAATTCAACTGATACTGTCCATGGAAGAATTCTTGAAGCATGGGAATATACCCATTTCTGGATTGGAAAATCTCCCCAAGATGATAATCCATTTTATCAATTGTATTAATTCGACCTGCCTCAGAGAGGGAATGGGTACGAAACTGATCAAAAACCATCTCTACTTTCACCTTGTTGAGTACATTAAACTTTGGGGACTTCCATGCGGATGGGATTCTTCTTATTCCGAATCACACCACAAAACTGAAATCAAAGCACCCTCGAAGAACACTCAACAGAATGCTTCGACACTGATAATGCAAACGGCAAAGCGACAGGAAGAAAAAATGCTGCTACGAGTAGCTACTTCCAAGTTTAATTTAGTGACGGCAGAAGATGTTTCTGGTAATCGAGTCCCTCCCGAAGTTTCTGGTTCAAAATTTCACGTGTTCATTAACGACGATGGGGCAAGTACTATGAGATGGGTTAGGTCATCGAACAAAACAAAACCCTATATTTCTCCCATCGTGTTGTCTTTTGTATGTCAGAATGTGCTTCCACTTTTGCAGGACTCTACGTTTGTGAAAGGATTTACTGAACATAACAGGTTTGACGAATGCACACAGCAAAATTACTTGTTTCGGAGCCACCCTTCCTATCGTTCCGATGGTGGCCAACTAAACTCTGTCTGGTATGATTGGGCGTTGTTTGATGTCGACGCATGTGAAATACCCTGCCATATTATGTGTTTCCTTGAACTCTACAATCTGAAGCAGCCTTACTCATTTGTTTCTGAGTACGAAATTTCCGACGAAGGCATTTATGCAGTAGTGACCAAGTTTAAATCCACTCCACTACCAACAGCTTCGTCGTTTGTGACGAGAGGTGAAGTAGACGACAATTCCCTGTTCTTATTTCATGTCGACAGCATACTTTCCGATGTAGCAGTTGTCCCAGAACTTGATGCAATTGGTACGTTGCAATCTAACTCATATCTAGTTGTCTCTAATCGAAGGGCTTGGCTGGATGAATTCCACAAGACAATGTCATCTTTGCCTAATGAAGAGGCACTCTACTCCCAATGCACAATTGTTGAAGAGGACAGCGACAATAATGATGATTCTACTAATTCAGGTGATGATTGTTCAATGTCATCGAACGATGATGACTATAGTGAGGTCCTCTCTGATACATCCAATACTTAATTGTTTTCCTACTACAATATCCATAATAACTTAGTATTAGTGAAGAATTGAATGCTCCTCCATATTGATCGTAACATATTTCTCCTACGTTTTGATTGATAGCTACTCCGAAATGATTTCACAATGTCGCATGAAAACAAACGAAGTGAATGGAACGTCTAACTTTAAATTATTGTTTAATATATTATAGAGGATCAGCTCTTCTCACAGTTTTTGTCGACACATAGGCACTCATAATATAACAGCCTTCGTATTTTGGATTCGAACAGCTATGTAATACTAATGGATTGAACAATAGAGTATCGCCTGACCTCAATGGAACTTTCACTTTATACGTTGGGAACACAAAGTAATAAATCACCTCGTCATCACTTACATGTTTTGGAGCAATAACCGTCAGCCTTGTGTAGAACATATCGACATTGGTATGGCATTTCGAGTGATAATCCTTTCCAATAGAAAAGGCCGTTGCGTGATGGCCGATTGCATTCAGTGTTGTACGACTAACAACCTCATTCATCACAGTTGTTTCAAGGTTGACAAACTTGGACATTTTACGTAAACAAAGCTGCATTTCCTTCACAATGTGTAGGGCTTTCTGTTCAAGGTGGTCTTGTGTTTTCGGTTGCACATTCTTGTTGAAAACATACACACCATTTCCCGATTTCAATCGATTTGGTCTCATCCCAATAATACCATATCCACTGTTTACACTGTCACGTTTGGTTCCTCGGCCTATTTTGGGTTTAGATTGAACAATTTCCGCAGCAAATGTTCTTGTAATTTCTATATTTTTGGGAGTACCCAAGCGTTGTTTTGCACATTTTTTGGAACCTTTTGCAAAGATTCTCAATGATGGTTCTGATTCGGCGACTGCTAAAAGCAACTTATCGTCGGTACTATCCAATGTCATGAAACTATCAATAGACACCGCATCTTCCGATGTGTATTCCCTTTCTCCAATTGTTTTAAAACCCCATCGTGTTTCCATGAATTTACCTCGAAACCCATTCTTGTGAACTGTTTTCAATGCTATTTGCTCGACATGTTGTACAACTTCCTTCATAGTTTTACGCTTCTTGTGTTTTATCTCCGACAAGTGTTTGTAAGTCTGGTGGATTGTTGATGATGACGTTGCTCCGTTCCGGAGAAATTTTGATTTCATTCTCTTTCTCTCTGTCTTCCCCCGTTTCCTCTTTGATTTTTGCTTCATTGATTTTGTTGCCAATTGCTTTGTTGTTGTAGTCAATCCCATTGCACCGGGTGCCTTTCTTGTGTGACCGTTGCCGGACTCTTTGCAGATAAGATGTTTGAGGAAGACGATGAATCGATTTGCCCATGGAGTGTGTTTCCATGTCAAGTTTGTGGAACGGCGTTTCAGATTCAGTTGTCGGGAACGGCATTTGTGACTTTTGTGGCCGCTTGGAATGTTCCCACCTGTTGATATCGCTGCCGCTGTTGGTTAGTTTGTTCCCGGTTCCGTCCGCTTGAAAATCGGCAGAATCTCTGTAGTGGCGTTTGTGGGTCAAGTTTGTGGAACGGCGTTTCAGATTGAGTTGTCTGGAACGGGAATTATGACTTGAACGTCTGGTGTATTGGCGTTTCTTGGTCAAGTTACTGGAACGGCGTTTCAGATTGAGTTGTCTGGAACGGCAATTCTGACTTGAACGTTTGCTGTATTTGTGTTGCCGGGTCAAGATTATGGAACGGCGTTTCAGATTCAGTTGTCTGGAACGGCAATTCTGATTTGAACGTCGGGTGTATTGGCGTTTCTGGGTCAAGATTCTGTAATGGCGTTTCGGACTTACTATTCTGGAACGGTAATTGTGTCTGTATTTTTGTTTCAGGGTAAACTTTCTGGAACGGCGTTTCAGAATGAGTTGTTTGGAACCGCAATTCTTACTTTTGCGGGCGGTTGGATTGTTCCCTATTGCTGCTGTTGCTATTGGTGTTGCCGCTCGCTGCTGTTGCTGGCGCTGTTGTTGGTATCGCTGCCGCTGTTGTTTCGATGGTTCCGGGTTGCGGCCGCTTGGATCGTTCTTGCTTGCTGCTTTTGCTATCGCTGTCGCTAGGTTTCCGGTTGCTGTTGTTGCTCTCTGTCGTTGCCGTAATCTACGATTGTATTCGAATTTATCATGATATGTGAATTGAACCAAATGGGTAAGTATCTATGGATGTGCTACATTGAGTAGTAAATAATAACAAAAGAATAGTATAATCTACGTATAATCTACGTGTCACTAACCTACACTGTTGGCCTCCTTTTGTTGTTGCGTTCAATTTGTCCGATCAAATTGTTACGATCCTGCGTCCGCCTTGTCCGACGTTGTCTCAAATTGATTGTTCTACTGATCCGTACCTATGAAAATAAGAAGGAGGGAAACACAAGTAAGGAGAACATCATGAGCAATGCAGGATGTAGGCATCATTTTCCCTCTATCTTACGTTGTTGTTTTTTCTGCCTTCGACCCAGTGTTGCCTTCCGATCCGTTGTTTCCAATACGGTCCTATGAAAATAGCAAAATAGAAAAAGGAGGAAATACATTCTTATCAGCAATGCAGGTGGCATTGTAATCATTGCCTATCTCTCCCATTTGTACCCTTCTTGCTTGTTCTTACAATAGTTGTTCGCCGTACCTCCGTCCGTTGTTCTGATACTTTGTTCCGAATCGTTCTCTCAAACTACAGGGGAAAATTGTCGGTCAAATTGTTGTTGCCGATACGTTGTTCAATTTTACTCCTTTCTCACGAAAAACTGGATCTTTATCCTGTTGATATATCTACGCAATGGATGCAGATTCATTGATTTCAAGACGTATATGTAAGGCTGCAGTCCAAACAATATCTATCCAGCAATTCCTCTACCGTCCAATGCCGTCCAATTCTTTTTCCAGCAAAGGCAGTTTATTCGGATTAAAATATCTCGAGCCTGAATTCCCTGCATAATAGTGACCATTGATGATCAGTTAAGTGGGATCCCGCGTTCTCGGACGGAGTGCTTTGTCGTACAAGTACGGTAAACCAACTCTGCTCAAGATAAGTTTGGTAAGATGATTATGAAGGGAAACAGTATTTTTTGACTCGAAAAGAAAAAAATTCACGCTGTAAAATCACACTGTAAAATAACACTGTAAAATCACCACACTGTAAAATCACAGTGTAAAATCAGTTCGAAAAAAAATGTTTTCACTGGGTGTGTGTGTGTGTGTGTGTGTGTGGCCATGTGTGTTCCAAACAAACAATCGAGACTTACTAACCTGTCAGATCTACCGCTGTAAATCTAGAACAATGAAGAATAATTCCATTTTCTTATTTAAAAATAAGAACATTAAGTAAATAAATCTCCACCCGCGCTCTTTTTGAATAGAGAACAAGAAAAAGTAGTGCAATGACTTTTATTCTTAACGTTCTCAACTTGTGATGCAGTGAGAACTTTTATGTACCGGTGAGGTTGTACTTCTTAACAACAACACATGTGTGCCGGTGATCTTACTGGTAATGAATTTGCCTAGTTTTGTCCACCAGTATTCTATGACAGTAGTAGCTACGTAGACAGAAACCTTTGTGTATAGGTATAATACGATAGTAGTATACGTAGTAGTACTAATGTACGTATGATAATACTAATGACTTCTGTTTCGGTTGTGAAGGGTTATTTTGTATAATTCATGTCATCAATCATGGAACGGCGTTTCAGAATTGAGTCACCGGAACGGCGTTTCAGGCTTTGTGTTTGGATCATGTTCCAATTTGAAATTTCGAATCATGTTTCAATTTCAAAACTCAAAATGAAGTACTACGTATGGTTCGGTGGTGAAGCGGTTTCTTCGACAATTCATGTCAACAGTCATGGAACGGCGTTGCAAAGTTTGAGTTCCATTTTGGTTTCAATTGCAAATCACCAAATTACTGGGTTTGAAACTATTTGTCGGAAAATCTTAACATACATTACCGTATCTCAAAATGGATGATCGGTGTTTCGTACCGTTGTGGTTTGTTTTGGTAACGTTTTCACTTTTCGTTTGCAACGGCGTTGCAGGCTGTACCATTTGTTTACCTTTAAAGTGGAAATATTTGTACATTGTTGCGTGATGTTTGTT
This sequence comes from Pseudo-nitzschia multiseries, assembly GCA_037355745.1. Classification (NCBI taxonomy): domain Eukaryota; phylum Bacillariophyta; class Bacillariophyceae; order Bacillariales; family Bacillariaceae; genus Pseudo-nitzschia; species Pseudo-nitzschia multiseries. The sequence goes on along the minus strand of CM074781.1, from coordinate 33,035,233 downwards.
TGTTGTTAGAGTTGCTGAGGTTTGAAGTTGAGTCGACTCTGTTTTCCTTTACCTCATTTACGAATCTCTTGATATGCGACAAAAAAACACTTGTAGCAACTTTGATTGCTTTTCACACAATTTTATTTCGTTGTTCTCTCAATTAGCAATCAAACAATGCCGAGACTTACAAGAAGTAGCGCTAAACGTAACAAGGCTAATTCACCACCACGTGAAGTCACAGATGCAGCCGCAACTCCAACCAATGTAGCCGGCGCAAATGCGGCGGCACAAGTCAACGGTACTCCATCATCTACTCCACCACGAGATGAAGGGGCAGCCGCAGACCAAGACAGACCTTCAGGTAATACCCCAACAATGTTGTTTGCAAACGATCCAAAAGCTCATCCGGTCAGTCAAGGGCGTGCAGTCGATAAACCAAGGCAGAGGAGACACCACACATCAAAAAGACCATCACAGAATAAGAAAAGAACTCAAGTGGTACAAATACCAGCAGTCGTTCCCGAAACACCACATCAAGCAGTCACAGGTGCCACTCAACCTTCGTCGTCTACGGGAAATGTAGGCGGTCGAAGTTTGTCATTGGAATTATTTGATGATGACTCCCAATACAAGGATCACACGGATGCAATGAAAAGACGTGTCAAAGCTTGTCTGAAGCAACAGGGTCCTAACGGATTCTCTGAGAATATTTTGACGGACAAACTCATCACTGCCGTCAGTCGTGACATCGAATCTGTCTTCCGCCATCTCATGAACAAGGTTTTCATTGTTACTAAACTTTCTTCTTCCGGAACCCGTCCTGACTTCAGAGAGCAAGAAACGTCAGACAAACCATCCTTGGGTCCTATACCAAGGGTTGTTGACGTAATGGTAAATCTTTTCCTACGTGACTCCGGGTCGCAGTTGACAAAGAAGGTCTGTATCTTGAATGCAAAGGAACTGACAACTCGTTTCAAGGAGTACAAAATGAAAGAAAAATGGAACTCCTTCCAGTCAGCCCTCAACTCCGTTATCAAAGTCGATGAAAATACAACGGAAGGCGAAACACAATTCTCCCGGGTTCAAGGACAAGACGAATTATCGGAAGGCACGTCGCATTCTGTCTGGGCAAAGAATGTGGTTAACTACGACACCATACTGAAGTACATGAAAGTTTATTTAAGCTTACTGCGTTGGTACATATGTTGTGTCCAATTCCCCCCTGCGCCTTCACCGGAAAAAGAAGGACCGTTTTTCAATCATAGATTTAAAGACGATGTAAAGAAAGGGAAGCTATACGTCCGGGAGATGGTCTCGTTCTTTGAAGGTCTTTCCTTTAACCGCGCATTGAGGCATTTTCTTTCCTCTAGTCACTCCTTTGATGATTTGGTGAAAGAAATCAATTCTATTAGGGTAACGAAGTTGTTGGTGGACCAATAAGAGATGGTGTCGCAGCAGTCGAGATAGTGCCCTTGACTGATTCCCAAAAATACCTCAAGTTGGAATGGCCCTCCGACGTGTCCAAGATACCCCTTGCGTTTCAAAAGGTCCTCATGTATTTGTGGGTATGCTTCCAACGACAGAAGGCCAGAATTTTTGAAGCACTCAGCCTTGACCACTTCCCCAATGAGTCATTACTACATGACAATTTGTACAACAAACTATTGCCCAATCTCTATGAGTCTTCGTTTTTGATTGGAAAATACACAATAAAAGGAGTGGACAAAAAGGTGGGGATTATTCGATTCAACCTGTTATCTTCTCTTCACTTTTGCAAGATTATGGAGCACTGGAAAACTCTTAACCAGTTATACAGAGTAGGCGTTGACTTTACCAAACAATTGGTCACTCTTTCCACTGAAAAGAAATCGGCCGAACGTGACATATTTGTGGACGATTACAATCAAGAGAAGGAAGTTCACGTGAAGACATTGTTGCAACATTACATCCTGAGTTTGTCCTGTGTTGACAATGTTGTTTTGACTTCTGACCAACTTGAAGACGTGAATCTTGTTTGCGACGAATTGCTCAACTATGTTCTAACATCTCGTTTGTTACGTGATGCTGATGGTCCACGTGTTTCGGTTAGTAGGGATATGGTTTCAAAGGAAATAATGAATGCTGTACTTGGCCACGAAGAAGAAATTCCTTTTACCGTGGACCATGCACTTTTGGTTCTGGACGATTTGTTGAAAGCAGAGCGAAGATCTTTGTCGTCGCGCTCTAATCAAGGTGAACCTAACCGCAAAGATCGGTTATTCATTTTCACCAGTGACGGTGCTCGATCCGTTCAATTTGAAGAACCAAGTCCGCCTGAGCTTGTGAGAGGTAAGGAAAGTCGACATACTTACCCTATCGCAAAAGAGGACTACAGCTTATCCGTCACAAGGTTCCTTAATTTTGATGAGAACTGCACGTACACGGTGGACGATCGATTGTTCTGGGAACATACGAGATTCGTATTCAGTGATATTTGCATCACACGACCGGAAATAGTACTCGGAGGTTCTAATTTTTTTGAGAGGTCTTTGCGGTTTCTGACAACTTACAATTATCTACCTGAAGGGGGACAATTGTTCGTCCCCTTGACAAAGGAACTTTTGTGTTCGGTTTTCACTAACAAAAGACACCTGTTGGAAGCAGGCTTGCAAGTAAGTTTTGTTTCACGAGAGGATGAAAAGACTTTACAATCCGATGGCGACTCATTGATCAAACTATTTGAAAAAATCAAGGTACCCAACAGTCAGAGTTTCAAAGCTACCGACATTGCAAAGTGGGACTTCATGAAGAAACACTTGAAGAACTTCGAGAAGTTCATCGAGGAGAATGATACGTATTCCGTACGATGGATAGTGTTCACTAACACAGAGATCCATGGAACGGAATCATTCTTTCGATTTCCTTGGGAAGGCAAATTGACCGACAACTCTAGTGAATCCTCAAATAATGAAGGTAACACAAGCAGCAATGACGATGAAGAAGAAGACGACGTAGAAGTAGTAAACGGCAACGTACCTCCCACAGAACCAAACGCAGTTAAAGAGAACGCATCCATGAAGGCAAAGAAGAAGTCGTTCCTCAGGAAACCAAAAAAACGAAACAAGACTGCATCAGACGAATCCAATGGAGAGCCGAAGTACAAGGAGAGGAAGGTCTCTCCAAACCTGGGCCACGTTGAAGATCTTGGATACCTTCTGCAAGTTCCTCGCCCAAAACCAGCCAACGTAATAAGACAGAAGCGCTCCGGAAACGTGAAGGTGTTGTTCGAAGATCCTGACCCGGTGATCTCGTATCCTAAATTTGCAATTGGTAGTGAGGTGACAATCACGGGTTTGCCAGCACCTGGAACTGGTGTTGTGAAAAGTTATGCAGCGAAGAAGAAGGACCAATACCCTCAATACCCTGGATACATGGTGCACAAGAAACTACAAGATGGTACAACAGTGAAGCGCGCCACCTGGTTCCCTTACGACAGAGTGGGATCGGATAAACCACAGTTCACCAAGTTGTCGGATGTATTCAAATAATGAAACTATGCTGTATTGGGTATACGTTCATAGCCTTCTCCACGCACCACCATAGAACACAAGAGCAAAGAGGGCATAAGCGGGAAAGAATTTATCATATTACGGTGTACAAGAAACTACCGGATGGTACAACACCAGTGAAGCGCGCAACCTGGTTCCCTTACGACCGTGTGGGGTCGGATAAACCACAGTTCACCAAGTTGTCGGATGTATTTAAATAATGGAACTACGCTGTAGAACACAAGAGCAAAGAGGGCCTAAGCGGGAAAGAAGTTATCATATTACTACAACAACGTCGACACTAATAGTAGTTCTTCTTCTCCAACTTGGATTCAGATTAACCAAAACATTATTCTGTACGTAAGAAATAGTATTCAAAAGTAAAATAGAGTACCTACTACTACTACTAGTGGAGTAGTACTTGAACACGCAGTACTGGATCATTTGAATTGTTTCATATTAGTCTACTATTCTTACATGGTATTGTAGTAATATTGTAGTCATAGTACTAGTACTACATGGATGTTCATAGTGGTTAGTAGTTCAAACTTTTAAGAAGATTGTTACCAATACTTGTAGTACTACTAATATTAGTAGTACCATCAATGCATAGTAACTCCAATCTAATAGTAATTTGCAATTACAAAATAGAAAATCTGACATTTACTGTGATTAGTCCATGAATATTGTTCCTGTTATAGGTGAAATGAATCATGGAGGAAACAGAAGTGAGTTATTATCTGTCATAGTTTGTGTGACACCACCTTGTACTGATAAGTGCATTTGGGTACTGGATTTGTATATTGTTCCTGTTATGGGTTAGATGAAACATGAAAGAAACCGAAGTGAGTTATCTGTCATAGTTTATGTGCCATCATGTAATGAGTGTATTTGGGTCATGGATTTGGAGGAAAACACACAAATTTGCAACTAGAAAATAGAAAATCTGATATTTTGTGTGATTAGTCCATCAATATAGTTCCTGTTATGGATAAGTTGAATCATGAAAGAAACAGAAGTGAGTTATCTGTCATAGTTTGTGTGTCACCATCTACTTAGTGCATTTGGGACATGGATTTGGATGAAAAATACACACAAATTTGCAATTAGAAAGTAGAAAATCAGATATTTTGTGTGATTAGTCCATGAATATTGTTCCTGTTGTGGGTGAGATGAATCATGAAAGAAACAGAAGTGAGTTATCTTGCATAGTTCTTGTGTCACCACCTAATAAGTGCATTTGGGTCCTAGATTTTGAGTATAAATACACAGTAATTTTCAATTAAAAAATAGAAAATCACATATTTCGTGTGATTGAACAATAAATATTGTTCCTGTTGTGGGTGAGATGAATCATGAAAGAAACAGAAGTGAGTTATCTGTCGTGATTTGGGTATCACCACCTAATGATTGCATTTGGTGACTGGATTGGGAAGAAAAATACACACAAATTTACAATTACAAAATAGAAAATCACATCTTTCGTGTGATTGAAGAATGAATATTGTTCCTGTTATGGGTTAGATGAATCATGAAAGAAACAGAAGTGAGTTATCTGTCATAGTTTATGTGTCATCATCTAATGAGTGCATTTGGGTGATGGATTTGGACGAAAAATACACACAAATTTGCAACTAGAAAATAGAAAATCTGATATTTTGTGTGAGTAGTCCATGAATATAGTTCCTGTTATGGATAAGTTGAATCATGAAAGAAACAGAAGTGAGTTATCTGTCATAGTTTGTGTGTCACAATCTAATTACAGCATTTGGGTCCTGGATTTGGAGGAAAAATACACACAAATTTGCAATTAGAAAATAGAAAATCAGATATTTTGTGTGATTAGTCCATGAAGGTTGTTCCTGTTATGGGTGAGATGAATCATGAAAGAAACAGAAGTGAGTTATCTGTCATAATTTGTGTGTCACCACCACATAAGTGCATTTGTGTACTGGATTAGGAGTATAAATACACAGTAATTTGCTATTAAAAAATAGAAAATCACATCTTTCGTGTGATTGAACAATAAATATTGTTCCTGTTATGGGTTAGATGAAACATGAAAGAAACAGAAGTGAGTTATCTGTCATAGTTTATGTGTCATCATGTAATGGGTGCGTTTGGGTCATGGATTTGGAGGAAAAATACACACTAATTTGCAATCAAAAAATATAAAATCCCATATTTCGTGTGATTGAACAATGAATATTGTTCTTGTTATGAGTGAGATGAATCATGAATGAAACAGAAGTGAGTTATCTTTCATAGTTTTTGTGTCACCACCTACTAATAAGTGCATTTGTGTACTGGATTTGGAGGATAAATACACAGTAATTTGCAATTAAACAATAGAAAATCCAATATTTCGTGTGATTGAACAATGAATATTGTTCCTGTTATGGGTGAGATGAATCATGAAAGAAACAGAAGGGAGTTATCTGTCGTGATTTGGGTATCACCACCTAATGATTGCATTTGGTGACTGGATTGGGAAGAAAAATACACACTTATTTGCAAATAAAAGTTCCAAAATCAGATTTTTCGTGTGATTGAACAATGAATAATGATAGTGTAATGGATAAGATGATTAATGAAAGAAACAGAATTGACTTATCTGTCAAGGTGGTTTGTGTGTCACAACCTAATTAGTGCTTATGGTTACTGGTTTTGGACAAAAAATTACCAGGGAACAACCGAACTATTAAAACTTTCATAAAGACTAAAGTATCAGCCTTAGAATTGGCAATATACATTCATACTCTAACCAATCCATAGAATGAACAGTATTCATCCTTAAAACAACAGAAAGTAACAAACTGTTGCACTCAACAAAAAATAAAAAGCAATCTTTATTTCTTAGGTTACTACTTGTTGTTCATAGAAAAATAAAGAAATAGAACTAGTAGTAGGAACATAAAGTAAGGAGGGAAGTACTATGTAGGGACCGTTCTAAGGGGGAGTCGAACCACGAGACACAGTTACTTGAATATAACCGAATCATTGCGAGATGATGAAATTTACACCACTTAAAGTGCAGTAAGAATTATTCCTTCACAGATTGCAACGAGTAATTGAACGAAAATACCTCGGTATTTGCCAAACGTAAATCATTATTACAACGAAGAGCAAAATGGAGAACATAACAACACAATCAGCGTACAAGAGGAAGCCATTGAAGCCTAGGTATCTTTTGGATTCGGCGGAGTACTGTGCAAGAATGACCGAGCTAAATGACGGTGACGAAAACAACGAGAATAATCCATTCTTACATCATTTTGAAACTGGGTTCGATGCGCTATGTGCCGAAAACGGCAACTTGGTACTCACAATACTTAATGGATGCAACAAGATAGACGACGTTAGAGATAGACTCGACAGCCCAAAAGGGCATTTCGATGAAGAAGAAGCTTTAGAAATTTGGGAACAATGCTTGAAGTACGTAACTGAGGACATATTTCCTTTCTACAAGGAAGGCGACACTGATGCCGTTGACCACGTATGGGCTTTGGGTATCATTGTGGCACACATTTTATGCGGTTATCCGGCATTGAAAGGAACGGAGGACATACAGTGCTACAACAACGTGGGTATTGGACGACCAGTACAATCAGGAGAACGAGAGAGGCTCGAACTCAATGGTCATACAGTTCCACCAAAAAAATGGAGTAACCTGACGCCGGAAGCCAGAAAACACATAAAGCAATGTATACATTTTCACCCGGGTAACCGTCCCTGTCTGACAACCCTTTGGTTAAATGAGTGGCGCACAATGACTGAAGAGGCAATCATTGAAAAAAACAGTATAATGTACATCGAAGAAACCGAGGACGGAAAGGAACGAAACAAAGAAACGAAGATAAACACCAAGAATAAAAACAATTGGAATTTATTCATGAACAAAGCGAAAAAGCAGTCTAAGAAGAAAAAAAGAAAACTCAAACAATTTGCAAACAAAGAGAAAAGGGAGGAAGACGATAGAAACAAGAGAAACATTGTGCACTGGCTACAACTTTACGAAAAACGTTGGAATTCACCGGAAGATTTAGAGGAATACAATAACTATCCCGTTCCTTGTGGTGCGTGGGGATGTGTGAAATAGTGCTAGTAACAAGCTTTACTATGGAAAAACTTACCCCTACTTACCACGAATACGTGCACAATCCTGTACTAGTTAAATACGTAAATATAAAAATTAACTACTGTGAAAAACGTTAGTTACAAATGAAAAAGTCAGAATTGCCGTTCCAGAAAACTAAATCTGAAACGCCGTTCCAGAAATTTAAACCTAAAACGCTAATAAAGACGTTCTGTAAATTTTCCAAAACAGTGAATTGTTAGCTACAACACCGTTCCAGACACACAACACGGAAACGCCGTGGCAAAAATCGTGCTGATTTTCCATTACAGGCTCATCAATGCAACTGGTTCCTTACAAATGAAGAAGTCAGAATTGAGGTTCCAGACAACTCAATCAGGAACGCCGTTACAGAAACTTAACCTTAAAACGAAAATGCATACGTAGTGCGGATTTCCCCTAACAGAGAATTGTTGTCTACAACACCTTTCCATAAAATGTGCCTGTTTTCGGTTCTACAGATTTCAATATGAAGTGATGTGATACGGTAGTAGGATGGGGAACATCAAAATAAATTGGTATCGTACAATCTAGTACCGTTACTAGTACTACTTGTTTGGAAATAGGAAGCGAATGTACGGAAGAAAAAAATGGCGCGGCTAGGCAGACAGTTCTTTTTGGTTGGCCCGCGCTCACAAGCCCGCTTAGACAAAGACAAATGTATTGCAAATTGCTGAATTCGTACAATCGATCACAAAACAAGACAGCATAAAAATTCACAAAATTGCCAAAAACACCAACAATTGAAAAATTTTAAATACAAGATGACGAAACAAAAATGGTCCAACCTACCCAAGGCAAAAATAACACGTCTCCAAGAAAAGAAAATAGCAGAAAAAGCAACCGCAGTCAGGGATGGAGACACTAGAGGTAATACCAAAAATACAAGCATTACAAACATGTCCAGCGAGACGAACAGAAACATTGCAGCAACACAAAAAGGCACCACCACGACGGAAAGAGAAAAACAACTAAAAAGGAAAGCGGAAAACATTAGCATCATGGACAGCAGCGACAGTGACAATGAAAGTGGCACTGACAGTGACACTGATTCGAGTTTGGTTAGTGAAGACAATGATGGGAGCTCCAAAAAGAATAGGGATACTAGAGAAAATACCAAAGAGAAAACAAAACAAAAAACTACGGAGGGCGGACGACAGAAAAAGAAAAACGAGAACGAAAAAATATTAACAGAAATAGCGAATGAGGATCCGGATCTAGTACAGGATTGGATGAAAACGTGGAGCGAAGGTAAGAAGGGAGAGAATTCTAAAGAGAATGCTGCAAAAACTACCAACACGGTACCATTGAAAACAGTGCGGGGCGGCGATAGCGTTGATAAAGTGAGTACATTGAGTGGTGGAACTAAACATAGTATGGAAACGGAAACTATGAAACTATTGAAAACATATAAAGATACAATTGAAGGACAGGTGAGGGCATATGTGAAGAAGAAATGGTACGGTGGCCTGAAATTTATGACAACAAACACACTCTCCAATAAAATAATCGTGCAAGGAATCGATGAGTGTGTAATATCCGTTCCAAAAGATATACCCATTAAGAAAATCTGTGCCTACTTTGATAATGCAGTACCAAAAGCCCTGGCTAAATTGAGACACAATAATCAAACATTGGCTAGAAAAAATTGGTTTGGTAAGTGACGGCGTAATTGTTGAATCATCTGGAAATTATGGTACTTTCGACGTTCTTCAATATGTGCCTACGACAGACATACAACTAACCCAACCATACTATGATATCATACTGCCATTTGATGACATCACCGCAGTTGATAGTGAAATGGCAAAAGTGCCGGCATCATTCCCTGGTACTGTAGCTCTAAATACGGACTCGATGGAAATTCTGGCAAAAGAGTACCGGCAATACGGAAATGCGGCAAATGAAGAATTTTATTATTTTGTGACAAGAATCCTGTCTGCCATTAATCCGGGAAAGACGAACTTTAGGCTGAGGAAGACAAAGGATCTTATTAGTACCATCTTTAGTGTTACGGATGAGGCTTTTACCCTAATGATAATTGACAACGAGTACAGAAATTGGGAAAAACAAAAGGAAATGAAACTTGATGGAACATACACAACACACAAAAAAACAAAATACATGAAAAAAAAATATTGCGATTCAAAAAGTGGAAGTGCAAATGGATGGGACAAACAAGGACGGAAAGTGTTCACTAAATTGTGCAAGAAGATACAAACGTTAAGAGAAAATCCCGAAACGGGTATAAATTTGGAGAAAATGATGCTACAAAGATTCTACTCAGAAAGCAATCCTTCCAGTACTGTGTCGAATAATGGTGGCACTGTTGCCAGTAGTCTTGCTGAAGAGGAAAGTGAGGATGAAAACTATATTGATCCGGCATGGAGACAATTGCTTGACGAAATGGAGGAAGTTTAGGCCTTGTTTTCAGAATCGATACTGTTCATTGTGTCAGTCCATTCACTAATTTGACGAGGGTTCGTTCTGTGTGACAAATACGATTAAATTGTACAGAAAGAAGTACTCGTACATATCATACATATTTTGCATACGATAGTACTATTAGGCAAATTCTTTACACGAATAATTCAACTGTAGTGGTAGGTAGTCGCAAGCGATGATAGTAAATTTCAAGGGTTGTTTGTTGCGAGCACAAATATCAAATTATAAGGGTAGTGGGTAGCGAGCAATGGAGATACATTTTAGGGGTTGCGTGTCGCGAGCACTAATGTTGAATTTTACTGGTTGTGAGTCATGACGTTGCAAAATTCATTTTTGTAAATGTGATTCGCGAAGGTACGGGTAGGTGATAAAATTAAAAATCAATATTCATGACCCAAGGAAAAAAATAATCGCGAACCAGGGATTGAGAGTTAGAAAAATGAGCATGATACGAAGCGACCGAATCACAGGGGGGGTTTGGTTGTGAGTCATGACCTTGCGTATTTAATTCTAGTAAATGTGATTCGCGATCATACGGGTAAGTTTTATTAAAAATTAATAGTAATTATTCATGACCCAGGGAAAAAAATAAACGCGACCCACATATTGAGAGTTAGAAAACGTACCTTGATACAGGCCTAGTGAATCGCAAGGGGGACTCGTGTTAAAATTACACACAAAAAGGGGTTGCGACAGTACCTTGCGACAAAAAAAAAAGGGGTCGCGTGACAGTTATCGGACGCATGACTCATCAAATGCATATTGGGAACAACTTTTCCAAACAGAATGCTGGAAATGTTGTTGTTTGTCTTTCCAAATGGCAAACATGAGAGTATTTTTGGTGAAATTCCAGAGCACAAATCGACTTATTGGGTAATGACTCCCAAAGTATCTGGTCTGAGCCGTGAATATATTTTTCGTGACTCATCAAATGCATATTGGGAACAACTTTTACAAACAGAATGCTGGAAATGTTGGGGTTTGTCTCTCCAAACGGCACAAATGAGGGTATTTTTGTTGAAATTCCAGAGCACAAACTGACTTATTGGGTAATGACTCACAAAGTATCCGGTCCTGGCCATGGATATATTTTTCATTACTCATCTGATGCATATTGGGAACAACTTTACAAACAGAATGCTGAAAATGTTGTGGCTTGTCTCTCCATATGGCACAGAAGAGGGTATATTTGGTGCAAATCCAGGGCACAAACTGACTTATTGGGTAATGACTCCCAAACTATCTGGTCCTAGCCATGAATAATTTTTTCATGACTTGTCAAATGCATATTGGGAACAGCTTTGCCCCACAGAATGCTGGAAATGTTGTGATTTATCTCTCCAAATGGCACACAAGAGACAATTTTGGGTGTAAACCCAGGGCACAAACTGCCTTAGTGGGTAATGACTCCCAAAGTATCAGGTCCAGGCCATGAATAATTTTTTCATTACTCATCTGATGCATATTGGGAACAACATTTACACTCACAATACAGAAAATGTTGTGGTTTGTCTCTCCAAATGGCAGACAAGAGAGTATTTTTGGTACGAATCCGGCTCACAATGACTGAGTGGGTAATGGCTCGTCCCAAAGTATCAGGTCAATTCATTTTATTTTTCCGGTACATTTCATCTTATCCATAATTGGAATAACACTAATAATCCAATCACCAAACATGTAGTTTAATGAGTGTCAAATAAAATTAATTCATAAGTTGTTTAATCAAAATGGAAGGGCTGTTTTTGGATTATTCTCAGACAAAAATATAAGTGTGCAGGCATTACTAGTTGTAGATGATACTACATGCAAAAATAAAAGGTACACCATTGGGTACTTTGCAAAAAGTGTACGTAGGTACCGGTAGGTACTATGCTGACCCAGGACAGTGTTGAACCACCGACTGGCTATCAGATTCTACAGATGAGTAGGGAATTTAAGTACATAACCTTCGTGTAATCAAAATGTCCATTTTGAAAAAATCATGGCGCGGGAGGGGTGGCTTGCACTGGTACATGCTTTACTTATATAGAAAATAAAGGCCACACACAAGCCAGACACATGGAAGAAGTCAGGGTACACAGCATACACAACACACCTAAAACCACACACACATGAAAAACTGAGCACACACGAAACTGCACACACACAAAACCAAAAAAAAACATACTTCTTGGTCGGCACGGTATTTTTTTTAAAAAGCACAGAAAATGAATGTTGTGCGACAGTCACGGACAACAGAACAATGGAACAACAAAGAAACACTAGTGAGTGTAACAGGGGAACAAGGGAACAACAAAATGGAACAACAACAACGGAATGCAAGTGAGTGACAACAATGACGGCTATTTGTTGGAGATTCTATTTGTTTCTGATCTTTCTTTCTTTTATTTTTATCGGACCGGACAACAGAGCGAAACAACAAATGAAATGGAACAACGGAGCAACAATGGAACGCAAGTAAGTGACAACAATGACGGCAATTTGTTGGAGATTCTATTTGTTTCTGATTTTTCTTTCTTTTATTTTTATTGAATGGAACAACAGAGCAGAATAGCAAATGAAGCGGAGCAACGGAACAACAACAGAACGCAAGTGAGTGACAACGACAACAATTTGTTGGAGATTCTATTTTTTCTGATCCTTCTTTCTTTTATTTTTATTTTTCACAGCAAAAATGGAACAATGAAACAATGGAACAAAACAACAACACAATGTAGTGAAACAACAAACACAGCGCAACAAAAACGGAGCAACAAAAACAGAGCAACAAAAACGGAGCAACATAAATGGAGCAACAAAAATGGAGCAACAAAAACAGAGCAACGAAAATGGAGCACAAAAATGGAGCAACAAAAATGGACTAACGCAAACGGAGCAACGCAAACGGAGCAACGCAAACAAAACAACGCAAACAAAACAACAAAAACGGAGCAACAATGGAACATGGTCAAAACGGAATGCCAAAATGGAACAACAAAACGAAGTAGCGGCAGCAGCAAGCAACGAGAGCAACAGCGTGGGCACAGTAGTAGAAACAGCGGCAAAAGCTAGAGTTATAAACCCAACTCCAACCCATGAGCGATGAATGTTGATCCGGCAATAACAGCATCGATGAATGCCCATATATCGTGTCAATTAATGTAGAAAATAACAGTACATACATAATACAAAACTACTACTAATCTTGAACTTAATATTGAGAATATTAGAAATAATGGAGGATTCGTAATATGTTGCAATAGGAATAAATCAAGCATAATAGAATCTACATTTTAAAAAGGGAATATTGTAGTCGAGAAATAGAATTCACAATTAGGAGAGCAGAATCAAATTGTTATTTGGGAGATTAATATTTTGGAATTAATACTGAGTAAAGATTTCTTTTTTATTCGTGAATAGAAGTAAGTGTTGTTGGTACGGAATAATAATTGGGTTCTGCTAGAGACTAAAATAAATTATTTTTATTCGAGAGTAGAGTAATGTGCATCACGCGCACAGAAATAGTGCTGAGTTTACGTATACCCCTTATACGATCGTCGCGAATTTCAGGGTGTACAGAAAAATTGCCGTGTTAAATTCACGCACAAAATTTGTGCGCGAGAAGTAAATTTGAACCCTGCGAAACAGTTCTTGGACGTCACCAATGTCGTACAAATACTAGTACAAAATGACACCAAGAACTCAAATATCTACACATTACTCTACGTGGTTTTCAATCCAGAACAGGTATTGGAACGGCAATTCAAGGGCAAACAAGGAAGACAAAGATACAAAGAAAATGAGCCAATGATGACCCTCCTCTGATCCTCCTCTGACCCATCTGTCTCTCCTCTAATAGAGGGGAGGATGAGGGTCCACATGTACAAATACTACCACATTCGAACGCCATCTTATTACTCTACTGATTTGCTAACCAGGAATGGCAATCAAATGACTAGTATTGGAGGATGGCAATCAAATGCCAAATTACAAAGATACAGGTGACACCATTTCCATTTTGACGGCCATTCTGTTTCTCCTTCAATAGAACAGACCATGAAGGCTTGCCACTGTACAAATAGTGCAAAATGACACCAACTCAAATACCTACATGTTACTCTACTTTGATTTGGAGCGGGAAGGGTATTTGAATGGCAATTCAAACAAGCAGGGAGATGAAGATATGAAAGCCAACAATGACCCTCCTCCGACCCATCTGTTTCCCCTCCAATAGAAGGGAGGATGAAGGTGGGCATGCACAAATACTACCACATTCAAATGCCATCATGCTACTCTATGGATTTGCTGACTGGGAATGGCAATCAAATGGTGATTGAACGGCAAACAACCAAACTATGCAGATACAAAAAAATGACACCATTTCCATTTTGACAACCATTCTATTTCACCTTTGATAGAACAGACTATGAAGGTTCACCACTGTACAAAGACTACAAAATGGTACCAACTCAAATACCTACCGGTTACTCTACTTCGTTTTCTACCAGAAAGGGTATTCAAACGGCAATTCTACAGCAAATAACACAAGTTACAAAGATACCAAAAAAACGAGCCGCTGCTGATGACGGCCATCCTCCAACCCATCTCTTTCCCCTTGGTTAGAGGAGACAATGGAGGCAGGCATGTACAAAAGCTACCAGGTTTGAATGCCAGCATATTACTCTACTAGTTTTTTGACTGGAAATGGCAATTCAACGGCAATTGGACGGCAAATTACCAAATTACAAAGATTCGTTATGGCCCTACAAAAAAGCAGGCCCTTAGACATGTAGACATAACATTTTGAAAAAGTGAGCAAAAAAGTGAGCAAAAAGCACCTCCAGGGATATTTCATTCTTAATGAAAACAGAATCCATTTTTGTTGAAATTTTGTGCTCAACTAAAACAAAGCTCAAATCAGATATTTTGATTGGCTACCAAATTTTGTACCCATTTTTTATTCTGTTTTTTTTTGTCGAAGGTCTGGTGTAGGTGCACAATTGCTTGGATAGTTGTTTTCATTTTCATTTGTGTTGGCCCATAGTAGGGCGAGTCTTATTTTGCCAATATATGGTACCTACCTGCTACTCTTAGCATGCAACTCAAAGTACACAGTGCATAGAACACATACAATCCTACAAAGAACACATTGAGCACATGCAAACCAGCATGTCCCAGCTTGTTCTTTTGTACTCTGATGGTACTCAACTGCATTTTAGCCAAGATTAAAGGCTGCTGGGAACAAACATATCCCCTTGAATGTTCTTTACAGCAGTTTGCCATGCAACCTTACACTTTTTGGCTTGTCTCTTGAGGAAGAGAGAGGAGCAATCAGCATCTGCACTACTATTCTTCTACTCAGGAACAAGAAACAGCAAGAAGTGCGGACGTGGTGAAGAAGAATGCTGGTGGTGCTGGTTGTTGATGACTCTGCCAGCTCCAGCAGATGCAAGCCAGACCTCGAAGTAGATTGCATGGCCAAGCAACACACAGTACTTAGGAATCATCGCGCCTGATAGCAGCTGTTAGGGAAAATAGTGCTCCTCAAAAACATGATTGGACCATCTCATTGGTATTCCTCGTTGTTTGTTTGGTCAAAACAATGAGTCGTGTTATTGCTCCTAAAGGGTTGGGGTTTAACATTGTTCACGCCCCAATAATCCCCACCTGCTCTAGAAAAGCGCCGGTAACAAACGTACAGACGTACGAACATTCGGGAATACACACACGAATGAGATAACACACACGTATGACTAACAGGCAAATAAGCGAGCCGACTCGCTGAATCGCTAACAGTAATAGAGCAACGATAGAGGTTCGATCTCAGAGATCGTATCACACGTAATTGCTCACAAATCTAAATACTAATACTTGAAATCACTGAATACTGCTAGTAAGAATATCTAGCAGACTACACGTGTAAACGCGTAGTGACGAGAAGGAAAATAAAGTTTATCAGACCCAAATGGACTCAAAGAGTCTGGGTAAAGAAAATGAAAGCTGATTGCCGACTGATCACCGGTTAATCGCCGTCTGAAGCCAAGAGGCTGGACGCTAAAGACCCTCTCCAACAGAAGAGACTCAGGCGCTTAGAAGGTTAACAGCACTAGCGCAGCAGAGCACACCAGGCTAATACCCGTGGCTTCTACTGAGGTTTGTAGGGGAGAGAAATGAACACCAAAAGCTTGTTACCCACCAAAATAGACACTTGCAAGAGGCCCCAACGATGGGAACAGCAAAAGATGTGTCGAAAATACAACGGCAAAATAACGTCCGTAATAATGCGATACACGTGTGTTCGGTACTGCAAATCGTATAACGGCTACGAAAGAACCGTTAATAAAGAGAGGCATGCGACCTCGAAAACGTGACCTCGGAAACAAAGCAGATGGGAATCAAATTCAATTCCTACAGAAAAGAGCCCAAGTATACTCACTCGTATACAAATGATATGATAACAAAACCAGCCGAGGTAATATACATACCCAGTATTGGATAAACACATACACAAAAAATAGAAATGACGAAAAATGCTGGACCAAATATTTAATAAGAGACGAACGAATATTCGATACCGTTTCGGAAAAAGGGAAACAACTGTTGAGCTTAAGTATAGAGGAACTGAAAAATTGGGGTTCCGATAGGAATCAATCCTCATACCGTGGATATGAACCTGTTTACTAGCAAAAGCACGTGGAAAGAAAAAACACTCCACAAGTTGCTTCAGAACTCAGAAAATCACAATCACAGCTTCCTCATGAAAGCAAAAGCTAACAAACCCCTTATTACAAGCCTAATTCCTACAGCATACTCCGAAACAACACACCATGGCGCCACCAACCAGAGCTCAACTAGCTGCAACCGCGGCAGCAGCAGTAGCAGAAGCAGAAGCAGCGGACGCGGCCGCAACAGAGGCGGCGGGCAACTTGATAGGCTTACTACCTCCATCGGTAACAACAAGATTGGACCCACAACAGCTTGAGCAACTCACGGTGACCCTGGTCGCAAGACTATCAAGCAGGGACATATCCCTATCAACGACAGCAAGAGAAGCCAAAGAAAGGGCAGAGGCCAATGATGGCATCCCCGGCTACGAAGGAGAAAGGTCGCTGACCTCAGCCGAGGTTTGTTTCAGGAAAATCCTCGAATCCTTTGGGGTCAACAGGCCTACGGCAAACGAAATATTCAGGCATGGATATTCTAACGTGAAGGCCATTGCAGACCTCGATTCAGAAGGGATCAAGTCCACTCTAGGGTCGCTAACCAAGGCAAAACACCATCTATGCCCGGATCCACAGGAAGTCTTTATTGGAAGGGCATTTGGCGATCGACTGAAGCTGTTTGTGGCTTGGATCAAATTCCAGCCTATGATAGGCGCAACGGCCACCGAAGTGGACTGGATCAAGGACCCAACGGCCGAGATGAATACACGGGAACGTTTGAGATCTACAAAGGAGGACGATGAAAATACGGCAGTTAAGGATCTAACACTACCCGACAAACTGACTACAATGTCAAAGTTCAGGGAATTTGATGAGAACCTACGTGAATATCTACGGCATAAGAGGGGTGTCACCAAGACATCCCTACTTTACACGATAAGACAACAATCTGCAGTCGGAGAAACCGACAGGTGTGGAACGGTCGGATCGGGCCCAGATGACACTTACCCTGACTGGACTGAGTACGCAATAAGATGCACGATTCACGCCAACTCTCATTGGTCTAAAGACAACAATACTCTCTGGGGGATATTGTTTAAGCTGGTGGGATCCGGACCCGGTTGGTCCTATATACAGAGCTTTGGGACCAAACACGGGGTAGGGGGTGACGGCCGAAAGGCATACTTTGCCCTCTACTCTCAAGCCTATGAGGCAACCAACGTAAAACTAATTGTCGAAGCAAAAAGGCAGTTTATCCGGGAATCGGTGTACACGGGGGATTCCAAACACTACAACTTTGACAGGCACAAAAGGCTATGGCATGACGCAAAACAAACCTTGATAAGATACGGCGCATTCCCACCTGAGGACCAGTTTGTGTACGACTTCGTACGATCCCTACAGGATGTACGACTTGAACAATCCATCCCAAATGTAATAACAGAAGAATCGGACTATTACGCAAATTTTGAGAAGGCTTCGGCCTATCTTACTCGAATGCTCGGAGTAAAGAAACTCCAGAATCAACCACAAAAGAGGGGTAGGAATGTGTCAGCCTTCACTAACAACAAAAAGAGGAAAGGTGACAACAAACGCGGCAACTTCTCTTCCAACAAGCCACAAGGCAACAACAACAACAACAATAGTGGTGGCTCAAAGGCACAACCAGGGACCTATAAAGGGCCCGTTGAATGCAAGTTCTATCCACGAGAAATATGGTTGAGCATGTCCCAAGAGCAGCAACAAAAAGTCCGAGCGCTAAAACAAGCAAGGAATGCAAGCAATAGCGGGGGCAACCAACAATCAAAAGTGGCAGCAGCCACAGCTACAAACCCTCCCAATACCCACAGTTCAGCTGGGAACCAGTTTGGCTGTCACAGCCACATTGGAAACGGGAATGGGAATTGATTCGCCGGCCGGGGCCTTAAGATAGAACCTCGGGTAGGCCGGCCGATAGTCCATCTCAAAGAGATGACCCAGTCATCCAGTGTTAAGCCAGGACGTTGCGAGCTGGATAGCCATGCAGACACGACTGCAGCTGGATCTAACATGGTATTACTCGATTCACTGGATTCTATCATGACATTTGCTGATGTTGCTCCATTTTCAGACGTGTACTCACCAATGAAAGATGTTCCTATTGCCTGTTGTGCTACTGCTTGGACAGACCCAACGGACGGTATCACATACATATTGGTATTCGGACAGGCCCTCTATTTTGGAGAGTCACTGCAGCACAGCCTGATATGCCCGAACCAAATCAGAGAATGCAATTTGAATGTGGTCGAAGACATACCAAGAAGATACTGCAGTTCCTCCAGTCACAGTCTTATCTTTCGGGCCGACGGTTTCGAATTGGCAATACCATTGTTAGTTGATGGTGTTCTGTCATACTTTGACACGCGGAAGCCGACACGCAGGGAACTCGATACATGTGACCAAGTCCTTGCAACCGACACTCATACCTGGGACCCATACGCCCCCCACTTCAGAGAAGATGAAGAAGCAGCAACCGCGTCGTTCCCACGAGTCGTGGCCGCCCTCTCTGGAGGAGTTTCGACTGGGACAACTGAATCTTGGATACGCTCCACGGACAACCCTATACTCATCAATGTAAAACACAAGGATTATCGCCTCAGATACCTACAGAAAATCTGTACAACCCGTACTCAACGGCCGGGGTATACTCAACAAGAAATTGGCGACCGATTACACTCAGCTTTTGTTAAGAGTACCGGGGACAGAGAAAGCTCGGAGATACTCCGAATTTCAGCTACTTCAACCAAAACTTCGATTTCCCTAACAGAGGAAGAGCTTGCCATCCAAAAGGAAGCAAAAGCTCGGACAAAAGAAAGGAAACTACTCCGCCGCCAACAGGATGTGATAGATAAGGAAACTTCCCTAGAGAAGAGATCATTTATCCGCCGCGGACAATGGGGACCTCCGATAAGAATTCCGGAGAAAGTGGACAGATATGATTCAGAGGCCATTGCAGAGATGTGGAACATCAGTGTTAAGAGGGCCGAAGAAACGATTAAAGTCACTACCCAGGAAGGCATAAGAAACCTTACACAACCAATCACCCGAAGGCTAAAGACCCAAAAGTGGAGAAACAGAAAAGTACTTAAGGGTCGGTGGTTCGCTGACACCATGAAGTTCAAAGTACCGAGTATCATTCGGAATGATACTGACGCACAGATCTTTACCAATGGGAAAGGATATGTGGCATTCTATCCAGTAAGAGGGGAGAAACGATGCCACGACGGACTATCTTGCTTCATAAATGAGGTAGGAATACCGGAACACCTTGTCACTGATGGGGCGAAGGCCCAAGGAAATCATGAGACACACAGCACCGGATGGACTAAACTTCGATCGGAGTATCACATACGCCAAACCTACATACAGCCCCACTGTTGGTGGCAGAATACGGCAGAACACAGTGCAGGGGACCTAAGGAGATCAATACGATTAATGACTTCTAAGAAAGGAAGTCCGAGGAGGTGCTGGGCTTTTTGTGGAATGTTAGCGGCCGGAAGGTTAAGTAACACCGCATCTGGGGACCCATCTGCGATGGGAAGAACGGGGTTTGAGTTAGTCCATGGATATACTCCAGATATAACCCCATACATGATACACGATTGGTACGATTTCATCCGGTGGTACGACCTACAGGATAAGTCGGAGAAATACGGAAGATGGCTGGGCCCATGTGGAGATACTTATGGAGGTGGCGATTGTCACTACGTATTGTATAAGACTGGAAAAGTACACATAACAAACGGCACACGGCCTATATCTGAAGTGGAATGGAAACACCCAGACACTATCCTACAGTTAGAGGAACACAACAAGCTACTTAATGAAAAGATCGGCGATGAGGCAAAACCCTCGGATACTTACCTAGAAAACGAGTTAGGGGAACCACCCTTGGGCCTATTTGATGGCAAATATGAGGGTGAGGACGAGGTACTTATGGCTGAGCCAGAGGCGTCTTCCCCGGACATTGATGACTTAACCGACAATCTTGATGAGTACCTTGGAAGCCAAGTGCTACTGCAGATAGGGGACCAACGGATTCGCGGTACGGTTAATAACCGGTACAGGGACGCAAGCGGAATCCTAGTCGGAGAAAAGAATAACAATCCACTCCTAGATACAAGGTCCTACGAGGTTTCTATGCCGGACGGATCCATTGAGATATACACAGCAAATGTGCTAGCGGAGAATCTCTATTCCTCCGTGGACGATGAAGGGCGCATGTATTGTCTCCTGAACGAGCTACTTGACTATGAAAAGGATAAAGAGGCTCTGACAGTACAACAGGCAACTATCACTACTAAGTCCGGACAAACTCGGACTAAGCCGACAACCAAAGGGTGGAGAATCCTGGTCAGTTGGAAAGATGGAACTTCCTCTTGGGCAAAGTTAAGTGACATGAAGGAAAGTTTCCCCGTCGAAACGGCCCTGTTCGCCAAGGATCAAGGCATAATAGATGAGCCAGCCTTCAAGTGGTGGGCCTATCGGGTAATTCGGAAGAAAGACCGGATTATCTCCAGCGCCAAGACCAAATATTGGACCAAATCCCCTAAGGATGGGGTTAGACTACCAAAAACAATTGCTGAAGCAAGAAGGATAGATGAGGAATCTGGCAGTGATTATTGGGCCCGGGCTATTGCAAAAGAAATGAAGAACAATTTCATAGCTTTCGAGTTCAATGATGAGGACAAAGTACCGGTGGCACATACAAAAATCACTATGCACATGGTATTTGATGTGAAGATAGACTTAACTCGGAAGGCCCGACTCGTTGGGGATGGGCATAAAGTGCCCGAAATATCACGGGAGTATACATACTCAAGCGTGCCCAGCAGGGATTCGGTTCGGATGTTCTTCTTAGTTGCTGCACTTAATGACCTTGAGGTCTTAAGCGCTGACATCCAAAATGCATACTTAACCGCACCAATTAAGGAAAAGTACTACACAGTGGCTACACTGGAACAAGGATTTGCACCGGAGTTATGTGGAAGGCCCTGCAAAATTGTGAGAGCTCTGTATGGATTACCAGTAGCGGGCGCATCATTTCGATCTCATCTGTCTGAGCACTTAAGGGGACTTGGATATAAGTCTTGCAAGGCGGATCCAGATGTATATATGCGACCGGCTGTAAAGAAAGATGGCTCAGCATATTACGAATATTGCGTGGCATATGTGGATGACATCCTTGTATGTGGGATGGATCCAAAGTTCCAGATGGATGCAATCGAAAGACAGTTCAAACTGAAGGATGGAACTGTTGAACCACCCACTTTCTATCTAGGGGCGGATATTGGTAACACATCTGTTGATGGGGCCGAGTACTGGTCCATGTCTTCAACAAAGTATACCTCCAAAGCCGTTAAGTCTGTTGAAGAGGAACTGAGTAAGGGGCAATATGCCTTCAAGGTACTCCCAAAATCCGCAAAATCACCATTGGCAACTGGGTATAGGCCCGAAATCGATGCCTCACCAGAACTTGCTCCGGAGAAACAAAACTATTACCAGGGTTTAATAGGTATACTCCGTTGGATATGTGAACTCGGGAGGTTAGACATTGTAATGCCTGTTTCACTTATGTCCCGGTATCTTGCACAGGCCCGAGAAGGACATCTAAACCAATTGTTTCATTTGTTTGCATACTTAAAGAATTACAGCAAATCAAAGTTGGTGTTTGACTGTTCCATCCCAGAACTTGATGAATCAGTTTTCCATGAATGTGACTGGGCCGAATTCTATCCGGAAGCGGGGGAACTAATTCCTCCGGATATGCCCGAGCCACGAGGAAACTCCGTAACTACCACATGTTTCGTGGACGCTGACCATGCTGGTTGCAAGGCTACTAGGAGGTCTCATACGGGAATCATCATCTTTGTTAACAGGGCACCAATTCTATGGTTCTCTAAGAGACAAACAACTGTTGAAACATCCACGTTTGGCTCAGAGATCGTGGCACTCAAGATCGCAATCGAAATGGTAGAAGGCCTACGATATAAGCTCAGAATGATGGGCATACCTATAGAAGGACCAACCAACATGTATTGTGACAATGACTCGGTTGTTAAGAATGTAACACATCCGGAAAGCCCTTGCAAGAAGAAGCATAACAGCATTGCTTACCATAAGGCACGTGAATGCATTGCAGGAAAGATTATCCGGATTGGAAAGGAACCCGGTGAAACTAATATTGCAGATCTACTCACTAAACTTATGGGTGGGGTAAAGCTATTCTCCTTATGTAGGAGATGTATGTGGCGGTGCAAATAAGGGACCGGCCCTTAAGGTATCTTCTACAAGTACTTAACAGTACGAGTACGAAGACACGGGGACTCTAGAAAAGCGCCGGTAACAAACGTACAGACGTACGAACATTCGGGAATACACACACGAATGAGATAACACACACGTATGACTAACAGGCAAATAAGCGAGCCGACTCGCTGAATCGCTAACAGTAATAGAGCAACGATAGAGGTTCGATCTCAGAGATCGTATCACACGTAATTGCTCACAAATCTAAATACTAATACTTGAAATCACTGAATACTGCTAGTAAGAATATCTAGCAGACTACACATGTAAACGCGTAGTGACGAGAAGGAAAATAAACTGCCTTCCTTTTGACCGAGATACGAATGTACCGGTACGGTACGGTACTCGTACCGTACGGTACGAAGTAATTGAGTGCTTCCTAATCTTTTCGGTAAGATTCTTACGAACCGATATGTCCCCCTGTCAAACGATGAATTTGGTTGGCGTTGTTGAGACTGTGCAACATCGAAGGCAAACAAAACTGATTGCAAGCACGGTACGAGACCTGACTGGAGAAAGTATAATACGCAATTTTACTCTGACTGTCCTTGCTGTTGTGTTACCGGTCTCCATTTGCGAGATAAACCTTTTTGCACGGCAGCCAGCTCCGGTTTCCGGACGAAAGGCTTGAAAGAGAGAGGCAGAGGCAGAGGCAGAGATAACCATGAATTCCGACCTGCAAAGCAAAGCAATACTTTCCGGGAACAGCTGTGATGGCGGGGGTGCCACGGGGGAGGGAAAGGGGGGGTCGTCGGTGAACGGAGACCTCCAAACGAACACGAGCACGGGTATGGGACTAGAAACACCTAGCTCTCGTGATTCCACTCCGCATCCGTCGGTCCACCCAGCGGGAACTGCGAGCGTGGAACATTCGGGAACGCAGCTCTTACGCGACGGTATTTCGAACACGGGACTAAACCAACAACAGAATCACCAACAGAATCAGCAATTTGGGCCGAAACAGTCGCCGTCAACCCCTGACTTTTCGTGTCCGGGAGTGGTACCAACCAACGGGACTACGGAACCGCATCGAACGTCATTGCACGAGTCCATATCTCTTCCTCCTTCCTCCAATATCGACACTGTTCTTACCAAGTCCAACGCTGGTGGCAGTGCATCCACTCGAAAACATCTGGACGGGAAACAGTTGCGTCGAAAGAATCGTCGTCGGCTCCACAGGTTGCTCAAGAATCCACAGGTCGTGCCTTCCTTCTTGAAAGTAATCGAAGGACGAAAGAAGATCAAAACGGAACCCAATACAAACGGAACGGGAACGAACACTACCAGGAACGACAAGAACAACACCGTTGTCGACTTAGACGGTGATTTGGACGACGACAATGACGACGACTTTTTGTTGGAGCCTCCCGTGGTCGTCATAGATGTTGATCAATACATCGGTTTGAAAAGGAAACGGAAATTCCCCGAAGCAATATTGTCGGCGCCCCTGCCGGTCGGAAGCAGCACCGAGAGTGTAGTTCCTACAATCGTGAGGAGCTACGGGATAACACCTGTTGTCACGGGTTCTTCGTCGGTTCCTGCTGTTATGCGACAGAAGACTATTGAGCACAAGAATCCAGCCGACGAGGGTTGGTTCGAAGGGACCTATCCACTCTCGATAATGCCGGACGATGAAATCCATTTGTCGGAGATTCAGAAGTTTGTTCGAAAAAACATGGAATACTTCAGTGCAACCAATAGCGATTGCACGGCAACGTCGGGTCGGCGAAAACCCACGGTTCGAGGGCAGGTCGGCATTCGGTGCATCCATTGTGCCAGAGCGTTGCAGGCGAGCCATGGCCGGTTTCGAAACGGAGAGCGTCCTAGGATGCCGTCGGGCTCGGTGTCGTACCCCGTAAACTTCGCGGCGTTGTACAATTTATCGATACAAAAACCGCAACACCACTTTGAAAATTGCCCCAATCTTCCGCCCGACATGAGGTGGAATAGTCCTTTGAGTGCGTCGAAAGCAAACAAGACGGGAGAGACGAGCTCGGGACCCCGCAAACGCATGAAGAGGGGCATTACTGCTGTCGCGTACTGGAATATTTCTTGCCGTCGACTCGGACTTGTAGAACTCGACGGCAATGCTGGTTTGCGTTTTGGAAGAAATCTGAAGCTGGATCTGTTGCCGTTTGATACCGTACGGGCAAAACTAGAGCAGGAACAACCCCAATTGTTTCCGAGGCAAAATCAAACTAGCCCAGTGGTGAGAGCGACGGCCAACCTCGCCCCCAACCGTGTTGTTAGTATGGGATCTACAGTTGCAACTCCCATCAACCTTCCAAAGGACGTCCTAGATATCCTGCAGGATGCAAAGGGGAGGGAAGGAGACGAAACAAACAGCCTAGTATTCGAGGAAGATAATGCGTTGTTGAGTGATTTCATGTTCTTGACCGTCAAACAAGTGTCGCTTTGCCACGCAATTAAGGAAGATTTTGCCACAAGGGGAAAGAAAACGAAACTGATGCGGATTGGGTTTGCCGGTTTCTGCTGCCGGCACTGCAAACTAAATTATCAATCGAATAGACCGAGCGCTTTTCAGAACTCTTGCAGAAGCTTTTCTAGCTCACGCGACAATGTTGCAAGCGCCGTGAGCAATTCTTTTGCTTTGCATCTAATGAAGTGCCTGTTTGTGCCTCAGCAGATCAAACGTGCGCTACAAACATTGAAAAAAGTACACGCTAAGCAAATGCAACAAATGCCTTACGGAAATCAAAGTCGATTCTTTGCGAAATTTTGGGATCGCATCAGGGCGGCCGACAAACCGAAAGCGGATGACCCCATCGCCGACAAAACCGTGAAAAGAGAAGACAACGAAGAGTACATCCCAGAGGTGATCCGGTCAACCCCTGCAAAGAATCAGCAAGGAAGATCTTCAAACAGACTTTCTTTGGCACAGAATTCGACATCGGGCTCGCAGTCGGTTTCCGTCGTGGATGAGGAAGCTCGACAAATACTTATAGATGCACAGAAATCATGGGAACCGAGCGAAAATGACAATTTGATACTACCAGAAGACAGAAACTTAGTATCGGATTTTGTGTTTCTCTGCATGAGGCAGCTAAAGGTTGCTATTCCGACCGCCGCAGATCTTAGGGGGAATAGAAGAAGCGCTACCGTGACGCAGATAGCAGGCTTGTGCTGCATACATTGCTCAAGCACACAAACTGATCACCGTACCATGCAGTCGGGCAGATCTTTTCCATCTGCTCCGGACAACATCGCAGGAACTTTGAATGTAAGGCGGACTGCAACGAATCTTTCACTTTGTATGCTCCTCGAAACTATACCTCACTCTCGACGTTAATATCTCGCTTTCTGGTCGCAGTCGTCTCTCTACAAACACATGCTTATCTGCCCAAATGTTCCAGCCTCGTTGAAGCGAACCATTAATGCAGTCCGGACAATACACTCTCAGCAATGTTCTAGCTTACCATTCGGTTCCCAGCGCCGTTTTTTCAGAAAGCTTTTTGCGAGGCTAAAGGATGTTCCCTTGGACGATGCTATGGGCGGAGACCTAGAACACCCTGAGATAGACTTCGTCTCGAAACTTCGTGAATGTACATTTGTCCAAACAAATACTCCTTTGAATACATATTGGCAGTGTGCCAGGTGCCGCATGGTTCCTTTTGACTATCGTGCTCCAGGATCTCTTTTCTTCTCGCAGCCTTCCGTTGCTGCATTGAAAAAACATTGTAAGGAATGCAATAAGGAGTGTATATATTGGGACCACATTACACTATCCATGAAAGCTCTTGACAAGAAATACGGGATTGCAACACCACTAGTGAACCTGGAATCCTTCTTTCAAATGGTTTGCTCTGTTGTCGGCAATGAAACCAATGTCATCAGAACATTCATGATAAAATTAGGGAAACAAGGCCAGCTTCCCGAGGAATCATCCAATAAATACATTTGGCGGGAGCTGCCGACTGAGGTTGATTTCAATGAAGTTCAGGATAAATTCTCAGATCTTCAGAAAGACTTGGGTCTTGCGCTAGGAAGCCTTACGGACTTTCCAGACTTCTTGAACTTCCTGCAACTTTTGTCATGCAATTTTCAGGTGCCCGTGGCGAGTAGCACTGCTGAAAAAAAAAGCTTGATCACTGTCGACCAGCATCAAGAAGAACTTTCTACCGTACAAGCGACATCAGATGACATTCATACCGGTAGAAAATGGCCGACAAAATTTGACGAAAGAAATCATTCGAAAAGCGAATTCGATGCAAAGGAAAGATTGGGTGAACAAATCTCGGATGGAAACACGAGGGAGAAAATTAATGCTAAACCTGACGATTTTTTGGAATTTAAATCGAGTACAAAAGAGTCAAGTGAAGAAGCTGAACATGCTGTTCAACCAACAAAAGAAGGGGATCAGAGAGGGGTAATAACAAACGAAACAGTGGACTTGTCAGTTTCTCATCCGAAGCTCTCAATAGATCATGGGATGGAGAGTAATGAAGCAGGTCAATTCGATGATGCATAGCAGGATCCGATGAATTTACAACATGATGGCTTCGTTTGAATTGCATCAGAATGGGCATTGTGTGTTTAAAATGTGACAGGATAACTAGACTTCTCGCTTTCTTTCCTTTCCTGTAACTATTGATTGGAAGAAAATATTGCATGCTCAATGTTGAGGCTCAAAATGAATATATTAATTCTCGTCTCATAGTACATGCTTCTGTTTTACGTCGTATTATTTTTACCAGAATCGTGTACTTGTCAGACTGTCTGACAGACCTGCGCGCACGCGGCTTTAGAAAGTACTATAATAACTAAGTTATTAATACTGGAATTTAACAATAACTTAAGTTTCTATTGA
Organism: Pseudo-nitzschia multiseries; assembly: GCA_037355745.1. NCBI lineage: Eukaryota > Bacillariophyta > Bacillariophyceae > Bacillariales > Bacillariaceae > Pseudo-nitzschia > Pseudo-nitzschia multiseries. The sequence goes on along the minus strand of CM074781.1, from coordinate 33,007,327 downwards.
TCCTGTCAGGGTAGGTTTTGTACTGGGCACTTATTTTAATGCTCTTCCAACAGATGATGAACCCGAACCCATTCCAGAAGTGACCAACACTCCAGTTTTTTATATCAATATGAAGAACTGGAGATCAAACATAAATTAAGACAGTCCTACCTGCTGGGACTAAACTCGCCGGCCGAGGTAGTTCTTTGATACTCAACTAAATGGGATCCATTTCCACGATGAGTCAACACGATTGCTTGGAGGGAATTTCAAAAGGAAGAAACTCTTATTTGCAATTTGCACGTGATTCCACTATGTAACACACAATTTTACTAGATAATGACTGATTCCACTTCATAATTTCTACTTTTGCAGCAAAGGGCTCATAATTTCTAATTTGGAACAAAACTCTGCATTTTTTTTGGCTCTGTAAACTTTGCTAAGCCCAATAATCTTGGAATCAAATTGACCATGGGATTCCTCCACCAATCTACTAAACGGATGCTGAGCAAAACAATCTTGGAATCAAATTGACCATGGGATTTGTCAGAACAATCAACAATCGGCTCTTCAATCTGCTCTCCAATCAGCTCTTCTCCAATCAACTCTCCAACAATCAGCTCTCCTCTCCAATTGGCTCTCCTCTGCAATTGGTGTCTCTCCTCTCCTCTGCAACCGGAGGCTCTCCTCCTCTCCAATTGGTGGCTCTCCTCTCTAACCCAATTGGCTCTCCTCTCCTCTCCTCTCCTCTCCAATCGGCGGCTCTCTTCTCCAATCCAATCGGCTCTCCTCTCCAATTGGCAATGGGAAACCAATCAACAATCTACAAGTCAAATTGCTTGCAAAGTGTTTGATACTTTGGGGATGGGCCACAAATTGATTGCCAATTGGTTGGTGGTGGGAAGTTGAAAGGACTTAGTCTTTTGAAGATGGGTGTGGAGTGTTGAAATGGTTTTTGCCTTTGTCTTCATTAAGTTGTCACCTTCTTCCAGTATTGTCTCTTAGGATTTGCCAGCAACAACTCTACCCTTCACATAATCAAAAATAGTACACTTGAGTCAGGAGAAATGCCTCTGGTCAGCTGTGTTGTAATATTTTCTCCATCAACTGGTATCACTCTTTTCAAGGTCTTCAATACCCCCAGGGAAGTCAATGCCATCGAAGTCCCCAAGTCCAAACCACTCATTCCACATCAAGGAAACCAACTTATGGGTACAAAAGAAGAACTTTCTTGTTGTTGGAGTATCATCCGGCGTGTTGGTTGTGGCTTCTGTTGCTGGCATTGGTGTTGACAGTTGAAATGAATGCATGTGCTGCAGGAAGTAGTGGAGTTGGGTGTTGACAACACCTTGTTCTTGTCTGAAGGTGGTAACTGAAGCCTTTATCCTCCAAATTTCCTGTGAAGCATTATGGACTTCTGAATGAAGATTGCAAAGTTGGTCCTGAATCCCTGGAAGGGGGACATTGATAATCCTTTCAATTGAGGTATTAGCTCCCACTCCTACTTTGACACTGACCTTGTCAATGAGTGCTGCTTGATAAGTGTGGAACAAGTCAGTTGCAAAAACAGGCAAAGAGAAGAGCCGGTTTTTCCTACCTTGGTGGAGCAAGATGGCGGCGTCCTGCATAACCATGGATTGTTAATTAAGGAGGAGCTCAAAGAAAGCTTGAGCAGTGGGCTTTGGGTCACTATTGATGGTGTTTATTGCCTTGTCAAGGAAGGGGAACACTTGACGCCAAAGCTCTGGAGGTGGATTGATACTACATCTTTGCAAGAAGAATTCCCCTTTATCTTGTGAATGCCCAGCCAACGCCCTCATAGCCTTCAAAGGGAGTTTGGAAGAATATCGGTCCTCTCTGACATCAAGGTTCCAATTGCCAATCATTTTGATGTATTGCAGATTGACCTCTTGCATCTCACATGCAACTGCAGCGGTTCCTTTGCCAAAGTGAACAAAATTCTTTGAAGTGATCCCCAAGGCCTTGCATGCTTGTTTCATTGTGCTTGTGTAGGCTTGATTGGTGATCAATCGTTTATAGTTCCCCAAGTTATTACAATCAGTAAGTAATTTGACATTGAACTAAGAGGTATTATCTCCAAAGTCATATTGAGCGAGCTCGGCCGTTGAATGGAATCCTGCCATCAAATAGAAGCCCAACACACCAATTGGACACATGTTAATGTTTCTGTGTCTCATAATTTGGCCATATAAAGTTTTCTGACCATTTGTTTTGCCTGTCATTATTTGCATAATAAAGATCTGGCAGGTGCATGTGCCTTTGTCGTATTTGATAAGGTCACACAGGTCAGACAGCTCACATTTGAATAAGGACTCGCCGCCCAGAATGCCTCCATGTGTCATAAGGAAACAGAATCTGTCTCTCAAGGCTGTCACATGAGAACTTGGTTTGTACCAATTCTTAGAGAACAAGAAATCCTCTATCTGCTTTGCACATTCATGTATGGTGACAATGCATGCTCTATTTTCTCATTTAATCTCATTTTTTCATCTTTTTCTTTTGGACTTGAACAACTCGCAGCAGTTGGGCGACTCTTTTGGATTGGATGTGTTCCTTCATAAGATTGTTGGCATTTTGACTTCGCTGATGCCACAATATTTTGAGGATGGAACACAAGTATTGATTCACAGTATCCCAACCTACAGGGTCATGATTCAGCTCCTCCTCCTCTACAAGTTCCTCGCAATTATGATTGGTGTTGTGCTTTGCCATCACCATCGTATAGTTGTCGGCATCGAATATTCTTTCTACTATTGGTGTTCCCTCTTCTTGCTTCAGCTTCCGGCCTCTGCTCCTCCTCTGGGATTGATAGACCTGATAGAAAAGGAAGCCAAATGCCTTCTCTTCAGTTACTGTTTGTGGATAATCCAGGTAGCCAAACATGGTAGTGCAATACTGGAGGAACTCTGTACCTTTGCAACCGTACTACTAGGCAATTTGTGTATTCGCTGGAATGCCATCAAGACCATCCTGTTGGACATGTTGTGCTGCTCTGGCAAATAGACCGCTTGTGTAAGACATTTTGCTTGCTGGAGACCAATGGGGATGTTTTGTTGAGGATGAATGGGTGTTGTTGGGGGCTGGTATTTTCAAGAGTATGTTGTCGCTTAGTTTGTTTCTGTGTTCGGCATTTTGACATTTCCAGTGTTTTTGCGTTTTTGTGTGTGTTTATGTTTGAATGTTTGTTGGAATTGAAGTGTATGTGTTTGTTGGGTTTGTTGTTGGTGAGAGGACGCCCTGGGTCCGGGCCCTGGCGCAATGTGACTCCTTAAAGCTGATTGACTGAAGAATTTGGGTATTGGAGGGTCCGGCTTGGTCACTTGGTCGCACACATGGTTTGTACATGATTGAATCTGGTTGAATTTGATTGGTTGGTTTTACTGTAAAGTTGCTATTGTAGTATGTCAGAGATTTTGACCGTTATGATGGTTAAATCATGCGCAAATGGCTAAGAGAGGAGTCGGACACTGCTCTGACATATGGTACTAATAATAATCTCTTATTATTTTATTTTTTGTCATCAGCTATTTTCGATGTCTTCACGGTCTTTCATTGGGTGATTCCCAAAATAGTCTGGGTAGGGGCCCAGATTTAATTCTGTACCATTTTGACCCAGAAACTGGCGCTCACATCGATCAGTTTCTGGGTCCCTACCCAGATTTTCTTGAAATCGCGCATGGAATTTTGTCTTTTGTTTCCTGCGCGCGCATTCTTATCACTTAGCACGTATAAATTATATTATCCATGAACAAATTCCTTATTCCAAAATTGAGACTTTAGACACTGGCCCGCCAAAATCTGGGTATGGTAATTTTCATTCCTGAAATACAAAAATCTAGGCCCCTACCCAGACTATTTCGGGAGTCACCCATTTAGGTCGTAAAACACTACCTGAACAACGCACAGACACTTCAGTCCTGTGTCACTGACACACTACCTCAGTCCAGTCACGAATCATTGACACACTCCTTCAGTCATGAGTCACTGACACACTCCTCCAATCCAGTCATGCGTCATTGACACATTCCCTCAGTCATGAGTCAATGACATCGTTCCCGATCATCTGTCATTGTTCAATCGTATTCGAACATCAAATAGAACCTTCTCCTTGAAGTCTCATCCGAATTCCGATTATCAATGAACACAGTTCTTTTCCAATCATATCACTGAACTAGCTGGGAAGCTTCTCGAACTATCTCGAAGTCATAGTAGACACTAAAACTCAATAGCACACAATTTCATACACAGCGTAGTTCATGCCATCAACCATTTTCCAGCTTAGGCTTCACTTAGTTTTTCACTTCATACCGTATTTAGGTACGTACCGGTACGTAATTACTTCATCACTTTTGTGTGTACCGGTACGTACCGGTACTCGTACCCTGCGTACGTTAGAATAATGACCAAATGGGACTGAATCAGTTCTATCACGGATGACTATTATGATGTTGTAACCACGACTGGCTGACTGTTCCATACGGTACGAGTAGAAAGAGTTCGTAAGAAATACCACCATCAGAATACCACCTCATCTTTCTTCAGTTTTTCACGACATAATTAAAATCCCCCTTCTTTCATCCTTCATACCGGTATATCATCACTACTTCATGTTCGGAAACGTCCCAACCACGGCATCGAAGTGCATTTATGGTCGTGTGCAGTACACCATCAATCCCCATCGGGCAACACCCGAAGCCTCACACCGTTTGAGAAATCAAAATCAATTGCTCCTCATTTCAGATCTTAACGTTCCTCACCTTTTCTACACTGGTCTAATACAGAGAAAACATGAAGTTCTTGTCATTGCCAATGTTTTCGACAGCTGCTGTATGCGTCTTCCTCTTCGAAGCGCAGTTGGTGCATTCCTTTGTTGGCGGATCTAAGTCCCATCGGCCAGCCAGCTCGGCTCTATTTGACACGGTTGGTCAAGTCGACAGCGTCAGAAATGAAGAGTTGTTGGCACAAAAGAAGAAGTTGTTATCGTTACTCGGGCCAAAGACTTTTGTGGATCCAGTTTTGGCCGATCCCGTAACGAAGGAAGGAATACGGATCACCTCGACCAATAGTGCATCATTCAAAATCACCTCTCCCACCGCTATGTATGAAGGCAGTGCCGATACCTTTTTGAATTTGCTCGAACCCGTATCAGATGATCCAGAACCTACTACCGCAGAACCATCTTCTCTTTTGAGATCAGCATTGCGGCAGTTCGTTCCGGCAATCCCTCCACCTCTGCGAGGGACGGTGAACTCCATATTGGGAGATGAAGAAGATGAATACATTCCCATGAGAGATTTGTTCACGAATCCATCGGTCTCTTTTGCATACGAACGAGGTTGGCGACAGGGTTTTGCTGGAGCGGGATTTCCAGGCCCTGATACGGAAGCGCAAATGGTGATTGATTACTTTGCTCCAGTGGTAGCACGTGCCAATCCTTCTTCCGTCGTCGTCGACATGAGCTGTGCCACTGGACTCTTCACAAGGAGATTGGCTAAGTCAGGAAATTACGGAAGAGTATTGGGGTGCGATTATTCCGAGTCGATGCTGCTCGAAGCTAGACGAAGAATCAAAGCCGACCCAGAGCTCTCACGTGAGTCTCTCAAAACTTCGTTGGATCTTGTTCGTCTCAGTGTTTCTGAAATTCCGATGAAATCGGATTCAGTAGACTGCTTGCATGCGGGGGCTGCCATGCATTGCTGGAACGACTTGAATGCTGCTGCATCAGAAATTTACCGTGTGCTCAAGCCGGGAGGTAGATATTTTGCCACAACCTTTTTATCTACATATTTTTCAAACGTGGCAGCCCTCGACACCCAGTCTGGCATGTCAGCTTCGCAACAGGCCTTTCAGTATTTTGATTCAGTTGACACACTGAAAAATTTGTTGGTTGAAGGAGGATTTGAGGAATCCAAAGTAAGCATTGAAGTGTTGGGAACTGCATGCGTGGTTATTCGTGCCGAGAAGTAGTAATTGTACAAATAAAGACTCAACTAGAGCATGGAATTTGGAAAGAATTTATTGATGAATATACGCATAGCTCGTTAGTGATTCTTCTGAAGATTGCACAAGTGAATCATGATCAATTCTTAGAATATATTTTTCACGTAAAACAATCATCCCTTTGACATGGTAGAGACATCCGCTTAAGACAGACTTATTAATAGTACCTGTGTATTGCTTCTGTATCTTCTGCAACGACTGGTTTAAAATAACGATTTTGGCGGACGTCGCTGCATTTCATCATGACATGATGTGTCCTTCTATTCAGATTCTCCCATACGTGAGTGCGCATGTTCCGGAAAAATTTGCTCTTTTGGTCTAATCCACTGCTGCGATGGCTCTTTCTTTTGTGGCAACTTTTGTGGCAAAAGTAAATATTTCTTTTGTCTTTCTACTCCTTTCACTTGAAGCATTTTGTTGAAAAGGCAAACTACAGCAATTTTCGAAGTGAATTCACTTCCCATATGAAGTGTGATTGTAGGGGGAACGGTGTACAGCACATCAAAATTATGATGCATGTGTATTGAATAGTTTGTACCTCTACCTTGGCTATTTTGCTTGTAGTCTTTCATACTTGTCCCCATGGTCACTAGAAGTGAATAAACCAACGGTGATATGGTTACACGTTAGCATTAGACTCTTTTATTCAATTTGTTCTATTACAAGCTTACATAAAAATTCGAGTCATTTGCTAGATTTTCAGACTCTCTTCAGCGAAAATCCCTTCGTGTCTAAGACACGCACGTTACACCCACATAACAAAAACTATTCAGAAACAAAAAATGATCCGGATTGTTTCATTACCAAATTAATTAGAAATTGACAAACACCCGTTCGTGCTTTTGTTTTCACCCCTGGTAGAATACGAATCAAAAGGAAAGCAGCGCATGATGAAACAATCGATCGATCACAGAAAAGTATCGGGAACGAAGACTCCAACATTTATTTTCTCGAATGGGGACCACTCAAATACGCTCCTCCAACGGACTTGCGCAAGCCAGCAACCGTTGCAGGATCGTGTTCTACAATCAGCGAGTTCGCCCCGACAGCAGCTAGGGTATCAAAATACTGTGTCAACAGCAAGATGTCCATGACATCTTTGGGAGTAGCTCCTGCGACTTCATCGGAAAAAGTTCCAACGGATTCTTGCAGACCGCTTACAATGGCCTTGCGCTGGCGAGCCACACCTAGACCACTCAAATATCTTGCTTCGGCCTCGGCTTCTGCGGCCTTTACTTGCTTGACCTTGTCGGCTTCGGCCTTGTGGCTTGCAGCTAACAAGCATTAAATAGAAGCCAAGGATTGGCGCAGTTCGTGTGCACGTGTGAGTACGTGTAAGAGAGGTTGAAAGTACACGATGCATGCTTTCACTTTGCAAATGTGACAAGGTACAAGATGAAAGACTTACCCTCTTTCAAACGACGACTGGCATTGATTTCGTTCATGCTGGCCTTGACGCGGTTCTGAAGGGGGGCGGAATAACAGAAAAGGAACAAGATAAGCTAAAGGACGTGTGGCATTATTATTTAACAACGGATTGCTCCTGCGCTGCTCGCAGAGAAGAAAAAAAGTACAGTAACTTACATCAGGAGCTAGATCGGTAACCAAGGTTTTGTTGATTTCGTACCCATAGTCCTTCATAACATCTCGAAGCTGAGTCAATACGGCTCCACCGACTTCGTCTTTGGATACAAAAGCTTCGTCGAGATCCATGCGAGGAACCGTCGAACGGACAACATCGAAGACATACGATTGGATCTGGTTGCGGGGGTCCGTCAATCGATAGTAAGCGTCGTAAGCACCGTCGACCAAGACGCGGTATTGGACAGCAACGCCGACTTGGACAAAAACCTATGTACGTATTGATATAGCCGAAAAAGATTCCATTGAATTGTTAGAATATACGATGCGTGAAGGTGTCAAATCGGGACACATTTGTATCTTGTGAAACCCTTGTCGTGGATTGTCAACCGCCTTCAACTTGAAATCAAACCTCCACAAATTTCAAATTACAAAAGTGATCAAATCAAATCGCAAGGCAACAACATACATTATCCTTCGTCTTGGTTTCGCAGATAACGTCAAGTTGTTGAATTCGCAACGACATCCGTCCCACAACACTCTGGAGTGGCCAACAGATGCAATGGAGACCTGGATCGAGAAGCTGTTTGAATTGACCGAGATCTTCGACGACCCCGACTTCTTGAGTGCGGACACATACTAAACAACAGCATTCGTCAGTCATGTTGATTCGATGATACTTTGGAAGCTGGTATGTCGCTGGAGCTAATAGTATTCTTCAATTTAGATCTGGAGTCACGGTACCGTATGAAATATCCAGATGTATTCAATAATTACTGTACGAGAGCAACAATGAGAGCGGGTGTAGGAAGAATCAAGGGGCGCTGAAGACAAGAAGCAATAATTTTTATTCGTGTCTTGAAGGTTTGCTGTTGCTGCTACAGCCCAGTATCGTACCTACCGGTACCTACTTATTTTTCTCTCGGACGGAAAAAAGGCACTTCGTATTCGTCAACTTCACACGTGCTTCATTAGTACGGTATGTACTAGACCTAACGTTACCGGAGTCCGGGGTCCATCAAGATTCAAGATCCGAACAACATACCGTAGTTTATACCTCGTACCGTATGATACCGTACGGTACGAGCTCCGTAGTCAGTAAAAGGCAAGATTGCTCAAGCCGAATACTTTTGATTCGTGAAACAATCTTTTGGCTCGACACGAACGCTGTGAAAGCTGACAAACGCGAGTCGGTACCGGTACTCGTACCGTACCGGTAGAACCGGTTGAAAACCTAAGCACCAGCCAATAATAGCCATGATAATTAGTAGAAGTACTAATTACACTACAGTAAATTACTACTCTGATCCAAAGTAACTGGCATTTGAGCGCAATTTGTGGGAAATCCATATTAAGTGTCTGATCCATGTGTAATTATGTAGAATCAGTAGATATTAGTAACCGCAACAAGAGACGTGTGTGCCAAGAATCTCTCCTTCCGCTTCACGCATCTCCACCCAACAGCAGCTGAACCGCTACTAATTGTCTCTGCTGATCTATTGAACAAGTTCATGCAAAAAGAAGCAAAAGGAAAGACCTCCTACAAGTCAAGATTGACCATGGTGAAAGGGACACGTCACAGTTTATCACGGTGTTGTACAGCATTAAAAAGTATTTAGGATGAAGCATCCAAAAAATAATGAAAAAGTGATGCTGTTTAAGACGGGCTATCACGTAATGCGCATTTGGTCAAAACTGACTGGTGCTCCCAGCCCCACTTGGTTTTTTAAGTTGCTCTGCGAGCGCCAATCTCAATCATGGATATTGTTACTGGTCATTTTGAAAGCAGTAGTTAAGTAAGTTCACGTGTCAAACTGTCCATGCTTCTTGTTTGATAACACATGTATGCACATCCATGTTACTGTAGTATCCATTAAAACAATTCCAAATCCATCAGTAGGTGGAGCCTGTATTTTTGATTAGAGTGTATTGCTCATGCACCCTCTCACAGGTAAACCCTTCTTACATAGCAGCCTTTGTGACGTTGTCTAACCCCACAGCATTGCACCCTACCCAAAAAACATTTATCCGATCCCTAGTGCAATCATATCATTTTTGAACACGCAGTAAGCTCTTCATGAAGCGATGCTTCGAATTCAACATGGCCTCCAGTATGACGACTTCAAGCCTTTCCTTGACGTACGGTACTTGAAATTGAAAGTTCAATTATTGCATAAACACGACAGGTGGAAGAGTTGTGATTTCTTACGAAAGCACTTTGTTTCAGGAACATATATCACTGACCAGTACATTTCTGACTGCTGCAAATCCCGACAAGAACAACAGTTTCAATATGGAAACAGTGACGTGCATGAACAGCTTACCGTAAGGCTTTTTTAATATAACATATTTACAACTTATCATTAACTTTTCTTAAATGCATTTCCATACGCGTACTTTTATTGAATCCACATAATTTTTAGACGGAGTCGTTGTAGGGCAAAGTGCCCCATCGGGATTCATTTGTATATCTTTCTTTCAATCATAGTGCTCTTTTCCCTGTGCTACTGGGGAACGCATGTAGTGCAGCACTCCGGGATTTTGCACAAGACTCCAAACATTTCTGTTCCTTCGATTTCGACGGGACAATCCACCACAAATACATTCAAAGAACCCTGGCGTAAATTGCATATTGAATCTGCAACTCGGTCTTCGAATCTATTAGCCTCGAGCCGCATAGTGTCTGAACCAAACGAGAGGAGAGGAAATTATAACAAAACACGAGAGTTTCAAGTTAGCATCATGTACAGTTTCGTTCGACCCATTCTTTTACATCCGTAAATGTGGCAAACAAAAAATCATACGAAATTATTATGAATTTTCATCCAATAAAAAATACTTACTCAAAGAGATCAGATTACCGATTGAAACTGGTATGCCTCCTTGCAGAAGATTGTTGTCCAATCTTAGTTGTTCCAACGTTGCAGCATTGCCTATAGTTTCTGGAATCGGACCATCGAGAAAATTGTTGCTCAAATCAAGAGCAACTAGGAATGGAAGAAAGATAAGGCAGTAGAACACTCGAATGAGCAAAAGAATGATTCGGCATATTCGGTTTTTCTACCTTGTTCATGCGCTTGTTTCATTCAGTTGTGCTTACCAAGGGTTGAAAGATTTCCTAGATCCGATGGAATCACACTACGCAACTGGTTCGCGCTGAAATCAATCGATTTGATGATCGGTAGTCTACCAAAGGATTTGTCGATGTTCCCTGAAATTTTTGTTCCGGAAATAATGATTTCTTCCAAGCTATCTAGCTGGAATCCAAATTCCGCGGGAATACGCCCGCTGAGATCTGGAACTCCACTGATAGATAGATAGCTTAAGCTGCTGAGGAAGCCCATCGTTGTTGGAATGGTTCCGGAAAAGAGGTTAGGACCAAGTGTAAGTCTGGTCAGCATACTTAGCTTCGAGAATTCTTCCGGGATGTTTCCAACAAACTTGTTATTTCCGAGGTGTAGTTCCTGAAGTCTCGGAAGGTCGAAAAGTTCCAGAGGGAGCTCAGATGCGAATTCATTCGATTTCAAGTTAAGAAAGCCCAGATTGGATGTCTTCCCGATGTTTTTGGTTAGCCGACCACTCATTGAATTGTTCTCTACATTTAGAGAGTTCAATGAAACAGCGTCTCCCACACTAGGTGGAATGACACCTGTCATAATGTTGAAACTAACATCCACAGTCCCAAGAGATCGAATTGAAAAAAGCGATACTGGCATGGGGCCACTGATTTGATTCTGAGCTACCATGAGAAATTGTAGTCTGTCCAACAAACTCAGCTCAGATGGAAGCTGGAAGATAGAAAAACAAGATGCAGTGTCAGCCAACAAATAGGGTGATTCATGCATCGATTCAAATTTGAATTTCAACAAATTCAACTTACAACGCCTGTAAGATTGTTATCACGCAGAACTAGCTCCATTACGTAACCCTGATCATCGCATATTACTCCAAACCAAGTACATATATTGTTGTATGTAAACCAATTTTCGTTGTTCATCCATTCAGTTCCACCAAGAGAGGCAAAAACAGTAGCCAGCGCAAACCTATTTGCTCTTTGCTCCTTGCTTAGTGTTGCGTCGTCACCAGATGAAATCCAGACTAGAGCTTGGTTTTTGGGGCTGCAGGAGCTAATATCGCCGTCGTGATCTTCAAAATACCCCGGAATGAAATGTTCAAGATTATATTGATACCGTTCTCTTACATCTGTTTGAATAAAGCTGATTTCTCCCGCACACTTGCACTGATCGATTGGATTCGGATTTGTTCCTTCAAAGAAGACGCAATCGCCCGTAATTGAATCGAATCGTGTCGAAACGGAAATTGATGGTGCAGCGGTAGGTGGATTAGTGTATTCTGGTGCCTCAAAGTTTGAAACTTTATCGCCATCGACGGTCGTAAGCCAATATCCTGCTCCCGCACTACCACCAAAGATTAAGGCGAAAATCGAACATGCAATCCAGTACCAACAGGAACTTGGAGAGGGCTGAATTTCTTCGGGCGTTTTTGTTCGCAGAGATAGGCTTTCGACGTCGACATCCGAAATTGACCTGCCAGAGACACTCGGTATCTTCGTGGTAGAATTAGGCGAAGCGAAGTTGTCGGCGGTGGTGACATTGTAATCGGTTTCATACTCTCTATCAACCATAGGAACGTAGGTATCTGATGAGGCAGGTCCGAGGGCATCAGTATTCTGGTCAATTTCACCCTCTTCGACGTCATCATCATCATCATCATCATCATCAATATCGATGTCATCCACAAATTCTTCTTCCAAAATTTCTTCTTCATAGACCCCGTTATCGTCAATCTCTTCTTCTATCATTTCATCGTCGTCGATGATTATTTCCTCGTAAAATGATGCCGTACTTTTTGTCTGGGCCTCCGACGCTTGGGTTTCGTCGTAGTTTATCTCCTCTAACTCTTCGGTGTATTCGTCTTGCGATGCATCATCGTAAAGCTGAGTATACGGGGCGGGAAAACCTGATCCAGGCTCATTGACTTCTTCTACAGCGGGTTCTTTGGCTTCTTCTACAGCGGGTTCTTCGGCTTCTTCTACCACATTCTCGGTCTTGCTTTCCGTCTGATTTGCATTTTCCGCTTCAGCAGTAGGAGCCGAGTCAGCCCCCTCTCCTGCAAGAACATCATCTTGGATATTTTGTGCAACTTCGCCTATTGCCATTCTTTGTTGCACGGCTCCTTCTGGAAGCCCCATACGAAGTAACTTTCGATACTGCGATGCGATTTCTTCTTCTGCCGGAGTGAGAGCCATCGTGTTGTCGTGTAATACTCTCCACTATCGCCAGCTAAGTTGTATTCTTTGAAGCAACTCAATGCGCCACTTAACTAACTTGATATTGCTTGTTCACTTCTTATGCTTCGACGCGATACGACGACAGTTTGAGTGCCGTTTGACCATTGCGGTTTGTCCAGGTGTGAAGTGTTGGAGGGTGTCACCCTGAAGAGGGACCGTTTTGCTTTTATTTCATTCTCGGATTTTTCTCTTGCCACGACAACTCGACAAAAAATGGCTCCGGAAGCGACTGCCAGTCGTGCATGAGTGTTCAAAATGTTAAATATCCCGAAGCCCGAATTACATTTATCTGTTATCTCTACCGTTCTCGTTGTCTTCATACCTCTCTTTTGTATGAATAGTAAGCTTCTGTGATAACTGGCACGAGGTACGTACCGGGTACTCGTACGTACCTACAGGCAGCAGCCTACCGTACGGTACGTACCGGTAATCGTACCGGTAGACGAAAATTCCAGAATCAATAATACGATCAGTTACAATATGAGACAACTCGGTAAAATAAAAAAATAAAATAATGTGACTACGGTTCGTACGAACGTGGTCGTAAAAAAGGTCCAGTGCATCTCTGTCAATGCATTTGGTATTATTTTTTGTTCAGGAAAATCCAATAGCCCTAGGATTAAGTCCACGTTGTAATCGTTCATAACTACAGGAGCCAGTAAAGGTAGAACAACGCTACGGTAGGACCACCGACCTAATACGAATGCATGTAGGACTACACTCATATTATCAACTACCGGTACTACTGATGAGAAACAATCGTTCGATATACCGGTACTGATCTTGCTCATACTAGGGCATAGCCCACCTGCTGGATAGTTCTTCTAGACTTTTTATAAAAACGTTTGCTCAAAAGACAAAATTTACAGTAACATTTACTTATTAAACCAATCTCAGGTTCACAGATCTAAGATTACCCTCACTCTTCACATTTTTATTTTCAAAACAACATATTTCCCAAAGTCGATGGAATCAAAACGCCGTTAATCTTGTGTATCACTCCGTTGCTGGCAGGGATATCAGTGACAGCGATGGCCTGTCCATTGACCGTTACGACATCGTCACTGATTGCAAACGTAACCGACTCGCCCATTACTGTTTTCAGTATTAGACCATTCGTGATATCTTTGGCCAAGTAGGTGCCTGGAACAACATGATAGGTCAAAATACCATAGAGAAGGCTAGGGTCGACCCCATCCACTGCAGAGGGGTCTACACCAAGTGTAGTTAGTAGCGAGAGGACGCCTGAATTCACAGGTGCAAAAACCGTGAACGGACCTTGGAAAGAGAGCGGATCGACCAACCCGGCTTGCATCACAAGTGCTACCAAAAATGTGAGGTCGGCATCTCTAGATGCAACGCTGACAATGGTACCTATGTCGGCAGTATCATTAGAGTCCTTAGCCGGATTGACACATTCCGTACAGCAACCTGGGATACTGCAGATGATACCGTTGACCCTAGATTCGGCAACTAGAATCGGGCAATCAACAACAAATTTGTCGAGCTTGGCGTCTCTTAGATCGCAAACTCCACTTGGTGCTCTGCCGTCCATGAAATTGCCATCGAATGTCATGCTCTCTATCATTTTGAAGGCAACGAATGAACAAAGTAAGAAATCATTCAAATGCAAGGAATCGGTTTCGTACACACACACACACACACACACACACGCCAGCGTCATCATCATCATCACCATCATCATCCCCTCAGCAAAAGGGTGTCTCTAAAACTTACTGATCTCAACTAAGTTTTCCAACTCTTCGGGTATAGTGCCAGCCAGCCTATTACTGTCGAGATGGAGTTTTTGGAGCGACGATAGCTGCCCAATTTCAGATGGTACAGTACCACTCAAGCTATTCTCATTCAAATTAAGATTCTCTGTCAATCAGAACCAAGAAAGGATTCAAATTAGAAAAAAGTTGGCAATTTTGATATGGATCGCATATGTTCGGACAACTAATTCTTACCGAGATTCGACAGCAGACCAAAGCTGGAGGGAATTATTCCTCTGAGATTGTTCTTGTTGAGTCGCAGAGTCTTTAGCTTCTTCAAGTTCGAAAATTGAGCTGGAATATCCCCGGCAACGCGGGTTTTGGAGATAATAAGTTCGCTCAAGTTCGTCAAATAAATGCCGTAAGAAGCTGGTAATCTACCACCCAAGGTAGGAATTTCAACAATGCTTAAATGCTCCAAGCCAGTGAGCTCGCTCAAGTTCGTCGGTATGTCACCCGTAAACAAGTTTGGACCGAGAGAAAGCGAAGTCAGGGCGGACAGATTTGTAATATCCTTGGGTATCACGCCATCAAATTTATTTCCTCCAATGTATAACTCAGTTAGTGGTAATAGAAACAAAATTGATGGCACCGGGCCAGAGAAGCCGTTTGATTCTATATTAAGAACATTCAAACCAGGAATTTCCATCAATTGTTCAAGAGGTCCACTAAGATTGTTCGATGCAACATTGAGCTTTGTAAGCTTTGTGTTCTTCGATACGACCGTAGGAAGCTCACCAGACAGTTTATTACCGCTAAAGTTGATTGAAGTCAAACTATCACTTTCGAAGTAAGAAACCCAGATGGAGCCGACCAAACTATTCTTCGCCACAGAATATTCTTCAATGGCATTGAGTAAGGTCGGGACATTGGAGAGCTATTCTCACAGAAGACAAGACCTAGAGTGAGTAGTCAAATCGCAACACACATGGCACATGGATTCCTATGTATTTGTTTTCACAAGGTCGGAGAGCTAGGAAATACTTACCGGACCTGTCAAGCCGTTGTTATCAAGATTCAAAGCGCGGACGTATGCAAATGTATTACATTCAACACCCTCCCATTCACATACAATTCTATCAGAGAGCCAGTTTGTCGAGCGAGTCCATCCGTTCCCTCCTTGTGCGTAGTACAGAGCGGCCAAAACATAGCGCTGCAAACGAAGTGTGTTGTCCAGCTCCCCACCGTTGTTCATGTCTGAAGACATCCACAAGAGAGCTAGGTTTTCCGCTGCACACGAATTGATTTGTTCATTCCATTGCGAATAAACAGATGGTATAAATGTCTGAACCAGTTGATCCCATCGAGCTCGGATATCGTCAGCGATAATATCGACGGATTTATTGCAAATGCATTGATCAATAACGTTTGGTTGCACCGAACTCATCGAATCAAAATCGCAATTGTATTGAACGGCATCGAATTTCGTTACCGCTGCAGCATCTACTTTACCACTGCTTGAAGCTGTTGGGTCGAGTGGGATAGTTGCTACTACTGTGGGGGCCATGGTTGGGACCGTACCAAGGCGTTGCCTATCGTCATTCAGTACAACAAAAAATACAACCAGCAAAACGGATGCAATGATCAATACAGAGGCCACCATCGGGATGAACCAGCTCATACGACTTCTATTTTCTGGTTTTCCAACTTCTAGAATTCGCTTTTGATCTTCAACATCATAAAACTTTCTTGCTGCCTTCGACCGACCAGACGATTCAGCGGCTGCAGGAGCCGTCTTCATGAGACGTTCGCTTTCTTCTGGGACTTTCTCATCTTCCCCTAAGGGTATGTCTGTCAACGTATCGCGGTTGAGCTCTTGTCTCTGCTCAGCGAAAAATTTCTCACCATCCTCATCCTCATCCTCGTCCTCGGTCTCGTCCTCATTCTCGGTCCCGTCCTCATTCTCGGTCCCGTCCTCATTCTCATCCTCATCCTCATTCTCATTCTCATCCTCATCATCCTCATCCACCAATACCTCCTCTTCTTGAATTACGTTGCCGTCCTCGTCGATAAGAATTTCATTTCCATCCTCGTCCACGAAATATTCTTCAGTGATGAAACTCTCTCCCCCAAATGTCGATCTGCTCACGGCAGCTGTGTCGCGAAGAATCCCACCATCCCGAAGACTGTCTTCGTACGTGGAAGAATCTGCGTCTTGTCCAGTTTCACCTTCTCGAAGTTGCTTCCGATCTACGACCCAACTCTCGCCGAACTCTTCGTCCGTGACCTTTCTTCTCTCGCTTTCGCTCGACGACTTTTCAGACTGCGAGGAATCGGGAGGATCGGTTGGGACGCTTCGGTTTGGAGAGTCGGAGTCGTTCGCTCCCGCTCCCGCTGCTGCTTTGGATTCGTCGCGGACGATTTGTGCGGATCCAGCGGCGGAACGAAACATTGCTACCGGATCTTGTCCGCTGCTGTCCGTTGTTGTTGTTGTTTCGGTCTTGTCGGGATCGCCCACCGAAAAGCCCGATCCAGATTCACTACTCAGGCCCAGGCTCGCACGCCTGGATTGCGCTCGCTTCAAGAATCCGCTCCTTCCCAAT
Source organism: Pseudo-nitzschia multiseries (assembly GCA_037355745.1). Lineage (NCBI taxonomy): Eukaryota > Bacillariophyta > Bacillariophyceae > Bacillariales > Bacillariaceae > Pseudo-nitzschia > Pseudo-nitzschia multiseries. The sequence continues at coordinate 32,990,117 of CM074781.1, read as the reverse complement.
TCCGTGACGTCTTCCTCCGCCTTTTGTCCGATCTCCTCGTATTTTTTCATCCATTCCATTGCCGGTTCTGCAGACGCCATGTTGGATGGAACTCGATGTCGTATTCTTGTTCTGACTCTACCGGTATAGTATCCTGCGCTGTTTGGTTTACTGTTTGATTGTATGTATCCGCTTTGGATATGTTTCTGCAAACGAATGGTCGTCCCCGAGCAATTGACTTGCTCCGGTACGGTACGGTACGGTACTCAATACCGTCGAGAGACTTTTCTGCAGACACTGACACCACTATTTTTGCAAACCTAACGGCTCTTTTTGGAACGGATAGCTGTTAAGATTACCGGCAGAGAGATACTTGTACTTTCTGGCTGATTTGGGAAGCGTCGGTTCTGTGATGGTTTCAGTTTCTGTTTCTGTGGTGTCCCGTAACATCTAAGATTGCATACAACCGGTACAGTTATTTTGCATGTTGCGGTACGATTCCAAACGGGACTTACGACTCACACGTCTTCCCCCAAAATCCGAATTATTGCGTCTCCATCGGTTGATTTTTGTTCCGTTTGACACGACCTCGTCTGGTGACCGAAAAGAAAAATATTTGGTGGATTTCAATTCGTCTTTGGCGAGATTTTTAACATTTAGAAGGAAATTACGTCGATGCAAAGCAATCGATTATGGAAAAAGGAGGGCTTTTCTAGAAAGTCCGAGAATGCAATCTTTTCAATCGTGCAAATTGAGCCCGGCACGCAATAATTTTGTCTAAGATTGTTATTTTTTGACATCAATCAAACAAACTCGTAAGTTGTCGTTCTAACTTCTCTGCGAGTTTTGATCCCCATCAGCGATCGAATTCATTCACGGGGGCGGCGGGAGGCGCATCATTGGCTCGTCTCATCGCAAAGAAGCAAAATCGATCTACCGGTATACACTCCGTGGACTACGAGTTTACTCCCTTCCCGGACACCAAATTTTTCCGAATTTCCTGCTACCTGCGTTAATTACTCGTGCTCGTGCTCGTACTCGTTCGTACCTGTACGGTAGGTCGGTTCAGCATCATCAAGATCATCAACATCATCCACCCCTATTCGCTGTACCTGTACGAGTATCGTATGGATCTGATTAAAAGAGGAATACGCTACGAGTGTTATCAACGATTACTGGTACGAGTAAGATTACCATAACAGTAGAAATTGCAACCATCATCATCGATACCTAGGTATTGAATAGAACTACTAGTGGCAAGAAATTGGATTGTTCGATCGTTGGTTTTTGATTGCGAAGAAACCGACTGCGTACTTCTCGGAGTAACGGTGACCGCCACCATGGATATCAACAGCAATGGCAACGGCAACGGCAATGACAACGGCAACGGCAACGGCAACGGTGGCCAGACGATCTATCCCCAGGATAGCATCCACCCTCCAGATCTCATTCATCTGAACATGGATTCCGACAATCCTTCTCTCGCCCGTTGTCCCGATTCACCTCTTTCGACACCTCCAGACACTCCCCGTCGTCTACCCAAAGACTCTCCGTTCTCGGCAAAGTTGCCTTCTGCTACTCCCGACAAGGATACGGACGGCCAAAGCAACAAGGACGGAGAAGAGAAGAAAGAGGACAAAGACGACAAAGAGGACAAAGACGACGATCGAGGACTCGGGAAAGAACCCCTCGATGCGCATGATATGCCCATTGACGAACAACAGAACGAAAAAAAAAGCAACAACAACAACAGCAACAGCAACAGCAACAGCAACAACAGCAACAGCAACAACAGCAACAGCAATAGCAACAACAACAACAACAACAACAACATGGACAGCGACAGCAACAGCGACAACAATCCTTCGTGCGAGAACAACGAATTTCTAGTCGATGAACCCTCCAAAATCAGAACGAGGATCGATTCCTCGGGGCAAACTGACGAGCCCCCGAAACTTGTATCGAGAATCGATAGATTTGAGGAACAACTAGAGGATCCTCCCAAAATCAAAACGAGAATAAATTCGCTGGAGCAAACAGAAACCAATCAACTAAAGCTAGGCGACGAAGGGACATCTTTCTCGCCAACGAACAACAGCACCACACCTTTTGACGAGACTGCCAAGGGATCGAGCGAGACCGAGGGTGACAACGAGGATGTGGATGTCGAAGTCGAAGACGAAGACCAAGTCGAAGACCAAGTCGAACACGAGTGGAAGATCGACCAGAACGACGAAGATTCGGCTCCGGATGACGAAGAAGAGGCGACGGAAGCAACGAAGATAGAATCCAGCAACGATGGCACCATGGCGGAAGACATCGGCGAAAGCGACGTGGAATCTGCCTCCGTTCCACACGACGAAAAAAAGACTACGGATGTTCCTGCACACGTGGCGGCTTCAACAGAGACACAACCCAGAAACGATGATACTCTGGGCGAGAACACGAATCAAGACGACGAGGAATCGGCTCCGGACGACGAAAAAAAGGTAAACGCGTCATCCTCACCCGCTATGGAACCAACAATGATAGGAGAAAGCATCGATGATGCTTCGGGCGAAAACATTGATCAAATCGACGTAGAATCGGCCCCAGATGACGAGAAAATGGTGAGCAGTTCGTCCTATCCCATGATTGAAGAAACAAACGGAGAATCTTGGGGAGGTGACACCGTTCATGCTCGTGACGAAATAATGATCAATATGCCAGAGTCCCAGATCGAAACTGCACCCGAAACGATATCAATGAAAATGAAGAAGGAAGTCGTAACTTTAAAGAAAGTACCACCGTCGACAGTGACCAACACCAAAACGGTTTCATCGGTAGATTCGACGAACGAAGATGCCGATGATCTACCATCTTTGTCACTGGTAGAGAAAGCCAAGAAACGGTTGTCCGCTCAAGGATTAGTGACGGAGGTGGGTGCGGGATACTCAAAAGAATCATTCTCACCGCCCCGGATCATTGAGAACGAGGAAGAAACAAAGGATGCAGGGGTCGAAACTCACGGGGATAACGATGCGGGACCCAAAATTGATGAGCCGCCGTCTCTTTCGAGGGTCGAAGAAGCCATGAAACGAACATCGTTGATGGTTATGAAGCACAATCAAAGGCGAGAGAAGTCTTCCCCTCCGCGATCTACCGAAGAAACTGCAGCCACCACCATGGAAATTCCATCAGTGGTTGGCTCATTTTCCCTGGCGGGAGAAAAGAGAAATACAAGCGAATCCAGTCGGTTGGCGGCTTTGCAACGGGATATTATGTCTTTGAAGTCGTCGCTGTCCAACATGAATATGCAACTACACGTCAACAAGGCGCAAACCCAGACCAGGCTAAATTCGGTTGAGAACGAAGATGAGAAAGAAAAGAGCAGCAAATATAAGACTTTGGTCGACGAGGGGGGTATCTTCAAATTTGATAGTACTCCTTTTCCCCCTGTGATCGTCCCCGACTCTTCAATCCAGTCGGCGCCATCGACTCCAAAAGCACCGCATTCTTCGATTCGACCCGACGACGAAGAAAATGATCACAATGGGTTGGAACCGTCGGAACCGTCTGTTGCCATGATTTCGCCGAACGGAAAAATTCATTCCGAAGAACAGTCCGCTATTCGAATGGAAAGAGACGATTCGTTTGTTGGCACGATCGATACAGCGCTGTCACCCTACTTTAATCCAAAGCTTTCCCCCGTCAATGCGTTTGCCGACGACGAGAAGGACGAAATCATGACACCCAAAAAGACCAGCCCGACTATTTCCAAAGTGGCCGACGGTGCTTCCATTCCGAGGGGCGACACCGACAAGGGTGACAAGGCAACAAATACAATTACAAAAACAAATACAAGTATCACAGTGGAAACCACAGAACTGTCCTTCTCGCAGGACAAATCCAACCACACACGCTCCACAACGGAATACCGAAAGATGACCCCAAAGAAAGACTTACAAGGTTCGGACAAGAGTCACCAGTGGCTACAGGAAGAACTTCGACGAAGGGCTGGCATAAAACGAGAAATCAACAACGCGATTGAAGCGAGAGGGCAACGCTGTTTGGATGATGACGAGAATGCAAATCCGTCCATCGACCAGCTTCCGTCTATTTCGTCACCTCCGGAATTGCGAAACAGTCAGTCTACGACTGACGAGGAGGTAGCTGCGATCACAGCCTACGATGAAAGAAATGTTTCGATGGCAGAACAGAACGTTCCTTTGGATGAACCACTCCCCCGAAAACTCGACTATGGCAATCTCAGAGGAGAGCCAGAGGATGATCCAGCGTGCCCTGACAAGTCCGCGAGAGGAGACAATGGCGGATTTCAAGGTTTCCAGCCGGTTTTGGTTTATCAAGATCTCCAACACGAGATGATGAAATTTGCGAGCGACACCCGAGCAGCTTTGCGAGAGCAATCTTTCACGGACTTCATGCAAGATCCCTCTTCCAGTGCTAAACCAGTTGCGTTCAGTAGTCCAATGTCAACTAGCCAGTCACCGAGTGCAAGTAGGGCTGACACAAACAATAATGATTTCCAAATGAATGTTGTTGCAAACTCGGCGATGAAAAGCAACAGTATCAAGAGTAGCACTCCCATCAACATCAACTTTTCTGACTTGGAGTCAGGCGAAGTACCAAGTATGTTGAATTCGATGGATTCTTTTGATGGTATCGCTACGGGTGATATATTCTTATCGCTACTGTCTGATAATACCGGAAGAGCCGAAACATCTGCTGCCGCTACGTGGGCCAATCGAGTCCAAGTAGCAATTTGGCGAGCAAGAAGAATGCGAAGGAGTGCCACGCAATTACCAGCCGAAGCCCACAAACCTGTTGTCATGGGTGGTTCACAGACTGTTGCTTCTGTCCAACGAGCTGCTCTCTTACACTTGAAGCGCGACGAAATCGATGAAGCCTCAAGTCTAATTGAGGGCATTACTTTTGCATATTATTCTTACTTCGAAAGATCTCTCAATCGTAGGGAGAGAAACCTTTCATCGGAAACTGGTATCGATACGATAGACTTCAAACCGTACATCGGCACATCCTTGCATAATCTGGGAGTTTTGAACCTCTTGAACGGGAATTATGACGAAGCTCTATCGTACTTTATTCGCGCGGTCGAAAACAGAAAAGGACATTTGGGAGAGGACCATCCACAGTATATTGTAAGTTCGACAGGTCGATCGTGTCTCTTGTGTGATATCAGTTGTATTTTTTCTGACTTTTCAATTTGCAGTCTTCTCTAGTACGTTTAGCGGTCTGCCGATATGCGCTCAATGAGTTCGCCGAAGCTCATGCTGGCCTCGAAGAAGCACTTCTACATGCAAGAAGAAGGCGTGCGTACAGCAAAGCAACACTAGAAGACCGGCTGCAGATGGCAGAAATTCTGAATAACCTTGGATGTCTTGCATACATGAGTGGTCAACTTGCTGCTGCAAGCTCTTACTATCGCGATTCTATGGATATTCAATTTGGAGCGCTGAGTGACAGTTTATACCTCGGGAATGCTATATCAGGACAATCGATCTCACTCAATATATCTATTGCAAGAGCAAATATTGGATTTCTCAAGCTTGTCACGAAAGAGCTACCGGTTGCAATCACTGCATTAGAAAATGCGCTCATGGAACAGCAGATATTGCTGAAAGGCACCAACGAAACTTTGATTGCCACCATGGACCATTTGGCTTTATCAAATCTTATGAATGGAGCCCAAGAAAGAGCTGCATTGGTAAGATCTCCGCATGTGGAATTCAGAAAGATAATCAATTTCATTTTTGGATTGATGCACACTTAACAATTCTCTTTGTCTGTTTTCGTCATCTATTCTCGCTGATAGATGTATAATCGTATCTTGTTATTGCAACAGAGAGAGTATGGGCCCCATGATAGACGTTGTTTTGTTACTGTCGACAAAATCAACATGGTTCAGGGCAAAGGGATCCAATATGAAGGTGCCATCGATCAGTTACGAAGAACATTTTCTTTGCCCTCTGGTCCTCCCTCTATCTCGGGTTCATCACATACAGGTTCAAAGATCCAGCGAAGCCCTTCGAGGGATCGGTCTCGTCAAGTACAAAAAGGCAGCGGTAAAAAGAAGAAGTACAAGGTCCTGAAGGCTCTAAGTTCTGTGATGAAGAAGAATCCTTAGAAGATAGCTTCGCCTAACGCAGTTCAATAAGAGTGAGAAATATATATGTTGTCATAAGAATGAAAAGCTTTCACTTCGTTGTTGAGATTTGCCAAATTTTTTGTTGACGAGGACGTTGCTATGTTGAAGTATTGAATACGGGCTTCAATTTTCCATAGCTACTGAGTTCTTTCACAACGTTGGTCAGACGGCTACCGGTTGAAACTTGCAGGGGGAAGTTGTCTCCTTGTCTACATCGGCTTTCAAGCGTGTGCCCGTTTGAAGACGATCAATTACCAGAGATCATATTTTGGGTTGATTAGTTTTTAATATATTTACCAGAAGTCGTTAGTAGCACGTCGTTCACACCATCATACACCCTTGTGCCATTTTTCCAAGTCCCCAACACACGGCCAAAAAGTTCTTGCGTTGAGTAGAAGCAATCCCCCTGCCATCGATGATATTCTCTTGCGTAGTCATCAGGGATTCCAGAATACTTTGTATTCCAAAAAACAAAATCAGCTTGCTTCCCAGGTTCAATGCTGCCACGGTCGACTAGGCCAGTCAACTTTGCTGGATTGAAACTCCACCATTTTGCAAGAATGGACTCATCTATATCGAAATTTTCACGCTTTGCTGCGGTCCAACTTGCCTGTAGCTGGTACTGTAAACCGGTCAAACCACCCCACGCATGTCGAAATGGATGTTTACGCATGGAAGGTTCGCAGGGACTGTGGTCTGACGCAATCATATCAATCAAACCACAATCAAGGCCGCGCCAAAGTTCTTTTCTCTGCTCACGTTCACGGATGGGCGGAAAACATTTCACTCTAGTATCATTGTCTTGAATTTGGCTTGCGTCGAGAAATAGATAATGTGGGCATGTTTCCACCGTAAGTCGTCGCCTTGATCCGTTCGAGCTTTTTATTTCTGTCTTTGCCTTTTCAATGATTGGTAGACAGCCTTTTCCATCCGAAAGATGAACTATATGCATATCGCAAAAGTGTGTACACTCTACAACAAGCTTCACAGCTTCTTGCTCCCACCGAGCTGGTCTAGACTTTACGTGGGCATCATGTGAGTGATCACAACTCCCATCGCCTGGGTATGCCAATTGGACCGAATCTTCCAAGTCTTCCAAGGTCATCAGTTCCGAATGAACCAAAATCGGTTTGTCAAACGATCCGCAGAGTTTTGCTACGTCCAAAAGTTGTTCGCGGCTCACAGCTTGGTAACCAGCACCCGGAGGCAAGGGACTTAAAAAGGCCTTGAGACCCAAAACGTAAGGATGCGACAACAATTCCGACAGTTGATTCGTTTGAGATGTAGTCTCGGGAAGAACCCCGCCCCACAAACCGACGTCGACATAAAGTTCGGATTGAGTATTTGCCAGATTCAATTCTTGCTCCACAATCTCCACCGAACAGGTTGGAGGAAGTGAATTGAGGGGCATGCCAATAATTGTTGTTACTCCTCCCGCAGCCGCAGCTTTGGTTGCTGTTGTATATCCTTCCCAGTCACGACCCAAGGAACTAATGTGCGTATGGACGTCAATCAGTCCCGGCGAAAGACAACAATCGGATGTCGATGATGAACAAATACTCGATAGATCAACAAGATTTGTCACTCTAGCTGCCGCTTCTTCCTTTGACTCGCCCTGAAAACATTGCTCGATCATACCACTACTGCATACGTCGACGGAACCTTGGGCAATGGTACAATTGGTCTTGTCGCCGCCAAAGACCACACGAGGGGACCAAAACGTCGTTAAGTTTTTGTGCGATTCCTGTCCGTTCCATTGTGTCGTCGACGAAAACCACCTTCTACCACGAGACAGAAAAAAATTCTCCATATGATGCAGATGGCGAACTGATGTTCTAGAAAGAATAGTACTTGTTGTTGATGACGCCATTGTCAATCCCACAGTCTCAACAAATTTTTGATCGTCGTTTCTTAGATTTAAGCTGCGTAATCTGAGTTCTTTGAAAGACTTCAGAGTACGCTTCGCTTGATGAAAAGTGCGCCTCGCTGGTAGACACCTCTAGCATTCATCATCAGTCATCAGTCGACAAACGAAGATCGAAGGTATCATACAACAACATGATAACACACTGGGCCGAATATATCGAGGAGAGTGAGGTATTTGTTCTTTCAAAAACCAAAAAAGCTTCAGGAAAATCTTTTTGTTGTGTGGATTTGTGATGCGCGAAATTCTCAAGTTTTTCTCGAATACGCGCGATGGAAATGAACCAGAGGTTCAACGTGTCAATGGAAAATAACGTGTTTTCTTCAACCTGGTGATTCGGTTGTGAGTTGTGAGTTGTGAGTTGTGAGTTGTGTCAATCATCAATCGACAATCGAAAGAAAACGACCATGCTGGTGGAAACTGGGCCCTGAGACCTGAACCCTGAAACCTGGCAAAAGACTAGCAATATCCATTATCAACCGCACTAGCAAAAGCGATTTCGGCTTGAACATGATGAAAGCGGCATCGAACATTCTTTCTGCCCTCGGCCTGTGGATACTTTCTTCGCAGAATACTGCGGCTTTTTCGATCGGCGGGTTCCCGACATCTGGCTCGCAGCTTCGGCATAGCACTCTCTACTCTTCTTTAGGCGGGGACGAGTGGAACGGAGAAGTTGTTGCATCGGGGACGATACGGGGATGCTCGGTGACTCAGGTCGAAGACACAGTAACCGAATGGGTAATCAAGATCGATGGGGTTGAGGCCGATCTAGGGCGCTTTAGCGATGCGATTTACAAGCAAATCACAAAGGACGCGAAACGACAAAGTTTCCAGGGATTTCGACCAGGAACGATTCCACCGCATTTGCGACAAACCTATCGGGCGTATGCCATGGACGAATGTGCAAGAGAAACCGTCTTAGAAGCCATGCAACAAAGCAACATTCGACCCTTCACCACTGCAAGAGAAGAATTTCGTATAGAACAGGTTAGCATCCCTCCGACCAAGCAGAAAGGCAAAAAGAAAAAGACTAAAAAGAAGAACAAAAAAGTTACGAAAGGGTTCGGGGGTGTTGACGACAACGAAGCAGTCGAATTGATTTCGGAGGAGTCTCCTGTAGAACCGCAATGGCAGTTTTTTGAGACCATGGACATGGCAATCAAAGCTGGATGGTCTCCCGGTCAAAGTTTCAGTTTCACTGCAACGAATGTGAAGGGACAAAAAGTGCTTGCCGATGATCAAACCCAAAGCGCTTTTCCTCTCGGTGCAAGACGCTAGAAAAGTTGTTTCGTAGTTTCTACCCATGGTATTGAGGTTGCGAGCCTTGTGACGTTGTTCATTTTGAGATAATCGATCACATGTAATGGAACGAAAACTGATGAAACATTAATATTAGACTAGATTGTTGAAACAATTCAACATTGACTTCGTTGCATAGTCATTTGACTGTAACGATCTGGTTACCAGAGATGAATTTCAGTCATGTATCAATGCATTAACGATGATAGGAAAGCATTTTTTCCAAATCTGTAACACAAAAAATCACGTAGGTTTTGTATTGGCTTGTGCTTCACCAGCATTTCCACTCGAGAACAAATATAGCATTTCATGCATCGATGAATCGCGAGTCCTCTCCTTCGGACTCCTTCGGAATGAAAAAACCCACAGAGTTCTAAGAGACATACCGGCGCATAAGCAACAGTACTACCACTGTTGTTTGATGGACAAGTTGAAATGAGTAGCAACCGGCGGGCTTTCGTTTCTATCAGCATCCAATCTTTCAAGCTTGACCTTTGCCTTTGTCACCAACCGTAGGTATTCAACTTGCCATCTGTTAGTGACATGATTGCATCTTCATTTGTACATTTTGTCAACATCAGCCATGTGCATCATCTTCTTGTCCATCTATGGATTTGTGTTCCTAAATTTCATTCATTATGGATTTGAGCACAAGAGCTTGTACTCTGATGATTGTCCTTCTTCAGTTTTGTTGTGATCGTGACCCTCTGCCACCTTCGTAAATTGCACCAGTCTCTATTATCTTTTTCTGTACTTCATAATGCTGTGACGGAGAACTAGTACTACTGATTGGTAAACGCTACTAAGTATAAGTGGCAGCAGTACTAGTAGTCCAGCCAAAATTCTGTTATTAGTAGTAGTACTACTACTATTAGTAGTAGTAGTAGTAGTAACAAAAACAATATAATCTCGAAGCTCGTCATAAACAACCATGGTGGAAAGAATCTCTCTAGGAGTTAACGAGAAGAAGATCAGTTTGAATAGTAGTTACTGCCCCAGTCGCAGTAGTAATCACGTCACAAGTGACGCATTCAAGCAGCAGTCCCCAAGCGGTCGATCGCTTATCATCATTAGTATGTCATACAGTCTGGTGCGTTCTTTCGCTTCCAATCTGCTTAATATGACCTCTTTGTAGGACTACCGCCGGCGTACAAGCTCGAGATCTAGGCTGTATTGGGGGACCAAAAGTTAAGAATTGCTGGTTCAGACGAACTCATTGGTCACCACGGGGGACATCAGTTTCAAACAGGATCTACTAGTAGACGATAGGTCTAGTGTTTAGTACTTCAGCACACCGACCAATGCTGGTTCATGTTGCTTCCTCTGCCTCGGATCCGATTCGTCGGAAGCCCCCTTGTCTATTTGGCTCGATCAGAACTATTACGGTGGTACCGTCAATAGTACCAGTACTATGTGCAGCTACCAAGCTTTAAAGCGAAACACGACCAGCGGGAACACTTTGTATTCATCAAAAAATTTCATTAAACATAACTAGAAAAGCAGTTCGATCTCAAAATTATCCGACGGCAATACTGCTTCAAAATATAAGAAGTTTCTTCTTCTGCCGCCCTCCCCAAGTTCGATCGTGTCTCGTCTCGATGTCCGATGTCCGTTCATCGATTTTATTAATTACGTAAGAATTCGAAGCCGTTACGGATTTGACTCGTGTATGCGACCATAACATGTCTTCTTAGCACATTGAAATATCGCGCGGGTCTAAACGAAAATTTATGTGGGAATGAATCGCAGGGGCGTGCGGTTCATGTGTATCCATTCACTCTTCAATGAACACGAGTACGCAGTGACCTGATCCCTGTTCGCGCGTTCGCTTGCGGCTACTCCTACAATCCAGTAGTACCGGTACGGGTATGAGCTGGAAATTTGATGACTGACTTTGCAATTGTTTCACTCCCACTATGGTTTATGTGACAGCAATAACCGACACTTTCAATAAAAATTAAATAAATCAAAATTGTTTCGAAGCTTCTCCATCCATTGATGTTGGTTTGTTCACCTTCATGTGCTACCTCCTCATTGCTTCCATCCGTTTCCACATTTATCGGACCTCATAGGAAAGCTAGCGATCAAGCAATATCATTGATCACAAAAGTTTATCCATCGATACCAGGTACAGCAGAGACACCGCACTCATTTGAAGGAGTTTGCGCGATAAATTGTGTCGCATCCCATCCCATCCTATCCCACCGCATATCAACAGTGCATCATCATTATCAGGATAATCTGCACCATTCCCCCCACCGTTAAATATTCCGATCGGCTCTAATCATTGAATAGAAACATCCGATCCAGGTCCAAGAATTTTGCGACCGGGTACATTGACTGACTGAGATCTCCAACCGAAACATTTGCTCAGGAAATAAGGTATACAGTTGAAAACCCATCCGATTGCGACAGGCGAGGAAAGACATCCAAGGCGACGACAGCACAGAGCGGTTACGCGTGTTGCACAAAGGGTCGAAGTCTTTCCGTCCATTCAACAGTATTTATCCTAGTCACTTATTATTATTTCCTTCATTGGTCCAACAAATGCCAACTCAGTCCAGAGGCTTTTTTGCCTGCGATTACTGTGGCTTGCAGCACAATACTCTTGATGAAGCGATCGAACACGAACAGACGTCGTGTCCACGTGCGCCTGCTCTGCCGCGGCAACAAAGGGGGTACTTTCCCCCTCAACAACAGCAAGGCCTCCCACAACAATATCCCAGCTATTACATACAACAACAACAGCAGCACCAGCACCAGCAGCAACAACAAACACATCGTCACGGCTTCACTACAGGAATGGGGGCTTTAGCCGGCGGAACTGTAGCTGAAGGTTATACAACATATTTAAACACAGCACCCTATGCAAGACACAACAGAGGGATGTCTCCAGCAGTTGGTGCCGCAGGTGGTGAACCAACTTATTCCCAGAAACCAGCAGCGGTGGGTGGAAGGCCGTCTTCTTCTCATATGACAGCAAGAATGCGGTGTTTTCCTGTTGTCCACTCCCCCGATGATCCCATCGCAGACAGGCTCCATAGGCTGGATAAAATTATATGCCAGGAGGTTGAACTCTTCGAAGCCACGCCAGAGGTCATTGACGAATACAAACGCATCAGCGATCATACTAATCGAATTGAACTCAAACAAGTTGGTATTCGGTGTCGAAATTGCGGTTCGGGAAGCAGAAATAATTCTGGGAATCCGAATAGCGCTGCACCAGGCGCCATTGAGTTTCCTGTTGACCTCGAGTCCGTTGGGCACTGCGTAAGAAAGATTTCGGAAAGTCACTTGATGTCCTGCGGGTGGACACATTCCGAGGTACAGAACGCATGTATAGAACAACAACGTCAACTGGGGATTTATGCTTCGACTGAGGGCAACGCTGATGGGAACGGCCAGGTCAGTACGTCGGCTTTGATCGATTACTGCGTCGGGTTGTGCGAGACACTGGGAATTGCGAAGAAAGGAAACAATAAATTGGGGATAGAGTTTATTGATTCTTCCGCTACAACAACCGAAGACTCCTTAAATCCTACATGGAAGAAGCAATTAGCAGCCATACAAAATACAACTTCGGGGACGGGCGATGGTGCATATAGGGCTCAACACCCGTTCCCCAATGATCCAATCCTCGGCAATTTTCCCTTTTACAAAGCGATGGACAAAACGTGGCACTGTAGGTACTGCTCTAACGTGCACCCTAATTTACGCGACCCGAGATCGATATGGGCGGGAGTACATGGAGTTCACCCTCCTGACAGTTTTATCGACTCGCACTTGAGTGTGTGCCATGTTTACCGACAGCTAGTGGCACCTGGCCGTAGCGGAATGCCGTCTGAACAATCGCCTTTTGGCGTGGGACCCTCTTACGGAAATCCTTCGTCAATGCAACAGTTTATGCCAGGCCAGTCACTATATCCTCCTGGTTCGTGGGAAGCGACGACGGGCATTGGAGGAGTCGCTGCCCATGTGCAATATCCTCCGACTGGACGGATACCAGCTTATCCTGATCCTAGCTACCATTTTGGACAACACCGATCACACTTGCCTCCCGGCATTATTCAACCTCATTCTATGGATACTAGTAGCATAGGTGGTCGAAGGGGTAGCGGGTTCCTTCCCTCTTTGGCACAAGGTGACAACATGGGCGGTTATAGCGATCGTGGAGGTGGTCCGATCATGCCATCCATGCAGCCGACAGGTTCCAGGGGGCCTTCATATGCCCTCGGTAATCCCGACGTGACATCCGACACGATGAACAATGCCAAAGAATTCCTTGCAAATCTTGATTCCGAATATTACTCTAGTAATTCGGCGGCAGCCGCCATACCGAAATTGGTTTTGGACGACGATCATTTGCTTTTAACAGAGTACTTCTTTTGGCTCATGAAGCAACTACGGCTGGTCCGATTCACCGAGAACGACAGGAAAACGAGGGGAGGAAAGAGAGAAAAGATTAAGATCGGTTACGGTGGTTTGCAATGTATACACTGTGCAGACTTGCCTATGTCACGCAAATTTTTTTGGAGTAATGTGGACCGGCTCGCTAATAGTTTCGCTGAAATTCCCGGCCACGTGTTGAAATGCCGACGGTGCCCTCAAGCGGTCAAAGAGGCACTTCTGCGATTGAAACAGGGCCATCCAGATCAAATGTCAAAGCTTCCGCGTGGGTCACAAAAAATATTCTTTCGGAGAATGTGGAGGCGGTTGCACGAAGGTGATCCCCAGGACGATGACGTTGCGGTCGAATCCTCGGCGGAAGCACCAGCTGTCTCGGAAACTAATCGTCCGCCCGTTCCTTCGATAAAAACGAGTCCAGAAAAGAGCATCGAAGAACTCTCTCAGTCAGGAAGTATGACCGTGACAAGCGATGAAACTATTCTCGTCATACAGCGGTCGGCAAAAGAAGCAGCAAAGGCACTTGCACAATCCGCATTGAGTAAATCGGGGCCACCATCGCCATCATCTAGAATCCTCGTTGCGATACCTGAAGACAAGGAATGGCTGTCGGATATTGATTCTTATGTACGAAAGCAACTTGAAGTCTTCTGCGCAACCGAGGAGGACGTTGCTGCTGCTCTGAAAGACCGCAAATATCCGATCAGCGTGGGCCAGGTCGGGATTCGTTGCATTCACTGTGCGATCTCAAAGGGGAATCATGCGATTGGTCATGCTAGTGCCTATCCGTTTTCCATCAGCGGAATTTACGAATCCGTGAAAGAATTCCATCGAGTACACCTAGAATCTTGTGAATTTTTGCCGGCTACAACGAAGACGAAACTGAAAAACATGAAGGGAGCATCATCTCTAAGTTCTGTCCTCCGCAAGTATTACACCTTAGCAGCAAAGTCACTTGGTTTAGTAGACACCCAGGACGGAATCCGAACCGGGGGAGAATCTAGCCCGATCAATTCGGTCGCCGCATTTACATTTTCCGACATGGAGGATTCCGCGACCCCAACGAAGAACAGAGAAGCAAACGAGGAAGGTGCTACAGAAGGAAGATTGGCTGAAAGAGACAAAGAGGAAGGCTTTGAAGAAGCCGCTGCGTCTACTAATAGAGGAACTAAACGTCCTGGATCTCCTTCCAGATCATCGGATGTAGAATCACAGAAAAAGATTGCTAAAACAGAGGACAACACAGTGGAAGTATAAGATTGCGGGAAATGCATTTTGTACATCGAGAACGAACAACCGGGAACTCCGTCGATATCCAAAGTTTATAAGGGGTAGAATACATTCGATAGACCATTGCTTTACTGTGTCATAAATACCCTATAAGATATTATGGCGATGTCAAAACTACAGCTTTTACAATTTTTAGAAGTTACACTAGTAATGAAGGTTGCAGGAAATGAAAGTGCCAGAATAATCTCGTAGAGCGACGCACTATCGTTCGGATTGCGCATGAATTCGTCTTTTTCGACAACAAATCAAAAGCGCCGGAACCGAATAAGATTTGCAAATCGAATTCTCCTTCTCCAAGTCATCCTACTCCTCGTCGTAAAAAGCAAAGACAGCTCTAAATTCGTGTTGAAAGGTGATTAGCAGGGTTGGTTTCGTGTGCAAGAATGAAAAAGAATGCGCGGCGCTCATCGACGACGAGCGCAGCGAACAGGGCAAAATTATCGAGCAAGGTATTGATTGTTTTAAAACGATCCCTGAATCGTAACGAATCGAACCCCTTCGCCACTGTCGCCATCCTTCTTTTTGCGGACCACAGAGAGAGATGGGTTCGTGTAACCGGGAGTTCCTTCTTGAACATAATTTCCAAAGTTTGGGGTTGCTTCTTTGATCATCCTCCGGTGCCTCGGAGAAATTCGCTTCGTTGCTCGCTCAAAACTTTTGCTGTGTTTCCTGCCGTTGCTACCGCCGGTGTGTAACAACCTTCGTTCCAACAACGCGACTTTCGCCTCCAAGGCTTCCAATCTCGACAGCAGAGACGCCGTTGCCGATTCGGAGTCTTCCCCAAGGATGTCAACCTCTATGTTGACTTTTTCGCCGATTGACTTTTGCGGCGGGACAACTTTCTTCTGTGCGTACTCCGCCAACACACCACACACGATTCGCTCGAGCGGATCCACGCCAGCTACCGTCAGCAACACGCCGTCGACGGCAACCAATCCCTTTGGCACCACGCGACGAAGCACGCCATCGACAAACCGTTCGTCGACCCGAACGGTGATCCGCAGACCGCCGTCGCCGTCCACACGTTGGTCGACGATCGTTCCCGTCCCATCGATGCGGCCCCGAACGGATGATCCGGAATCCTTTCCGCCCCCCACCGTGCCGCTCGCGCGCTCCAGATTCACGGCCTGTCCTCGTTGCAGGGAAAGCATCCGGGTCGTTTCGAGGCTTTCTTCCGGTCCCAAGGCAACGGTGATCTCGTTCCGTAACGGATCCAGGCCGGTGGCTGTCATACGCACGCCGTTCACGCAAATGCTGCAACCGGAGCGGGATCCCTCTATCACGACACCGCCGGTGCTATTGCCGCGGATCGTCCATTCGATGCCTGTGCCGATGCCTGTGCCTGCTCCTGTGCCTGCTCCTGTGACTCCCCCGAAAGAGCCGTCCCACGACGAGGTCGTTGTGAATACACCTCGTTCTTGTATGTCGACGATCGTTCCTATTTCTTCGATGTTTCCGGTAAAGACTCCCAGGGAAACAACGGCGGAGGATCGCACTTTGTGCAACACCGACAAGGACCCAGGAGGCGATACAACATACGCAAGGGCCGAATTCCATCCAGAGAGGACAAGGACAGCCGATGCAAGAACTACGGCAATGAAATAAAAGATCCTTTTCGCAGCCCTCGTCATCACGGAAGCAAGATTTGGTCGTTTCCTCCTATAATACTTATCTGAAGGACATGGCACAATCTGGTGTCGGGTGTCAACAAGAAAGAACAAATAATGCGACTTTTTGATCCCGAGTAGATGATTTCGATTGAACAGAAAATGTACCGTACGGTACTGGTAATCATGACAACATCACAGTACTCGTACGTACTATAGGTAACACCCCGTCCTCCGTTTTGGTTGGCACGTGTCAACCCCTCTCTTAAGAAAAAACTCCCTTAAGAAAAATCCGAGGCGCGCGCGCCGAGGATTTTTCTTAAGGGAGTTTTTCTTTAGAGAGGGGCTGACACGTGCCAACCAAATCGACTCCGAGTAGTATCAGTGGGGAGGAGGGGTATTACTTGGTACTACCACTCTAGCTGCTTGTTGTTTACGAGGCCCCCCGGGCCGACGAAACAACAAGCAGCTAGAGTGGTACCAAGTAATACCCCTCCTCCCCACTGATAATACGAGGAGGAGGTAAAGGAGGAAAGGGGTGTTGACATGGTAATCTCTATGGCTTCGGAAGGACGGGCACAATGGAGGAGGAGGGGTTCCTTGTTGCTAGCTACGGGCTTATCGGTGTTGCTTACAGTAGCGTTTCGATGCTGCTACAGGGGGAGTAGTAGCTGTTGTTGCTGCTACCGTACAGGGGGGGACAGGGAGAAGGGTAAACTGGTACCGATTGGTGGTACCGAGGAGTACTCGTAGGAACAAGTACAAGATGTACGGTACTAGGGATCAGTGGTACCATTTTGGTGGTACCGGAGTACCACTCACGTTGTTAAGTAATAATTTTTCAACGCATTGCACCTGTTTTTAGGTATACTCAAGCGTAAAGAGGGAGCAAACGCGTGGGATTCGCAGCAGCAGCAGCAGGATTTGGTTGATTCCTTGACACCACCTGTGTAGAATCTTGTAGAATCCCTACTGCAACCTGGATTTTTGGTGTTTTTCCCCGGGTTGTAATTCATAATTTCAAAATCAACCACTTTCAAAAGCAAATTGCTCCCCAACCATGGTAATGGACCCTTTTCGCTGCTTCCTGTCCTAATACAACAACAAGAAACCCATTCTATCACACTGTAAGTCAGTTCCGGTCGTTTGGTTGCTGGGGGGAGATGTTCAGGCTGTTTTGGTTTGATTTGGAGCTGTCGGCGCGTCGTCGTCATTTGTTTATTCCTACCGGTATCTCACAACACTCTTCTTCTTTTTTGCTTTTGACCATGGGAATACTTCCTTTCCTATTAAAGCAACAAGAAACCCATTCTATCACACTGTAAGTCATTGTTGTTGGTGGTCCTTTGGTTGCTGGGAGGGGGAGATGCTGTTTTGATTTGATTTGAACCGGCGGAGATTCTCAGGCTGTTTGGTTTGATTTGCGATCGTCATCATTGTAGTCGTGTTGTCATTTGCTTATTCTCCTCTCTCACCACGCTGCTCCTTTTTGCTTTTGACCATGGGAATAGGTCCTTTCAGCAACCATGGCTCGAACTGCTATTCCGCCCCAGAAGAGATAGACTGCTCCCTGGACTCGGTCTTCTGCTTCAGCTCCTCGGATCTAGGGAACTGTGTATTCTTGCTCTGGCGTCTCTATGATCCCTGTCCCTAGTACAAGAAGCAGCATCAGCAATATGAAGAGGAGGAGCTGCGTCCCTACGAGCGGCGTCAGCAATATGAAGAGCCCTGTCCTTACAAGCGGCGACAGCGATACAAGTGGCGTCAGCGATATGAGGAGCCCTCCAAACAACAAGAATGGTGAATTCGACCCTCCTACAAGCGGCGTCTTTTGGCCCCAACAGCATCAATATTCATCTTTGTTTGCTCTCTAGCAAGAAATAGGTCTACGGACTAATTCTAGCTCTTGTTTTGGCATATACCCTGGTCCCTATTCTGCTGTGTATTAGTCTGTTCTGGGAATAAAAAAGAGTGTAGGAAAATAGTGCTCGGCATACCGGTACTAGTACTTCGTATGATTTAGAAAATACAGTACTACTAGAAATCACGTAGAAAATCGTACCAGAAAAATTGTGGTACCAGAGTACCACTTTTTGGTACCGGAGTACCACATTCTGCTACCGGAGTACCACTCCCTCCTTCCACCTGTTGAGCGAGTTTTAAACCCTCATTTTTCTTGGTACTTAGGAGTGAGTACACGTGCTCGTCCGCCGAAGCCATAGGATTACGGTAGTATCTTACGGTGAGCAAGATTACGCACTGAGCCTGAGAACTGAGTTCGTAGTTGTACCGGTACTTACTCGTACCTGCTACGAGTACGAGTACCGTACTGTACCATACACACATACACACATACGCCATACGTCATACCGTACAGGCCTACCGTATCTATCGTACGCACATAAATAGAACGATTACGAAGTAGAAGTATTTTGTACAAGGTACGTACGACGTACGGTACGAGAACTAGGTGCGAGGGGACCGGACCAGGTTCCAGGGGTCATCCCTCCTACAGGTACGGTACCTCCTACGAGCTGCTACGAGTTCGTACCGGTAGCTCCTGTTGAGAGTACCGTACCGTACCCGGTACGTACCTTAGGAATAGCTACTATCTACCTACTAAGTGTACGTACCGTACCCTACGGTAGTATCTTTTTTGAGAACCAGGGAGAATGGGCCCAAGGCCGAAAGGCCCACCCCGAGGCTCATCATACGAGAAACGACAGACGACGGTTCGTTGAAGTCAGAAGACATAATTATTGAATTCCAAAACAGTTGTTGCCGACGAGGAAACATCCATACTACCTTACTTGTAAGATTACTCCGTATCATCGAGGCACACAACAATTCTACTTGACCTCCGACAATCGATCACATCGGAATCATCACAGCGAGTTAACCTTCTTTCAACATCAACACCGATAGGCGCCAGAAAGATTCGTACCGTTCCATTCCATTCCATTCTATTCCGAAGCCATGTTGTACTCCGTGATTCTGCCAACGTACAACGAGCGGGAAAATCTTCCCATCATTTATTATCTCCTTGACAAGACTTTCAACGAGGCCAAGCTTTCCTACGAAGTCGTGATCGTCGATGATTCCTCGCCCGACAACACGCTCGAGGTGGCACAGGCAATCCAGAAATCTTACGGAGAGGAACACGTCCAGATCGTCTCGCGAAAGGGTAAACTCGGTCTGGGGACCGCCTACATTGCGGGCTTGAAGGCCGCCAAGGGAGACCGGATCATTCTGATGGACGCGGATCTATCGCACCATCCAAAATTCATTCCACAAATGGTAAAGCTCATGGACGATACAAAGGTAGAGATCGTGACTGGCACAAGATACGCCCAAGGAGGCGGTGTGTATGGTTGGGACATGAAACGAAAACTGACTAGGTAAGTGTGTGTTTGTGTTTTGTGTGTGTTTGTGTTTGTGTGTGTTCGAATGTTGTTGGCATGGTATTCGATTCAATAATATTGTTTGGTGGTGGCTGCCGATACGGCGTTTGCGGCCCTGTCGTTGTTTCACTCACAAGCAGCGTGTTCTTGTCTGATTCGCTGCCGACACAAACATGCAGCAAGGGAGCAAATTTCCTTGCCGACTTTTTGCTCAATCCCGGAGTGTCGGATCTGACCGGATCCTTCCGGTTGTACGAACGCAAGGTATTGGAACAAATTCTTCCACAAATCCAGTGCAAGGGATATGCCTTTCAGATGGAAATCATCGTTCGGTCGAAAAAGGCAGGCTTTAGGGTCAACGAGGTTCCTATCTCGTTCGTGGATCGAATCTATGGCGAATCGAAGCTGGGAACGAAGGAAATCGTCATGTACATTCAGGGGCTAATGCAACTCTTTTTGACCACGTAGCGACGAATATTTGAAAATATTTGGATTTTCGTCGTTGTTGTGCAGGGTTCTTTCTGGTGTATCGTTGTTCATGGCTACGAGTCTCCTCAGAGAAAGTCTTTGGGAATCACTGCGTGTATGTGGTTCGGTGCGAGTAAAAAACAATGTAGCTTTACTTAAAATGTTTCGATACAAAGTACATAGCACCGAGTTACCGATTGACGGATACAAACGGCCACTTATTAATTTTTGTTGCTTGCGATTCGTACAACGTTTTCCCTTCGTCCCGAGGCATGACTTTTGTACATTGCGTCTAGCACTTGGACGGAACGCTTCGAAGACAACCAGAAACAATTGTACACAAATGAGTTTGGATCGTGGTTGAAATTTGCGTTCTCTTCCTTTTGGCATACTATCACTGTGCTTTTTATTACTTACCAGCCCGTCCATGACGTTGGCACCGGCGGTTGGAATTTTGTCACCATAACCGCCACAACAGAGTTCCACGAAATCCTGCAAGGATTCGGGCCCGTTATTTTCATTGTCGTAGGCCTCGAATTCAAATCGATCACTCAATACTTCGACCGATCCATTTGTTGGCCTGTAGTCCAGCGATCCGCTGGAGGGGTCGAGGTCGTTACCGGCGTAGTGGAGACTGCCGTTGTCACCATAGACGTCGATTTGGACGAGCTTTGCGACGGGTGGGTCGGCGTATTGATCTCCGGGTAGCAAGGCCGTCCCCGACATGTTCATGATCACAGGTTCTTTGGATGTCAAATCGAGGCATTCAATGGTTGCAGAATGAGCAATGTCCGCTCCGGTGTTTTTGGCGTGGGTCATGCGGCAAAAGACAGCGTCGGGTACTAGATCTGGTAGAATATGAAAGAGAAAGGCCAGAAGATGGGAGGATTGCCCCCACCCAAATCCATTCCCAATCATGTTTCCGGTGGGTTGGTTCCATCCATCGTTCTCCGGATCGAGGAAAATCCATTTCAAGTGGACTTGCAAACGATGCCGTCACGTGACGAACGGAACCTAGCATTCCCGACGCGATTGTCTTTCGTGCAATGGCAGTTTGTGCTCGGTAGTTAGCCGTGTGATTGAGCCAAAATTGCGAGTCCCCGTCCGATTCTGCTTCCACCAGGCTGTGCAAATACATAGCATCTTCAATATCTGTTGTCATGGGTTTCTCCATCAAAATGTGCAAGGGCTTACTCTTGTTCTTTTTCCGTTCATTTACGACTTGAATCAATTCTTTTCCAACCAAATAATGTGTAGCGTGAGGAGTCGCCACGAGCACTCCATCTAGAGCTGGTCCGATCTCCGAGTCGCCCAAGAGTTCTTCAACCGAAGTAAATGTGCGAGCGTTGTACTTTTCCGCTAAAGCAGACAAAGGCTCGAGATTGGGATTGAGTTTGGATGTCGGTTTTGGCGAAGTATCAACGATTGCCACGAGATTTGATCTCTCGTTGTTATTCAATGCTGGAAGGTGCCATCCTTGAGACCTTTCCATAGCAATCGACCAATGCGAAAACCGTGAGAAAATTAACTGCGTGAGTGCGAAAATCAAAAGTGAAAGGTTGTGCGAATGTCACTCGCAATCAAAATCTTCTGCCTTCAAATTTCAAAGTGTAATGATGCTCCGGAAAGGTTCTATTTTAAAGATTGCATGATCTCATCACCTTATATATATCAGCATTTTTAGTCATCTAGCGACGTTTTCTTGTTTGTTCTTTTCTCAAATCCGTCTAGTAACCGTCACGGAGAACGGGGATTACGAGTATTTTTCACCGCTGCAATCAAATCATAGCAGGAGGACCCGATGCATCGTACAGTGTTTGAACAATTAAACAGTTCACGGCAATATTTCTGTTTTCAATCCAATATCACTTACCACCAACCGGCTCCAATCACGGCGATGTTCGCGGAATCCCTTTTTGACATTGTTTGTTGTGCGAGTCTAAGTTTGAGTTTGAGTGTGAGTGTGACGATTATGAACCAAAAATCTTGTGTTCAATAGTTCGTCTTTCATTGATTTCGTCAAGAAATCTCGCTACCGATACCCTTGTTGTCTCAATTCTATTTGCTTTTAACAGGCCTAGGTTGTATTGAACACATTCAATCAGTCCTACTACCACACTGATCGATAACTACGAGTACCAGTAAGACTTATCTTTGCGTAACTTGAGAGAACGACGAACGAGAAGTTGTTTTTGTACCGGTAACGGGAAGTGCGATAAAATCTTTTTTGAACAGTATCGTACTCGTACCGTAGGGTATGAGTAATCTTAGTTGTGTTGATCACTGATTGATAGCTAAGATTACCGGTACCGTGCATACATACCTATGGTGGGGCGTATGTCTTTCTTCTGTAAATCCGACCACACTAATCCTACCGGTATCGTACCCGATTGACTGTTGGTGGTAATTACGACTTAAATCTTTAAATTGGGATAGATCTACCGTAGATCTCCCGAAGCCTGAAAGAGTACAATACCGTATCCATACATGTCAGAATAGCCAACAACCATCTCGAGAACCTCTGTCTTCCGTCTAGCAATCCTCTCTCTTTTACCCAAATAATAAAAAATTCGGAAACAATCGAAGGAACGCAGAAAAAAGGTTTCGAACATCATGTTCGAAGGGCACAACCAAGACTGCCTAACCGGGGTGGTCGTCGTCATACCGTACCGACGGACCTTTCACCAAAGCACTGCTTTCAATTTGAAGGAACGACTCGAGTTTGTTGGACGAACGAATTACAACCCAAACGTAGGACATCGATCGAGACGCTAACAAGATTTTCTCGGGCCGACTGGGCACGAACCATACGAAGTAGGGAACAAGAAGAGAGTACACTCAGAGAAGCAGCTCCTACATGACGGCTGGGCCTTGGAGACCACGACGGAAAAGTAAAGTTCAACCTTCGTCGTGTGTGATTGGGTTGCTTACGCATTGTTCGAAAGGTGTGTTATTGCAACGATCGGGGCCTAAGAACAACAATAGACGACGAGAAGGAACCGAACCATCGAGCCGTTGAACAGAATTTCATAGATAACATCCGTTCGGGGTGGAGTGATGAAACGAGAAACACTCGATAGCAAAGACCTGCCTGCGCAACAGCAAATATCCAAGCACTGCGGCGACTGGTTGGGGATCTTTCACCAGAGATCATCTTCCGACCAGCCTTAGCATTAAGTTGCTCTTCAACTGCAAGCTCACCTAGTACTTCTACGCGAAGGAATATGGTATCCATCCAATCAGAATAGTTTATTAAGAAGTACTACGGTATTCAGTATCTTGCGGATCGAACATTATCCCAAAACCCAACAACTGCATTCGCCACGACCAACTTTTAGAAACCAGAATGCGACCGAAATAGCCTATTATCTCGAATGATACCGGGGCCTTGACTTGGCAGCAGCCATGGCTTCTATGCGATCCCATTCTTTGCGCAGGTGCTCGTTGGTGCTTCTGGGTTTGTTGCTTGTACCGGAATCCGCGGGCTGGTCTTGATCTCCTTTGTTTTGTGGCTGCGATTGCTGCTGCTGCTGCTGCTGCTGCTGCTCACCGGACGGATTGAACTTGTAGCCCAGTTTTTGGAGCAATTGGTGTCCCACATTGGTCTCGTCCAACAAGTCGCTTCCCGGGGTTGGAGTTGGATCGGCGTGCGCTTCCACCGGCGATGGCATTGGCCTTGCGTGTGAGTATCTCTCGTCTTGGCGGCGTCGCAGCGAGGACAATCCATTGGCCGGGGTGGACAAATCGACCCCGTGGAGCTGCCTTCGTTTCTGTGCGCGGTCAGTGTACACGGTTTCGTTGGCCGCTTGAGTGGTACTGGTATTGGTATTAGAGTGGACGTTGGCAGCATCGGTGCGATTGTCGTCGAGCTTTCGTTTGGCCCCAGGATCCTTCTGTAGCTGTAGCTGTAGCTGTTGCTGCTTCTTTTTCTCTTGCAGTCTCAACAGATTCTTCTTGTGCAGCTCGGAGGCCTTTTCGTGCAATCGAAGTTTTTCCATTGTTGGAAACTTGCGCTTGCACAGGGTGCAAATGGGTTCCCCCTTGGCGGTAGTACGAACCTTGGTAGTCCGCGGCGTTTGTGGTTGTATTTGTGTTTGTGTTTGTGTTTGTGATCCTTCCTCGGACGCCGCCGCAGATCCGCCGGTGCCCGTCGCGGACGCCGCTGATGCTCTTGCTGCTGATGCCGCCGCAACCACAACATCCGATTCGCTCTGTTTGAGCTCTGCCTGTTTCTCGGTCCACTTGCCAATGTTCGCTATTTGTTCCTTTTTCGCTCTGCCGACCATCGCGGTGGTGGTGGTGGTGGTGGCAGCAGCAGTAGCAGCAGCAGATTGCTGATTATTATTATTGTTATTGTTGTTGCTGTTTCTCCCCTCGATGGCGGCTACCGTGGACAACGACGACCGGACCTTCTTGGTCTTGAGCTTGATGGCGATTTTCGGTTTCGGCTGGAACCGGCACCGCCGAATCGCTGGTGGTGGTGGTGAGTTTTTCTTGGGAAAGAAGCCCCCCTCCTCCGGCTCCTCGTTGTTCCTCCACTTCCTCGGTGGTCATGCGTTTCACTTCCACAAACAACGGCGGGTCGCTGGTATCGTCGTACCGGAAATACGCGGATTTCTTGTTCCCGTAGTACAGCTTGCTCTTTGGATCGTAAAAGAAATCCGACAGTGGTTCGTAAAACATGGCCGAGCGGGTATCAAAGGTGAACGCGGATCCATCGTTTTGAAAGGAGGGTGGCCATTCCTTGGGTTTCGGCTTGCGCATGCCCTTTTCTCGTGGCTCGGCGGTCGGTGCCCCGTTATCGTTGTCGTCGTTATCATCATCGCGGTCGTAGTCGTAGTGATCCTCGCAGTCGTCGGTTCGGTAGTCTCTGGATCGAGACCGGCGGCGGCGGCGGCGGCTGCGCTCACGCTCGCGATCGAAGGATCTCCGTTGGTCGTCGCGGCGATACCGTTCGGAGCGACGAGAATCGCCGTGCTCATCGGACGAATAGTCGCTGTCCGACCGCCTCCGGTAGCTATTGCTGCTCCGGTACCGCTCGCTCTCGCTCTCGTTGTTGTTGGCGTTGTTGTTATTGTTATTGTTGTTGGCGTTGCTGTCGCGGCGTCCCCGTCTGCCGTCGTCGTACCAATTATCGTTGTATCGATGATCCCTGCCGTCGTCCCTCGATCTGCTCCGTCGCGTTGGATCGCGTCGATGGGGCATGCTTTTCTCGTGTACTTCATCATCATCGTCGTCGTATCGGTTGTTGTCGTTGCTGTTGCTGTTGCTGTTGCTGTCGTCCTCATCTCGTCGCCGGGAGTAGTAGTTGTAACGATCGTCGCCGCGGTCGGCATAGCGATCACTCCTGTTGTGGCGATCGCTGTCGCCTGCTCGATTTTGATTTCGGCGATCGTTCACTGTTGCAAAACCGATCCATTCATTCATTCATCCATCCATCCATCCGTCCATCCATTGTATTGTAGCGTGCATACGTGTGTTTATGAATAGCAACAAGAAGTGACGAATAATGCGTGTCGTTAGAAAATGCACCAACGTGTCAATGTATCAATCAATTTATCAATCAATCAATCAATCAATCATGTTTCTTTCACAACACCAACGAATCAATAAAATCGAGTCGTTGATGGAGAAAGAAAATGCTTCGATATTTGTTTGTATGGCGGCTACCTGCTGATTTTGCTCGCCGAGCGTCCTCGTCTTTGTTCTCGTTGTTGCGATCGTCGTCGTTTCTGTTTCCATCTCGGTGATCGTCTGATCCGCCACCGCGGCTGCCGTGATTGCGATTGCGATCGCGATTGCGATCGCGATTGCGACTGTGACTCGAGGACGGATTGTCCCAGCGGGACGACGACGACGACGACAACAACGACAACGAACCCCTTGGCGGCAGCGGCGGTTGTTCCGTGTGGTATCCCCGGTGGCTCCGCTGCTGTTCCTTCCTTCGTTGTCGAGAGATGTCGTTGCCGTTGCCGTTGCCGTTGCGTTTGTCATCGCCTTGCTGGAGAGTGGATCGATTCCGTTGCGCCGATTGGTGGCTCGGGATTCGTCGTCCCCCCCCGAAAGCGTCTGTTGCCGGTCCGCAATCGAACGGAGCGCTTGCTACGGGATCCCGGGGTGGGAGTTCGTTCCGGTATTCCTCCATCTGTGCGGTACTGAATGTGTACTATACTGTAATATAAATGGGCGCGATTGGTTCGAGTCGAGTCGAGTCGAGTTGGAGTGACCGAGTGAATTGGTCGGTTTCGGTTGTTTGGGTTTGCGTAGTGGGTGACCGATAGTTGGCTATCTATCTCCAGATTGTACGTTACGGAACGGAATGGAATAGAACGCAATGCAACGATGTGGTAATTACGGTACGGTACTAAAGATTATGAAGTAACAACAACCAAAACAACAATAAAACGGTAGAGATGACAGAGTTTTTGGTTCGGATTTGGTCGACGTTCAATGTGCTGTTTTCAAAACAAAGTTGTACCGTACGCACCGGTAATCTTACGATAATAGTATGGGTTTATGACAGCAGTGTCGTCACGCTTGATCTGTTCTATCGCTCAGTTAAAGATTGGCCTCGTACCGTACGAGTACAAGTAATACCGTAAGATTAACGGTACGGTACGAGTACTCGTACCGGTACCTCGTACTCGTAGGATGTTGACTGTATCGTGCGATATTTTTTTGGCCGCGCAGCAAGGTGCGCACTACCGTATTCGATATGGGGCCCACCAATCTTACTCGTACCTCATACCGGTAGTAGACTACCGTACTAATACAATGGGTGATTCCCGAAATAGTCTGGGTAGGGGCCCAGATTTTTGTATTTTGGGAATGAAAATCACCATAACCAGATGTTGGCGGGCCAGTGTGCAAAGTCTCATTTTTGGAATAAGGAATCCTTCACTCGGACTACTGTAATGGCCAAATTTGTCCACTTCATAGTACGATTAAAAAATTGCAAAGAATGTACTGGAAATTTTCAGCGGCTTTCAGCGGGTTCAGCTTGTTTCAGCGACTCAACTGATACATTATATTTGTCGATCAGTTGATCATGTCTCTTGAGTTGCTTGTTTGCTTATACCTTTTAGAAGATGATGACGCGGAAGAAAGGTGTCGGAGAGATAGGAGAACACCAAGGATAGTCCTTCTTCATCATTCCGAGTCCCCCTTTCTTCTTTATCTATTCCAGTCAGGCAATGACCAGGCTCTTCTCAACTGCTGTGGTGCCGACCACAAGGTCTTATGTGATCTCTTACGCATGTTTCAACCAGTATTTGATGCATACGCCATCGACAAAAACACAGGATGCATTCGAAATGCGGAAGGTCAACGTGAATGGAGTATGGAGTCGAAGAAAGCGTGAGGCAAACGCAACTTGCTGTCTTGGTCTAGTACTTCATTGGTTTAGAACACAAGGACCTGTCACAAGATCTGTGTCTATGGCGTTTGGACTCGCCTCAATTGCCGTGTGCAAATGGTTGAAGTTCTCCAGGAAGGTTCTCTTGTTTGTATTGCAGAAGCGTCCAAAGGCAATGGTTAAAGCCCCAACAGAAGAAGAAGTCAAGGAATACATTGCCACAATTGGCGCCAAATACCCAAGACTGCAACAAGCTGCAGATGGACTCAAAGTCAAAATTCAGCATTCTTTGGATTGGATGGTTCAGAGTTACTTTTACAACAGTTGGGTCAGTGACACTTACGTCAACAGTGTCTTTCTTGTCTTTGCGCCCGACGGGAGAATCCGTATTTGCAATTACAACTGCCCTGGTTGCTGGCATGACAGCACAATCGCCGATCATGGTATTTACAATAAAATAGAAGAACTGGTTGTTAAGCTCCTGGCAATGGTTTGCGTTGACTCTGCGTTTAGGGTTGCCACCGGGAGACTTCACTGCCTTGTGCAAAGTTCTCAGAATGATCTGGATACCGCAGAGGCTATTATATTGAACAGACAAGCAACATCCCTTTGCCAGTTGTCAGAGTGGGGAATGCGTATGATCCAGGGGCAGTTTCCATGATTGAAAGACAGGATCCTATTGGAGACATTTGGCGATAGGAAGGTCATTTTGAACTTAATGATGCTTCTGTACAATTACTAAACAAGTACCATCGGTCACAACCAGATCCTGAATGTTTTCATGCATAAGAAGGACGGATACTTCTCTTATGCAGACAATCTACCAGAAGATGTCACCGGCATGTTTGACTAGCGGAGCATTGAGCTGTTGAACCGTTGAGCCGGTGCTCGGTAGACGTTGGGTTACGAAGGACTTGGATGTTTTGACTTAAGGGTTTGAGAAGGACTTGGATGTTTTGACTTAAGGGTTTGGTGTGGTTTGATGTTCGCATTTCTCTTTGAGTGGTCAAGTAGATTGTTGTTGAGTGAGTAGTCAAGTAGATTGTTGTTGTTGAGTGAGTAGTTGAGTAGATTGTTGTTGAGTGGGACCATGGTCGATTTGGTCAATCAGTAGTAGATAAAGATTAATAATCGACAAATTAGTAGCTTACAATGATGACACACATATTCTGTGTTTTCGGGAATGACTCATTATGGAATAACGTATTTCTGTTCCGACCGGTTGGTGCTGTACACAAGATTACTGTACCTGTAGAATAACTACCGCACTGCTTCGTAACTTCGTAAGAAACACAAGCCCGATCTTAAATAAGCAATAGTAGCGTAATGAGCATCCGGTCAAGTTAGATTTCAAGGGCTAACGAGCAACCGGAAACGAGACTCATCAGCGGATCATCCATCAGCAGGAAGAATCAGCGAAACCCCGAGACTCGAGCAAGACCCAAGCGTCACGAGCACGTACCGTACTACTTCTGTTTCCGTCCAAGTCCTGTACGGTACGGTACATTCCCTGTCAATTTGCACAAGCCCGATTTGAAATAATAATAATAAGGACAACAAAACGCCACCTCGATTGAGCTGCTTGTTTTCAAGAGCGAAGGGGATCAGAGGATCGGCAGATCAGCGTCACGAATCAGCGAAACCTAGAATACTAATCAATCGAGTGAAGCAACAATCTGACTAATCATTCGTCAGCAAGCAATCAATCCGAAAAGATGCCGTCCAAGAAAAAAAAGCCGCAAACAGGGAAACAGAGGAAGAAACAAAGAGAGTGGAGAAGGAAAAAAGATGAAGAAATCAAGGCCAAACAGGCAGCATTTATTGAATCCAGAGGACCTATACTGGATTATTGCCGCAATCATGGAGATAAACTAGTAACTGGCGGCGAGGAGAATCTAAGGATGGCAATTGCTAGTATCTTTGATTATGCACACAAAAGCCCACCAGAAGAGGATTGGGAGAAGCTCAATATTATTACCAAAATTTGTGATGCTTTCAAGGACAACGGAAGTGAATTCCGAGATTTTGTCACCAAAGTGTGTTCTGATTTTCTGCGGTGCAAAGCCCATGGGATCGATTACAGCTAAGGAGAAGTATAAGTACAAGTGCAGTGCCACCATTGGAAGACCTCCTTGTAATTGCTGTGGATAAAACCAAAAGCATCAGACAACACACGTTGCCTTCTACGAAGTAGTGAACTCGTAAAAAGTACGAGTACTTCGGGTAGTAAGATTATGTTGCATTCATACCGTACCGGTAATTAAAATCTGATAAAAAAATGCTTCAAAAATGATGAAGAATTTTAGCTTCGGAAGTGTGACCGTACGTACCGGTAGGTACAACCGTGGGACTTTTGATTCAAGCACAGAAAACAGCGCGCACTCGGCGTGTCGCTCTCCTCTAAGAAATAAAATAAGGCCTATACGAAGTAATTAGTTACGGTACTACTACGAAGTACGAAGCACGAAGTAAAAACTACGAAGTATTATGACAACAATGACCCCTGGTTGAAACCAAGCTCGACGGCAGGCAGCAGTTCAATTCTTCTGTGGTCAGACCCGGATACTGGGTGTCATAGCTCTCGAAACTCGTTGGTACTACTGCTTACAAGTATTTTTTATTCTTACTATATGGCGATGGAATTGTCGAGTGTCCGGAACGGTGGCGACAATGGTGTTGTTCGGAGTAGCAACAGCAACAGCAACAGCAACAGCACTAGAACCACCAATGACACGAAAATGCTCGATTCCACAAAGAATTTGTTAGGTGTCGACAAGAAGGGCAACCAACGCGCCTTGTTTCTGTATGATGGCGGATGAGGCGTGTGAAAATTCCTGGCCGGGTTCATCGTCGAACGGGATTCCCTGGATCACTTCCGGTTCGCACCGATCCAATCGAGCCTGGCCCGGGAATTGTGCCAAACCTACGGGATGCCCGCGGACGTGTCGACCGCCGTCCTCTTCACGGAAGAATGCGCCTACATCGAATCCGATTCCATCCTCCGCATGCTGTATCCGTACCTGAAATTTCCGTACTTTGTGCTGGGATTCGTGGCCCTGTTTCTGATCCCGAGAGTCCTTCGCGATGTCGGGTACAGAATCTTTGCTAGGAACAGGGGGAAGATATGGAAGATCGTCAAAACGATCACAGGCATGGGGGACACCGCGATGCAACCCTACCGAGACAGTGTTTTGGGTTTAGAGGGCGAACTAAGTGTACCCGAAAGCTGGGGCTTTGAGAGATAAGCCAGCCCGCCCATCCGCTCGTTCCAATAGAATGCTGTGTTGTTCCGATGCTCCGTAATGAGGTTGGAATGACATTTGTGATCTCCGTGAATTTCCGAACAACACACACATACACACGAGGTGTGGTTGTTCTGTTTTTGGCAAACACGAATCGACGCAACTCATCCGTTCATCGTGCAACACAGCTATGCAACACAGCTATGCAACACAGCTATGCAACACAGCTATGCAACACAGCTATGCAACACAGCTATGCAACACAGCTATGCAACACAGCTATGCAACACAGCTATGCAACACAGCTATGCAACAACCGAAACTGCATCACAGAATTGTATTTGTATTCCCCTTTTTTTTGTATTACTAATATGAATAATTATTTTTTAGAAGTCGACAACCACACAGCACGTTCGGAATCTCAGCAGGAGATGCCGATCGAACCCACAAGATGAGGGAGAACCTTTACCCCTATCGTGCTTTGCAACGGCAATCTTTTGTCATCTTTCGATCGTCTTCGACGAACCTTGAGATGGATAGCCAGATAAAAAAATATAGTACAGTGTATTAAATAATAGCGTGTTCTCTTATCACCAATTTCAGAAACATGGGTTTCCTGCGTTATTCGAATGCCAGCAGTTGAGGTTCCCATCCCAATCAGTGGCTCTTTGCTTGATGCCTGCTTGCTGTTTCGACATTGTTGTATCACATCTCGCCTCGACTCACCATCATGACATTCTCATTGACAATCAGCCACTCGGCATCCGAACTTTTCCGGGAAATAAAATGGGGAGGAAAGTCACTGATCCGAAGGTATTGCGTATTTGAAAACGGCTGATCGCCTCTCAGGTTTTGCCTTACATGATCACCCGTCGACGGCGGTGCTTCGTTCACTAACTTATACGAAAGTGGAGGATATCCCGGAACGAGCAAAACCTGACCAAAGGCAAACTCGACGGCAACGTGATCGGATCGACCCTCGCCCCGTATGCCCGACAGGACAAAACTCAAATACCATCGGAGGTTGTGCAGATCGTGCGATCGCAACGTGTTTCTCGTCGCATCTTTTTCGATGGCGAAATACCTCATCTTCCAAGTCATTCGAGAAGTGACCGAACCCGCAGAATCCAATTCGTTTCTCTTTTCGATGGTCAA
The DNA here is from genome assembly GCA_037355745.1 of Pseudo-nitzschia multiseries. Classification (NCBI taxonomy): domain Eukaryota; phylum Bacillariophyta; class Bacillariophyceae; order Bacillariales; family Bacillariaceae; genus Pseudo-nitzschia; species Pseudo-nitzschia multiseries. The sequence goes on along the minus strand of CM074781.1, from coordinate 32,957,828 downwards.
GCGATATCGAGGCCATGGTTTCCATCGTTCATCGCAGCGCTTTTCCCATATCGGTTCCGTGTTCAGTTCGGACAGTTCTTTCGACACGCACTGAAATCGAAGAAGTTCCTTGGGAGGCAGATAATCGGCGATATTCAACAAAAGCTCTTCCCTGAGGCTCGAAAATGATGCCGCCGAGGACATGATGGCGATGACGAAAGGATCCGATGAATTGAAAACTCGGGCAGAACCAAAAAACGCGTGCCTCTGCAATGCAATCCGTCCAAAATTGACCGGGAAATCTACGACAACGATGGCAACAAAGCACCACTATGGTACCAGTCCCGATGGCTAGTTACAGTTTCAACGGAAGTTGTAATCGGCTTCTCTATCGTTCCTCGCTTCACCTGCGGTTTGGGGTTTGCTATACGATCGTTCGTTACTAGATTTGTGAAAACAGGGTGTCGCGACAGGGAACCAATCTTTATCTTGCGGTACGAGTAATAAGATTACTCGTACCGGTTCGTACTATTACCGGTATTATTATTCTGAACGTGTAACAAATTCCGAAATCCAGGGAAGAATACGGTACTCGTACTCATATTCTGCAAGAAGATTGATTCTCCAACCGCGTGCATTACTCCGCGCAAGGATTTGTTGGGGTCCATCATAAATAAAAAATAACAGCCCCTAGCCCCAGGCATCATGAATGATGAACGGATCAAAAACTTGTACACGACTGAATACCCACAATGCGTTCAAACGTGCCACATCGGTACGTACTCCTAACTCGTTGGGCTCTTACCGTACCGGTACGAGTACGCCACGGTAGGGTAGTATTCCACATCCTGGTACGAACCTTGAGTACGACTCGTATGACGTTGGTCAGCCAAAAATCGCCGATGAAACCTGTTGAATCAGATACGAGAGTACGAGTACCGGTACGAGTAAGAGTACGTACCGGTACGAGTATAAGTATGAGTACTCATAGTCAACCTGTTCGGACGCATCAATTTCGAACGCTTCCTCACGATGATGGCCCCAATGTTCAATGTACGGTAGGTACTACCGTACTGCACAAAGGACGATCGCGTTATCACTTCTCGTCTTGACTCTCAGGGCAAGAATCCTCGTTTCTGCATTGATTTGTCCGAAGGCAGTTGTTGTCATTCGTCACCAGGCATTTTCCACCATGGTCGGAATTCTAATTGTTCCATTCATCCAAGTCGTCCTATGCCCGGTGTTGTTGATTCAATCATACAGTGTGCTCCCACAAATTCGAACATCCGCCTTTGATCGATCAACATTGCTGCATCCTTCGTCGTCGATGGTGCCCAACCATCGGAGAGAAGGGAATCCGCCCCTAGTATCGACTGTCGCGCTTCGATCGACGTGTAACGAAAACTTGGATGACGACCGCAATTCTGCAGTGTCAACATATCTTCTCTCCGACGATTCGATAGCGACGGGGCAGGTGGGAAGAAAGAATTTCATCAAAGGGTCAATACTATCACTTGGCGCCATGGCAAATCTTCGACCCGCATGGGGTACGACCGTAGATCCCAAGACCGGAATCCGTCTCCCGGATCCGGGAGAGATCGAAAATTCCATACCGACGGATTGGACCGAGGAAGAAAACCCGGTTTCCTCGTCGTCCGCCGAAGGCGGCAAAAGCGGTTCCAACACACAGTTTGCGAGGCTGGACAACAAACCCGACTCGATCTTCTACGAGGATCCGCGATTTGTCGAGCACGTCGATGAGAATGCCGTGAAACTAATGACGGAATACATATCCAGCACCGCAATCCAGCCCGGACGCGATGCAGCCGTCCTCGATCTTTGCTCCAGTTGGACGAGCCACATCGATCAAAGTGTGGCAGACAAAATGACCCGCATTGCGGGATTGGGCATGAATGCAAAAGAACTCGAACGCAATCCATCTCTGACGGATTGGATAGTTCAGGATTTGAACGACACACCGCTGCTGAGCAAATACGAGACAGAGAGTTTCGACGTGGTGCTGTGTCAACTGAGCATAGACTACTTGACAAAACCTTTACAAGTGTTGAAGGAGGCTGGTCGGGTTTTGAAACCCGGCGGCCAGGTTCACATCATCTTTTCCAATCGCTTGTTTTTGAGCAAGGCCGTCGGTTTGTGGACCGGTGGAGACGACATTGATCACGCCTACTACGTCGGTTCTTACCTTCATTTCTGCGAGGGAGGATTTGAAAGTATAAAAGCGAAAGACTTGTCAACCAGAAAGGGAGGGAAAGACAAGCGCATTGTTGGCGATCCTCTCTTTGTAGTCTCTGCAACGAAGGGGAAGGCGTAAGACAATGCTTCGGTTGGTCACATAATATCAAAACACTGAAGCAATGACAATTTTCAGCGTAGCTACGTGCACACTTGCTTATAATCATAGAAGTATTTTCTGGTCGCTCAATTCAAATAAATGTTATTGCTGTTATATCTAGTCGAGCAACACTTTATGAAATGGGAGCTCCTACAAGGCTTGCTGCTTTGCAGGGTCCGGTCGAGGTCTGGATCGTTTTTCCTTGCCATGTTGCGACTCCGCCTTCGCCCGTTTTCAAACCTTCCGAGACGGTGCTCCAGATCTTCTTTTTCTTAATCTGACTCGAAGAGAATGGTTCACCGGTCAATCCTTCAATAGACACTCGTTCCCCGACCTGGGAGCCCTCGGGTGGCTCAACAAGCTCGGTCTTGCCATCCTCTCCCTTCGCGGCAAGGACCATTCCGTTGCTGTTGAAGCCAAGAATCTTGGACGCTTTGAGATTGCAAACAACGAGGACTAATTTGTCTTTCATGTCTTCAATGGAGTAAAATTCCCGCAACCCAGATGCGATCTCGCGTGGTCCGGCTTCTTCGCCGCAATCGATCTTTTCGCAAAACAGCTTGTCTGCGCTTTCGTGATTCCACACCTCGATGATCTTTCCGACACGAATTTCCATCTTGGTAAAGTCGGATTGATTGGCGTCGCCCTTGGTTCCTCTTCCTTTTTCGGAAGCAGCAATAGCTGCGGCTTTCTTTTCTTTTTTGCGTTTCTGGGCTTCTTCGAAGGATTCCTTTTTCTTTCCGGCCGCTCCTAGTTTTTTGTCTTTCTCGTCGTCGGAAAGCATCTTTTCGTAGAGCACCTTGCCCACCTCGATCTTGGTGCCAACTTCGAGGCTTCGGCAATCTAGTTTGAGATCGGCAAGCGTTACGGGTTTCTTTCCGAGTTTTTCGTAGATGATTTTGCATCCGACGGGCACAAAGGGCATCAACAAGTGGGTCAGTGCGTAAATAGCCTCGAGCGTGGCACGGACCACGATTTTTCGGAACTCGGCGTTCTCGTCGCCCTTTTTGAGCCACGGGGCCTCCGTCTGCAGGTAACCGTTGATGTCACGGAATCCCGCCATGACAACAGCGGCACCTCCCTGCAAATCATACTGGTCCATTTTGGCCGTGTAGGTCTCGATGACCGAGGCCAGATCGAGCACGGGGCTGGCGGGGGGAGGGACATCGGGAACAACTCCGTCACAAAACTTCTTACAAAGGTTGGTGGCGCGATTCACCAAGTTTCCGAGTGTATCGCACAGGTCGGCGTTGTGCATTTCGCGCATGTTGTCAATGTTGTAGGACAGTTCGCCTCCGTACGGAGCCTCTTTGCAGAGATACCTACGAACACAAGGAAATTATAACGAGCCACGACGAGCAGCAGGGTAACAATACATCGATGAGATTGCATTCGCGGGCATTGACTCGTACGTACGATAGTCATCGCTTCGCTTCGCCTCGTCTCGCTCCGCTTTCCAACAGTGAGTTGTCCTCTCGCAAGAACCGATACTTACCATCGGAAGGAATCCACGTGGGATTTGTCCAACACATCGTGGGGATCCACGACGTTGCCAACGGTTTTCGACATTTTCTTTCCCTCCCGATCGTTGACAAAACCGTGGAGGTAGACCGAGGTGGGAAGAGGAATGTCTGCCGACATAAGCAGGCACGGCCAGATGACGGTGTGGAACCACAAGATGTCCTTTCCAATGATGTGGACGTCGCATGGCCAAAACTTTTCGATTCCTTCCTTTCCGTCTCCGTTGGTTCCAAAGTAGTCGATTCCGGTCAAGTAATTGGAGAGGGCATCGATCCACACGTACATGACGTGTTTGTCATCGAATCCCTCCGGGACGCTGATTCCCCACGAAAAGGTGGTGCGGCTGATCGATAAATCTCGGAGAGGATCCGACGTCAGTCGGCTGAGGACGGCATTTCGGTGCTGTTCGGGACGAATAAAGTCTGGGTTCGATTTGATGTGATCGATGAGCCTGTCCGCATACGCCGACATCTTGAAGAGATAGGATTCCTCTTCGACTCGCTTGAGCGGAATGCCCGACGCAGGATCCTTGAAGTCGTTCATTTCGGCCTCCATGTCGGTCACAAAGGTTTCCTCCTTGACATTGTACCATCCGGAGTAGGCGTCCAGGTAAATATCACCCTTGGCGGCACATCGCTTCCAGAGTTCTTGTGCCACGCGCTTGTGGCGATCACTCGTGGTTCGAATGTAGTCGTCGTTCGAAACCAAGAGTCGCTGGTTGAGGTTTTTGAAGCCGATAACGTACTGCAATGGCACGCACGCACGCACGCACGCACGAACGAACGAACGAACAATATCAATAGAATGTTAATAATCATATCACGACATGGTTGTCGTTGGCGAGCACGCAAAGAACTAAATCACGAACAGAACAGCTGCTGTGCGACAAACCCCCGGTCGGATTGCATCGCACCAAAGCGGCGTTCGAATGGAATCGCTTGCTCACGCACGCACGTACCTTGTCGCAGTACGACTGCGAATCCTTTCCTGCTTTCTCGGCCGAGGTCGCTACCTTCTGCCCGTGCTCATCGGCACCGGTAACAAAATAGCAGGGACGATCGCCCTTCAATCGTTGGAACCGACTGATGACATCGCTGGTCGCTCCTTCGTAGGCGTGTCCCATGTGGGCGGGTCCGTTGGTGTAGTTGATGGCGGTTGTCAGGTAGAACGTCTTGTCGCCCTCCTTTGTCTCCTTGATGCCGGCGCCATCCGTTTGGGCTAGGTAGCCGTAATCAATGGTCGACTCGTCCCTCAGCGTCCATCGGTCGACTTGCTCGCTGAGTGCTTCGACGGCTTCGTCCCCGCTCATGGTTTCGTTCGTTTCGGTGCAATCGGTGTTGTTGGAACAGGTGCAGTTTACAGTACAGTACAGTACAGTAGTGGTATCAATCGATTAACAAAAAATCGAAACTTTCAAACAATTAGTTGCTTTCCTGAATCGAAATTGTGTGTTCTTTGTTGTCGTTGTTGTTGATGTTGATGATGGTGAATGATGATGATGATCGCCGAGTTCAATCTTCTTCCAAAACATGCAATTTTCACATTCAATTCGTACGGGGTTGATGGTGTCGCGTGACTTACAATATGAGTACGAGTACCCGTAGATCTACGGTACCGTACACACAGTGAATGCATCTGATCTGAAACCCACGACGAACTGCACCTCCACCGCAAGTTTTCAAAACTGCCTTGGAATCTTTTCCCACGCGGTAGTAATACGATCTGTACGTCAGCCGTATGATTAAAAATGCGATGATCGCGAGTGGGGAGTTGGTGATGAAAGGTTCGTCGTATTACCGGTTATCTTACGGTAAGAGTTTCAAGTACGGTAAGCTGAAAGTCGGTCGAGGGGCAATGTACGGGTAAGATTACTGGAACCACAACGATACAAGTACTCAATACGATTACTTAATACAGTAAGAGTAATTAAGTTATTCAATACATTGAACATCACGGATAGTGCTAGCTTACGGTAGGTAGCACTCGACGCTTTTCTTGTTGCTCTTTCATCTTCTGTCGTTCACACATCAGACGACTACTTTACGGTACACTCGGGTTCGCGCAACGAAGATCCACAAATAAGAAGCACTTTCGACAGTCACTCTCGCTAGCGATAGAAAGCACACTTCACTTGGGGCAAGGTGATTCGGAAACCGATCGCTCCCAGAAACACGCGCAAAGAAAGAAACAATAATAAACAATAAACAACAAACATGTCGGAAGAACTGTGCGAAGAGCAAGAAATGGAGGCCGAGGCCCTCTCTGCCATCTTTGACGATTGCCTGGAAATCATATCCTCGACGCAACCCTTCGAGTGGGCGATCGATCTGTACCCCGAGCAGCTCGCGGAGGAGGACGAAGACGACGAGGACGCCCCCCAGAATCACGTCGGGGTCAAGGTGGTGGCGAAGATACCCCTGACCTATCCGGAGGAAGAACTGCCCGAGTTTAGCATCCACGTCCTCAAGGGATTGACGGAGGAACACGAGCAAGAATTGTTGGAACTGGCCAACGAAGAGGCCGAGAACAACCGGGGCATGCCGGTTGTCTACGCCGTTTGCGAGCGGCTGCGGGAGTGGCTGCTGGAAAACAACCAAAAGGGAATGGACGACCGATCGATGTACACGCAAATGCTGAAACGAGAAAAGGAGAAGGAACAAAAGGAGGTACGCATCGTATCGTATTGTATCGTATCCGACCGATCCTTTCGTCGGGTGCATCCCCACTTGTTGTCTTTTGTTGTGTTTTGCCGTGTTGTCGTGTTTCTGTTTGTGTGTTCTGCTGTGTTCTGCTGTGTTGTCGGTTTTGCGCGCAAATCGGGGGCGTTGGGCGTCCGTGGCAATTGCTTCTGTGCCACGGGCGCTGGCCGTGTTTCCCTTCGAACTGTAATAACTGTTTGAGTTTCGCGCTAGAGTAGCACCCATTCCGTGGTGGAAGCAGACAAGATCCCATCGGTTGTCAGACGTGACCGTTCGATCGCCGCCAAGGCGATGGGACGGACTCCACCGTCCGGTGGGATAATATCTGCCCCTCAGTGTTTGTTTTTGTTTGCCAGGAAGTATTGCTATGTGCATCGAATTGCATTGTAATGCAACGCAATGCAATGCAATGCATGCACCGGTCGATGACATTCGGTGCAAATGAACGATCCCTCACCATGCCCGTGCTTGCTTGTTCGTTCGTTCGTTCGTTCGTTCGTTTTCTTAACTCGGACTGTGTACGTTGTTGGAACAACAGCAAAAAGCCAAGCAAGTATACGAGTCACAAAAGCAAAAGGAAGAAATGACCGAGGCCGAATCGGAAGAGCTTGCCGTTCGAAGACGTAAGTTGTTGTTTGTTTGTTGTTCGGGATATCACGGGTATTGGCAGTGTGTACCGTTTTCGTTTTCGATTCGAACCACGTGTAGTCACTCTGTGCAAGATTTGGCTGCGCGATGGCAACCAACCCGGGCGCCTCTTACCCATCGGACGTTGCTCGTGTTGTATTTGTGTTTGTATTTGTGTTTGTGTTGATTCGAATCAACCAACCAACCACCCTACCAACCACCCTACCTACCCCCCAGGCCGGGCCGAGGGAACACCCGTCACGGACGAAACGTTTGCGGAATGGAGGGACCGATTCAACGCCGAAATGGAAGAAGCCCGCGAGCGGCTCAAGGCGGAGGCCGCGGCCGATTCCCGGAAAAAGGGAGGAGGAGGCGGCGGCAAGGGTGCCGACAAGGACGTGGACAAATCCGGTCGACTGACGGGTCACCAGCACTTTACCGACAGGGGTGGTGGGCTCCTGAATTTGGAGGCCATGGAGGCCGCTGCCGAAAATGCCCTCGAAGACGAAAACGAGGCGAACGTCGTCGTGGACAACGAGGATCTGTTTGACGTGTCGGACGACGATCTGGACGATCTGGATTTTGACAGCGACAGCGATGAGGAGGACGACGACGAGGACGACGAACCCGATATATAATGTTGTCACCGTAGAGTACCGTACTCAGTACGAGTGCTGTACGTAGAATTCAGCCAGCGAGGGGAAAGAGTCCGTTGCAGCTACTACTAATTAGAGTGCGGTCGCATCCGAGCTACAGCACCCTTGCTTTAGTTATTCCTACGGTACCTATGAAAACTGTTTACTGCACGTGCATGATGCGTAAGGTAGTAACATACGAAGTAGGAAATTGTTTTCTTGAAGTAGATGTATACGGCACAACATGGACGCAATCTAGAGCTGTGCATCGACCGGAGTGAGTCTTTCACAACAGTCGAGATGTTCATCCGCTTGTGATACAAGCCGGAATTCGTGTCGAATACCGCCACACACTGTAATTTCTTTTTTTCGAAATAAATAATTGTCGATTACAGTTGAGTTATTCCAAAACTACGTACGAGTAATCTTACCCGGTCGGTTGAGACATTCTTGTATTCTACCCTGCCGTGCGAATAAATGAATGCATCGATCTGTTTGTTTTATGGCGTGTGGTTTTCCATCCAATACTTATTCACACTCGATCTCGATCTCGTTCACGTGTTCTGTTCTTCCTTCCCGAACGATCCGGTCGCAATTTCCAATTTTCAGAAATCCATTCTTCGCGTAACGGATCGATGTTTTTGTTGTTTGTTGTTTGCTGTTGTCATCTATTTTACAAAAAGCGACTGACTTTCGAGCACATTCTCACTCACTCACTCACTCACTCTCGACCGGTCCTAATTTTCACCGACCGACAATGTTATAATAATATTATAATACGATAATATGATGTAACCCGCATGCATTGCATTGAATTGCATCGCATTCTATCGCATAATCCTTAACAGCAACCACCCTCGTCTTCGTCGTCTTCCATGGAATCGACGGGCCGCTTGATCTGCAGCTTGGGTTTCCCCGGTACCGCCGAGGCCAGTGCTTCGGGATTCTCCAATATTTTTTGCACGACTTCCATAAACACCTGCTTGATTCCCAGGCGGGTCTTGGCCGATGCTTCTAGAAACAACATGCCGTGCGACCGGGCCCAGGCCTCGGCCCGCTCCCGTTCGACCTGTCGTTCCATGTCGATCTTGTTCCCCACCAGCAGCTTGACGACCGACTCTCCATTGTTCGGACTGCAAGCCCACAACCATACACACAAATACACATAAACACGCAAGCATCGGCACAGGCACAGGCACAGGCACAAATAATAATAATAATAATGAGCAAACGGGCATTCATACCGTAGCATCGAACCGAAAGAGTTCGAGGGCGGAACGAGTATGGTCGTTGCGCCAGAACGAAACGCACACTCGGAGCAAGCAATCACTGTCGTTTCGTTTCGTTCCAATCAATAACAATAACAATAACAACAACACCACCACCACCACCAAACACCACCAAACAAAACCTACCTGTACAGTTGAACCTCTTTCAGCCACTGCTCTAGATTTTCAAAGGAATCTGTCCGGGTGACGTCGTATACCAGCACGACGCCGTGGGCACCCCTGTAGTACGAACTCGTCAGCGTTCGAAAGCGTTCCTGCCCGGCGGTATCCCAAATGGTGAGCTTGACCCGTTTCCCGCTCATGTCGAGGTGCTTCACCTTGAAGTCGACACCGATGGTGGACTGGATGTGCTCGTCGAACGAGTCGTCCGTGAATCGGAGGAGCATCGAGGACTGCAAAATTCATTCATTGATAATAACAATGACAATGACAATGATAATGACGATAATAACAAGAGTGCAATGAAATACAATGCATCGCATCGCATCGCATCGCATCGCATCGCAGGAATGATTGAATGGATCGTGATCGTGATCGTTGCGGTGCGAATTGTTCGTGAGGTTTTAGCATCGATGGCAGAATAGGAGAATCCGCGATACAACCACGATGCAACACGGAAATCGTGAATGCGAATGCGAATGCGAATGCCAATACGAATGCGAATATCCATACGGTAGAAGAAAGAAACAGGTTGCAACCAAAAAGGTGAGAGAACGAACACAGTACCGCCTGTAAGATTACATACGTAATCAGCTCGGCACACAAACATGGCGCATGACACCACACCACACCACACCACGCTGTGAATGTCATACAAAACCCCAGCCGAACGTCGACGGTGGAGTCGAGAGAAAGGACAGGACATGACAGGACAGGACACAAATCGACACCAAATGAAACGAAACATGCATAGAACAACAAAGCAAAACAAAACACAACACAACACAAAACAAAACAACACAACGGACCTTTCCGACCGAGGCATCTCCAATAATGAGCACCTTAAAGAGGAAATCATACGGGAAAGTTTGCGGGGGAGCTGCTGGTGGGGCCGACATTGTTTGCGGCTTGTGTATCGCGTATCGCGTAGCGCGTAGCGTGTATCGTGTGTTGGAGAGGATGAAATTTGTTGTTGGTCAATCGAATTGCTTCGTATTGATTTGGTGGTTGGTACGGATGGTTCGTACGATACGAATACGCTCGTTGGTGCTGTTTGGTTGGGTTGGGTTGGGTTGGGTTGGGTTGCTGCTGCGGCTTGTCGTGTCGTGTCGTGTCGTGTCTGATGGTTCGTACGGTAAATTACTCGTAAATCGTAGAGAAAGAGATGAAAGAGGATACAGTAATTACGCAATAACCCTACGCAGTTGTTATCGCAGGAACCCAATACGATACCGGTATGAGTAAGACAATTACCGTAGGCTGCTCTTGTTTGTTCTGTCTGTGTATCTCGGTTCGAAAGTTGTTGAAGCTCTCTCTTGCATGTTTTTCGCGAGGGGGTGGGGTAGAAGTACGAGTACTATGAGTAGTACGTAGCTAAGCTTAGCCTGGGCGTCGTCACAGTCACAGCATAACATAACATTGCCCACCAAATTTTTGTCTGTTGTGTACGAATAGTACCAGTATCTACGGTAATCTCATGCTACCTCGTTTTCGTAGGACTTACCGTACATACTCGTATCCACCACGTACGTACCATACTGTAGTCTTACTCGTACCGTACGGTATGTATTGTACCTGAGCACGCCGCGCAGTCTCGCTTGTACGAAGTATTGTACCGTAGGTATTGTATTTCGACGCGTGTCGAACAAAAAATGCGCGCGGGGCCTGAACGCGGGTTCTGCGAAAGGAATGAAACAAGACTGACTCGACTTACTCATTTCACATTTCACTTCACTGTGGTATTCCAACGCTCACGATTGAAAATTATCCACGATTCAAGAAAATCTGAAAAGCAATGCCACGCAAGCCGGTCTTCAACCTTGAAGACTGGATGAAGAACATATCCAAATTCTCCATGTGCTTCTCTATGTGCAATGTACGTTGAATTTCCATTCAACGGCTTTTTACTGTTACAAGCTTTCTCAACGGCTCCTCGGAGTAGTTGACAGAGCTAGCTCACAATCTTAGTTTTTAACCAATACATAAACCTTATTTTAGTACCTTATTTTAGAGGCGTACGACACTGTTTAAACAGTCGAATAACCGCTTCGACCTTTTCTACCGGTAAAGACTACTTCAACTACTACACGAATAAAAATTACCACTACAACACATCTAACAACCGATCCGAAGATTGTCCAGTAACAATAAGAAATCGACCAGTATGTCTTACTCAGTCATTCCCTTCAAGTATGACTTTGATCAAGAGACTATTGACAAAATTGAGTACAAGATTACCCAAGAAGTCAATGGCTCCCAAGAAGTTACCAAGATCAAAATCCCTTTGATTACTGCAGGATCAACCAAATTACAAATTCTTTTCACCATCGATGCGTTCATTAGATCTAAGAAGACCCTCAACCTAACCACAGGACCAAGAATCTATGACAAGTTTGTAGACCTCCTCAGAGACTACACCGACTGTAGCTGGTGGAACAGCTATGTAACAGCCAATGTTCCACAGAGAACTGTGGACAACTTCCAGACGACAGTGGAAGCATTCATCAGCTTCAAGTTCAACAGCAACCTCGATGCCTACCAGAATCATAAAAGATTCCTCACCAATATTAAGAAGACAACCTCCATGACTGTACACCAATTCGTAGCTCAAGTCAACTTCCACAACCATGTTATTCTCCCATTACTACCGGGACACCCTCCACAAGATGCAGAGATCAACGAAAACGACTTCAAGAATCTAGTCTTTGAATCGATGCCAGAGGACTGGAAAGACATCTATCAACAACACCATTCTCCTCATAGAGATTCTCTCTCTGAAATGATGATAAGATTTGAAAGATTCCAATCTGTACAGAATAAAAAGAACAAGAAATCAGACAACCAGTCTCAAAACAACAACAACAGCAACAACAATGCCAACAACAACCGTAACAATCGTAACGGCAACAATCGCAACAACCGAAACAATCGCAACAATCGAAACCGAAACAACAACAACAATAACCAACGCAACAACAACAACAACAACAATCAACGCAGCAACAGCCAAGGCAACAACAACAACAAAGGCTCGACTAGGATCTCAAATGACTCACCGTGTCCTATCCACCCTGGTACCAATCACACCTGGGGTCAATGCTACACCAACAAGTATGGCAGCAACTCCAATCAGTCTAATAACAACTCTAGGGACAACACCGACTCACACGTGAATGATCGCAGCAGCAATTCCAACAACAGCAATCGATCCACTACCTCTTCCCACGGCAGTAACTTCAATGAACCAGAACAACACATGTGTGTCTTCATCAATGAACCAGAAGATACTACCATCCCTGCTACTCCTTGGCCGGATCTCTTCCATGTCGATATGGATATCGATGAAGAATACTACAACACAGATCTTCAAAGGTTTCCCTCTGAAAAGACCGATTCCGACAACAACAAGCAAGATGTTGCCCCTAGCAAGGACAATGTCGACATCGACCTTGCTCCAACCACAGTAAGTGTCTGCAACTCGATCAACGGATCCCTTGGCAAGTACTACTTGAAAACCCTCTTCGATTCCGGATCAACCGACAACCTTATAGTGGAATCAGCAATTCCCTCTGGAATCAAGAAGAACCTCCTAGACCAACCAATTCAAATGCAAACAACAAACGGCAAAACCACTTGCAACCACTATGTAACCTTGGAGAACACCATATTCCCAGAACTATCCTACTCAATGAAAGTCCTACAAATCAAGTGCTTTGTAGTCTCTCAGAACATCAACTACCATCTCCTCATTGGAAGGAAGACAATGCAAGACCTCGGAATGAAGATGGACTTCGAAAACTGCACCATTGAATGGTATGAGAAGACCATGGACTTTCACCCTCGAAGCTACTTTGACAACAAGTCCTTGCTCCACAAGGTCATGTCTGCAGAACCACATGCCATTGCAGAAAGTTACTCTGCCCAATCAATCCAACAGTCTTATGTAGATGGAACCACCAAGTATGAGAAAACTGACCTCCACAAGCTTGTCACCGACCAAAATCATCTCTCCTACCAAGAGAAACAAGCCTTGTTACCAATACTCCTCCAACATGAAGAACTTTTTGAAGGCTTGAATGACAAAGAATTAGGCATTTTCCCTAATCAAACGTTCCACATTGAACTGCAGCAAGGCGCAACGCCATATCATGTAAAACAACCATATTCCATTCCACTGCACCAACAAGAAGCAGTGAAGAAAGAAATCGATCGACAAGTAAAACTTGGCATCCTCGAACGATGCTATGCAACTGAATGGGGAATGCCAACCTTTGTAGTGCCCAAACCAGATGGCTCCTGTCGACTCATCAGTGACTTTAGAGAACTTAACAAGGTCACCAAGAAACTTCACTATCCACTCCCAAAGCTCCAAGATATCTTCCACAGAAGAAGAGGCTTCAAATATGTCACCCTTATCGATGTCAGTATGCAATTCCACACCTTCAAACTTGATGAGGCCTCCACCTGGCTTTGCGTCCTTGTTACTCCATTCGGAAAGTTTCGACTACTTCGATTGCCAATGGGCTTTCTCAACTCTCCAAGTTGGGCCCAAGGGTGTATGGAACAAATGCTCTCACACTTGAAGGACATTGAAGTATACATCGATGATATTGGTATCTTCTCAGATACTCTCGAATCCCATTGCAAATCAGTCTCTTCTGTCCTGTCCTTACTGAAGTGTCACAACTTCTCGGTCAAGCCCTCCAAGTGCCACTGGTTTCAATCCCAAGCTCCTTGGCTTGGCCACATTATCTCGCGCGATGGTATTAGGCCCAATCCAAACAAGATTGCTCCCATCCTGAAACTTGCTTTTCCCTCAACAACAACTCAACTTCGATCCTTTGTTGGGATGATCAACTTCTACCGAAACTTCTACCCCAAACGCGCAGAGGTCCTTGCACCCCTTACCGACCTCTCTGGGAGAGCCAAAGGCAAAATCTCTCCAACTCCAGAACTACTTGAAGCTTTCAACAAAGCCAAGTCCCTCATCGCTAATGACATCCTCCTTGCCTTTCCTGATCCAAACAAGCCCTTCCATGTCTATACTGACGCTTCTGACTACCAACTCGGAGCTGTCATCCTCCAAGATGGCAAAATTATCCTTTGTTTCTCCAGAAAACTCAACGCAGCTCAACGCAAATACCCAACAATTGACAAAGAGATGCTCTGTGTTGTCGAAGTCTTCAAAGAATTTCGGAACATTCTTTGGGGTGCTGAAATCATCGTATGGACAGACCACATCAACTTAACCAGACCAACTCTTACCAGCCACAGAATTATGACTTGGCGCATGCTCCTTGAAGAATTTTCCCCAGTATTCAAGTATATCAAAGGCAAAGACAATGTCCTTGCTGATGCCCTCTCAAGGCTCCCACTTCAGCAAGATACTCCGGAGAAGAAGAAGGAGTTCTTTGGTCCCGATCCAACGGATGACTCGGACCTTGCAACTGCTGACTCAACGGACTCCGACCTTCTCGCTCTTTCTGATTTGTTTCTTAACTACCCAGAAGACATTCCCATGTACCCCTTAGCCTTCGACCAACTCGCCCAAGATCAAGCAACCAATGACGATATTGCTACCAATCCCCGGTACACAACTGAAAACTTCAATGGCACCGACTTGAAAGTTGTAGACTCCAACGGTCGCCAGAAAATTGTACTCCCTCCAAACAGAGTGCAAGCCACCATCAAATACTACCACCACGTGCTTGGCCATGCCGGCGCAGAACGATTGTATCGAACCATCAACCAATTTGTATATGCCCCAAACCTGAAGGACCAAATCAACGCCTTCTGCAAGACTTGTGACACGTGCCAACGATACAAGAATAGCCACCAAAACCACGGACAGCTCCCTACCAAAGAACACCAGTATGTTCCTTGGGACACCATTGCAATCGATGGAGTAGGCCCTTGGAAAATCAAGATCCCTGGCCATGGAACAGTCTCCTTCAATGGCTTTACCATCATGGACATGTGCACCAACCTCCTTGAAATCATTCGAGCCCCACAAGTAAACCCAACCGGCCTCATGGCAGTTCATGCCCTCGACAATGGCTGGCTCTCCAGATATCCCAAACCAGTAAATTGTATTATTGACCAAGGAACCAACTTCATGAGTAATGATTTCCAACTCCACCTTGCCAACCTAGGAATCAAAGCCAAGGTCTGCTCCGTCCGCAACCCTCAATCCAATGCAGTACTCGAAAGGGTCCATGACACCATGAAATCGGCAATGCGAACTGAGCTCAATACGAATCCTCCACAGACCCTCCAGGAAGCCACTGACATCATCGACAGCGTGTTTGCTTCTGCCCAGTTTGCGGTTAGATCGACCATTAACAAGACCTTTGGAATGACGCCCGGAGCCCTTGTATTCCACAGAGACATGTTTCTACCGATTCCAGTAATTACTGACTTGGCCATGGTCAGAAACAAAAGACAAGCTCAAATCGACAAGAATGCTATGAAAGAAAACAGCCACAGGAAGCTTCATGATTACAGTGTAGGAGATCAAGTTATGGTGAAAAATGAAAAGCAAATCCCCGGAGCTTTTGAAGCAAGAAGCAAAGGCCCCTACACCATACAGCAAATTCACACAAATGGTACAGTTTCCTTTCTCTTAAGAAATCACGTGATCCAACGTATGAACATTCGGAACCTCAAACCATATCACACCAACTAAAAATTTCTTATCTAAGCAATACTGGTCGCACACGACTAACAAAATTCTGTGCCACCAATCGAACTTTTACGAGAAGGAGAAGAGTGTGGTATTCCAACGCTCACGATTGAAAATTATCCACGATTCAAGAAAATCTGAAAAGCAATGCCACGCAAGCCGGTCTTCAACCTTGAAGACTGGATGAAGAACATATCCAAATTCTCCATGTGCTTCTCTATGTGCAATGTACGTTGAATTTCCATTCAACGGCTTTTTACTGTTACAAGCTTTCTCAACGGCTCCTCGGAGTAGTTGACAGAGCTAGCTCACAATCTTAGTTTTTAACCAATACATAAACCTTATTTTAGTACCTTATTTTAGAGGCGTACGACATTCACCCCACTAAGGCCTTTGAGCCTACCGCACGATAATCTTGCGTGTACCGTACCGTACTTATTACGACTACGAATAAGTACGATACGGTATGTTACATTGTTTTGTTATTTACTTGTACCGTACGGTACCGTACCGTACGGTACGAACCACAACAAAGCGGAACCTGTACCCTGAGCAAAGGACCGAAAGCAGAACTCCCGAAGGCAAGACAAGACACACTGTCCGCGCGAAGCTTTTTGACGTTGGACGACGCCAGTAATACCGTGAATACCATACGGAGTACCGCTTATTTACCGGGTATCGTACCGTACTCGTACCGTTAGTAAATCTTACGGTCGTACCGTCATTAGGGCAATCTTACGGTGTGAAAATAAGAAATACCGGTACGGAGTACATACGAGTACAAGTATCGTAAGACTTACGGTACCGGTACGTACGAGTACGGTAGGAAGGTTCGTTGTTCGTTGTTTGTTACTTCTACTTCTATTCGTTATTCGTTGTGATCTTACTCGTAGCCTACGGCACGGTAGCTTTGTTCGTTGACAGGGCCTGGCTTCTTGTTTGACTCGTGACTCCTGCCCCAGCAACAACAACAAGAAGCAACAACAAGAAAGAACAAGACGACGAAAACGAACAAGCAACACCATAACTACAGGTAGAAACAATACAAAACCCCAATCACAATTACACTTCTTGTATTGTACTGTATTGAATACAACAACAAATCAGAGTCAACTCATTGAACACAGGCCCAGAAACAGAAACAGATACGATACCGTAGGGAAGAGAACAAACGATGCGATCCATTCCGAAACTCCTCTTCCTCCTCCTCCTCCTCATCATCATCGTTGCTACTATTCTTCCGGTTTCGGCTGCCTCGGCAAACGACGAAACAGTCGAAGAACCATCACGGTCTCGCCTTCGCCAGAAGCAACGGCGACTCGTGAGATTCAATGTTGATGCACAATCACAATCACAGCTACGGTTGGTGGATCGAATCGACGAAGACGACGAACGAACGCCATCGACCTCAACATCGACCTCAACATCGACGACAACGTCCACATCCACATCCACATCGACAACGCAAGCGCCCACCGTGAATCCCTCTTCGAATGAGGCCACCATCTCGCCGGCACCTTCCGCGACACCGACACCGACACCAACGGAATCTCCCACAACTCCCCCACCAACAACCGCTGCACCTACTACAGCTACACCTACCACAGCTGCTCCTACCACAGCTGCTCCTACCACAGCTGCTCCTACTACCGCTGCTCCTACTACCGCTGCACCCACCACGGCTGCACCTACTACCGCTGCTCCTACTACCGCCGCACCTACTACCGCTGCTCCTACTACCGCCGCACCTACTACGACTCCCCCCACCACCGCCGCACCGACGCAGGCACCAACAACCGATCACAATCACGATCACAAACACAAGGAGTGGTGGATCAACGTGCTGTGGCTCCTCTTCAAAACGGCGTGCTGGTCGCTCCTGGCGGTGGTCTTCTTCTTTGCCTTTGGCGCGATCATGTCCAACCGGTATCGAATCTACTACTACCTGCGGGGAACCTGGTACACCCTGTATCACCGTATCCGGCGACGAGGCGGAAGCGGAAGCGGGAGCAACGACCACTCCGCTCCGAGCTCGACACTGAACGACATTATTTTTTCCGACAGCAGCAGCGAGCTTCGGGAGGGACTCCTGATGAGAGGCTCGTAACGGAACAAGAAAAAGGAAGGAAGGAATCAACTAACTAACTAACTAACTAACTAACGACTCCAACGAAAAAGAAAAAACGAACGGGAAAACGAAATGGGAAGATGGGGCAAAATGGAGTGTGGAGTGGAGTGGAGGGATCACACCGTGACGCACCCCTCACTTCGAAACCATTCTGGAAAGGATATCGAAGAGAGAAACAGAGCGGAATAGCTCTTTCGCACGGCATTCATACCGTCATGTGTTTGCGTGCTACTACATACCAGTATTAGAGTACCGTACTGTATGTTTTGTTGTTTGTAAAATAGAACGCTCGCCATGCCAACGATGGATCACATCGAACACAATATTATATTATCTGTTGTGTGACGGAACAGAACGGAACAGAACAGAAGCAGACCATCTACGAGACCAATCTGTAATCTTACACAATCATCCTTGTTCTCGGTTCGGATGGATGGGGTGCCTGCAACACACGCTACGCTACATAGCAACGATACAAGCTCGAACGAAGGTTCGATCGAGCCGAGCCGAGCCCCACTGAACAATACGTACGGTACCGTACGGGCATGATACCGTGGTCACGAAGCTGTTGGCGAATCGTTCAGAACAATACAGCACAGCACAGCACAGCGGAAACGTTGAGTTGAGTTGAGTTGAGTTGGTTGTTGTGGATACATACCTACATTATGTGTGTGTGTGTGTAAATGTAAATTAATAATAGAAGTAATACTTATTGTTTCAGCAGTGCGTACCTACACTAAGATTGCATTACACACCGTACATACGATAGACCTTTGTCACTTGATCGATCAGAGTGAGCAAAATAATAATGCCACGAACCAATGCGGTTGCTCTACGGAAACAATCCTGATCTCTAAGGGCGCAATGGAGGACAATAGGAATTGGTCAGAATGGTGTGTGTGGTGTGGTGTGTGGTGTGGTGTGTGTGGTGTGGTGTGGTGTGTGTGGTGTGGTGTGGTGTGTGTGTTGCTTCCGTGACGAAAAGAGCGAATCATACAGTACGTACCGGGACGAAGCAGAGAGGCAGCGGAATGCCCCTGCAATCAAAATTGCTTGCGGAGACGGCATCGCACGGCATCTACCGTGCCGGTACAACAGAACAACAACGACGGATATGCTGTTGTGATGTTCCAGAGGGTAAATGAGATACTTATATTCAATACCGTAGAAGCCCTTGGTGTTGTGGCGTGGTGCGGTGTAGTGTGGTGTGGTGTGGTGTGGGCGCACAGGAAACACTTCTTTGGATCTCTTGTACGAAGTACTCGTACTCGTACTCGTATTCCGGTTTGTCGTCCGAGGTGTTCTACCGGTACGATACGCCACGAACGGGGTTTCAATCATTGGTTTCGGTCGGAAGTCGATGCCTCGGTCTCCATTCTGTAATACGGTATTCGACAATTCCATTCGGGACAGACACGTCATACATACATCGAATGTTTGTCTTGTAGAATAGAACTACATTTAGATGCAAACTGCTGCCGGCGATTATTGGATAACAATGTTCTCTATGAATTTACAATAACGGCAGTGTGGTTGGTGAATAGTTTATTTTCTTTTTGTGTCGTCCCGTTTGTTTTTGTTTGTTTGTTTGTTTACTTTGTGATTTGTCCCAATACTTGTTGGGGAGACATTTCCACCATCATTTCAAAGAATTTGTCACCCGCATCTGCCTTGAGCTTTTCTCCGGCTTCCTTTCCGATCTTGACGGCGTCCTCGATCTCACCCTCCGATTCGACGGTGAACTTTTGGGATCCGTCGGGCATGGCGATCAGTCCCCGGAATTTGATCTTGCCATCGATGATGCGGGCTTGTCCGGCAATGGGCGTCTTGCAGTTTCCGTCAAGGGCTTCCAAGAAGGCACGCTCGCAGTTGACACACACGTGGGTGTCCATGTGGTTCAGCTTGTTGATGTATTTAAGGGCACGCTCGTCGCCCTCTCGGCATTGGACACCGATGGCTCCCTGTGCAACGGCGGGGAGCATCTCGTCCCACTCGAGAACCGCCGTGGCGTATTTGTCCATGTCCATTCGCTTCAATCCGGCGATGGCCAACAGCGTGGCATCCACAACACCGTCGTTCAATTTTCGGAGACGGGTCTGGACATTTCCTCGGAAGTTGACGCATTTCAGGGTTGGGTTTTGTGAGAGGATCTGGGCTTGTCGGCGCAGAGAAGCGGTTCCGATGACGGATCCATCGGGGAGGTCGGCGATGGATGCGTATTTGTTGTCTTTCGTGATGAAGGCATCGTTGGTGTCTTCGCGAGGGAAATTGCAAGGAAGGACGGTTCCATCGGGCAACCAAGTGGGAACATCCTTCATGGAGTGGACGCAAATGTCGACCTCGTCTCCGAGGAGGGCAACGTCGAGCTCCTTGGTGAAGAGACCCTTTCCTCCCAATTCCATGAGAGACTTGTCAAGGATCATGTCTCCTTGAGTCTTCATGACACAAATTTCAATGGCACCGTCTTCGTTCATTTCTGGGAAATTCTCTTGGAGGCGTCTTCGGGTTTCGAAGGCTTGTGCCATGGCCAAGGGAGATCCTCGGGTACCAATACGAAGAGGCTTAATTTCTCCATTCTCTTCGGCGAAAAGAGCCTAGTATTACGAAAGAAATGTTGCGTTAGTTAGTTAGTTAGTTAGTTAGTTAGTTAGTATTGCATGTACAGTTTGCATGCAAAACGGAGAGAAACACGAAACATTTTTGATTTGGCACACCCCGTTGGAAGACAGGCACTGGCACACTTCGTCACTCACGGTCGAGCTGAATCCCTGGGTGTTAGCGGCGGGGGCAAGAGAGAAAGCGGACGCCGAGGCGAGGAGGCTGGCAGCAACTAAGAACTTCATTTTGGTGTGTGTATATATATATATAGGTGGGTGTTAAGAGGTGCTGTACAGAAAATTGTGTTTCTCTGGAGAGAGCAATGAAGCTGTGGAATGCTTTGATACTAATACCCCGTCGTCGAGACGAATTTGTCGTTGTTGAAGGCTTTTTCGAAGAACGCAATTTACAAGGATCTACGTGTGACTACGTGATGGAAACAGGAAGATAACGAAACCGCGAAATTATTGTTCCACGTGAAACGGTTTGGTTGAAAAACAGGCGATACACTTCAACTTACAAATCCTTAACCCTAACATTCAAAAATTCCGCGACTTTTTTTTTTTCAAATTTGAAAAAAAAAAAAATCGTCGTTGAATGAATCGATACGGTAATCTTACTCGTGCCGTTACCGGTACGAGTAGTGTTTCCGTTAGCTCCACAAGTCTGAGGAAAGCCATCAATCAACTCGGTAATTACTATCGGTATGTACCGGTACTGTAATTAATTGGTTTTCTAAAAAACAAAGTCTAGACACACACCGAGGAAAAACATCATCATCGTTGTTGTTGGGCAGTTGTTGGGCCGTCACCGTAATCTTACGCACAGGATGGTAAACGCTGCATCAAACGCGACAGCTATCCATCATCATTATTGTTATTACCGTAGCTCATCACAAGGTTGCATTATTGTTTTTTGTCACCCCGAAAGCAATACAATACTAGGATTGCAAGATGGTTTGGGTAATGCTTGTTTGCATTTTGCTGCTCACTCTGTCCATAGTGACGACGGAAGTTCGTTCGTTGAGCACTTCCGGCTATTTTGGTAGAACAATAATATCGGGCAACCACCGGGTGCACTCGGCGTTCGCTCCGACTTCCTCGAATCTGTATCGGCACGAATATCATTATCGTGGCGTTATTGCCACGGGCACAGCCACCACCACCACCACCACACGACGACGAAGAAGAAGAAGCGCTCTCGCTGATGTTGTTCTGTGCATGGGAATGAAAGTGAACATTCGAATCGTCGGTCGAAAATCGAGCGAGCCGTGGCTCGAGGACGGCGTCGATATGTACGAGAAGCGACTCCGGCCCTCGAACGTCGGGGTCGAAACCACCTGGCACAAGGACAATGTTGCGCTGATGAAGGGCGTGGACATGGATCGCAACAAGAACCACAAGGTTATTTGTCTAGATCCGACCGGGGTTCAATACACCAGCGAGAAATTCACCGAAAAGGTCTACCAGTGGTTGGACGAGGGAGGGAGCCGCCTTTCGTTTGTGATTGGTGGTGCAGAGGGACTGCCACCGGAATTGAAATATCCTTCGTATTCCTCCGGGAAAAAATCAAAGGACAACGCAGCACCGGTAGTACTTATCAGCCTGAGTGTTTTGACGTTCACACATCAATTTGCCAGGCTTCTGTTGATCGAACAGATCTATCGAGCAACAGAAATACAAAAGGGATCTGGTTATCACAAATAATAATAATAATAAAGAAGAAGCATAACAACAACGAGAGTCTCGAGGTAGATTTAGATGGCTCTAGTATTACTAGTAGGCTTTCGCCAATGGGATAATCCGTTCAACATTTCAACCATTTGATTGAATAACTAAGATTTCACTCGTACGCTAGTACTCGTACGGTACCGGAAGATCTATCGTGGCTTTGTTTTCCAAACACTGCTTGTATCATACAGTCTGGGTGGCTTCGTGATTCCATCTTCGAATGATACTCCTTCGCTGTCTTCTCGGGGACGAGAGCCCGGAAAACTTGCGGTCGCTTCGTTTGCTAGAAGTCGCACTTCCCACTGTGTTCGCGCTAGTAATGGCACCATCATTGTCACTCGGGGAGACACACCGATCCAATGAATATGTTGCCGCGATGATTCCCTCGTGCTTCTGAATGAATCCGGAAAGGTCGAATTGGAAAGAGCCACTAAAACCCAGGTTCAAATGGACCGGACAATTTGAATCGAGGCCAACAACGGTGTACAAGTCTTTTTCGAGGATGGCATCGCTGATATTCTTCCACGCATAACCGAGAAATTTTCCGTTGAGAGTATAGAAGATGCCCTTCGAAATATAATCGACCCCGCACCCGACCGTATCGCCCGGACCAAATTTGGGTCCGAATTCGCTGAGCATTGCCCCCGAAGAGTGGAAAATACCACCGTCGTCGCCGTGGTATCCAAAGGATTCTCCGTCCCACCCGGGCATGCGCGATTGAACCTGAAAGCGTTTCGTCGCAACCCCGACAGCAACACAATCCACGTGACTTGTTCGATAGCGAGGTCGAGGTCTCGGTGGTTGCAATGACGAGCCCGCGTCGTGGTTGTTGCTGTTGCTGTTGCTGTTGCTGCTTTCGTCTCGTTTGAAAATGCTCACTTCAAAATAATAAACGAATCGTGGTGTTACGTTGAGGGTAGTGACGCTGTGACGGTCGCTGTCGCTGTCGCTGTCGCTATCACTGCGAGTGCAAGTGCTTTTCTTCTCGACAAACGGCACGACAAACGGAGTCCGTTCGGGCGATTGTCGCGACGGCAACTTTTTGGACGATGACAATGACGAAGACGATGAAGATGACGATTTTCCCCCGTCTATCTTGATGGATCTCGAACTGCGTCGTCGCAAAAAATTGAATAAGAATGGATGGTGTGAATCGCGATTCAGGTCGGTGGCAAAAAGTGACATAGTAGTATACCTCGCAGAGTTGCGGTCGGTGGGAGTGGAGCTGCTTTCGTCGCAGTCGGCAACATCGATATTGACATTGATATTGATATCGATATCGGGGAGGCATGATCGTCGCGATGGCCTGGGTATAGGACAATTCGAACGAATGCATCGATCTCCTTGACCAACGTATCCAGTGTAAAGAACGAGAGAGCGCCCCGTCAATGTGTCTTCGTAAAACCGAATCAATTGATCCTCCTCGTCTCGTCGATGTCCCGGTATAGTTTGTTGGATAGCGCTGCTAAGTCGCGCTCGTGGCTTTGAAATATGTCGATCGACACAGGTAGGAAAACTGTTTGCCGTCAAACTGAGCAGCAAGGAAAGATTAGTAGTGTCTGCTTCATCTTCGCCGGAAGAATCGGCCGTGACTGAAGGAGGAGCGGCCAAGGGAAGATGAAAGTTGTCGATAAATTTCAGAATGGGTTGTTGACGAGGATACTGATTGGGTTTCGTTTCTCCCCTCAATTCTCGGATGTTCCAAAGTTTCTCGCAATGATCTATCCATAGACTGCTCCTACTGTCATGGGAAACCATCAATTGACGGAAATGGTGATTGACAAACATTGCCGCTCGCAAGGATGATAAATCGAGGAAGGAGAACACCTTGAGGTGAAGGTCGTCAATCAGGGCACTGAAGCCAATGGATGGGGATTTCGATTGCGATGGGGATTTCGATGGGGATTTCGATGGGGATTGCAATGGCCACGAGGATGGCTTACCGTGCTCCCAAGAGAACGACGGAATGACGGTTGGTGTAGTTGAGGTCTTGGGACTCATTGACGCCGAAAACACTGAACTTGGACTTTCGACCGTCCTGAAAATGTTAGTACGTTGGATAGAAGGAAATCGTGGTGATTTTCGGTCTCGCTTGCGCCTTCTCGCATCGGTCTTTGAGGCAATCTTCTTATCGGATGCATCGATGTTGCAGTCGCAGTCGCAGTCGTAGTCGCAGTCGCAGTCGTAGCTATTGCTATTGCTATTGCAGATATCGATCTCGTCGATGTTTCCTTCGGAGAGCCTGTCCAGAGCTATCGATGACTCGTAGGTATGGGACAAGGCGGTTTCGTATCCAGCATAGGATTCTTCATCCTCTTCGAACTCGTCGAACAACGATTCGTTCGAGTCGGAGTCGGAATCGGAATCGGCAGCAGCATCAAAGTCATCCCAGGATACCAACCGTTGACGGGAAGAAACGCGTTTCATAGTAAGTGTACCGTACCGTACCGGTAGTATTGGTTATAATGTTGAGATCTTTGCTTCTTTCTTCTTGCTTCTTGCTCCTTGGCGTGGGTTCCTAAGAACTTTGGTTTCGGTAATCTGCGTTTGTAAGATTTTTTAATGGTTTCTTCGCGATCTGATATTATTATTATTACTGTATTATCATCAGTTGGGTAATGTTCCTGGTACCGTAATTACCGGTACGAGTAATTACTAATTACGAGTATTGTACGGTCCGGTAGGTATTACCATTCGAAACCAAACAACAAAAAACAATGATCAATGAATCAATGATCAACGATATCCATCCGTACGGTACAAATACCGCGCTCAGTCTCGGCAGAAAAAAGACGAAGTCGAGTGTCATGATGCCTTCAATAGATCAGGGCTTCCCAACAAGATGCGTGCATTCATATGCAGGCATGCATGCATGCATGGATCGTGGATCCATCACGAAAGACACGAAACAGAAGTCCCTTCTTTTTTCTAAAAAGATTTTGAAATAGCGAGCAGAAGAAACATTTTGGTTGGCCTCTTTGACACTCGACCAATGGAAAGAAGCAGATGTGGTCGCGTAGAACAATCATTTGCTTTTCATTGGACAGAACCTACCGGTCTTGCAGATTCTGTTTGGGAATAAAATCCGGAACGGAAAACGAATCTGACACTTCTCAAAGGAATACCGGTACCGTAGAATCGAATCTACCGGCAATTTTAGTATTGTACCGTATCCGTAATCTTATCGGTTGTTCCGATCAGTTTTTACGGTACCGTACCGTACAAAAATTATTTCGGAACGAAGCTTCCATAATTTATTTCCCCGTCATTTTTTGATCTACTGTATCGGTATGCACGGTAGGTACCGTACCACGGTACGGTACGGTACGGAATTCCTAACAACTGTCCCCTCGAGCAATTCAAACTGGTTGGTTTTTCGAGCCGCGAAGGTCGAATTTGCCTGGTGCAAATTCAACACGTATTATCTGTAAGAAATTCTGGTACTAATTTTCTACCGTACCGTACATGAATTCACCTTAACAAAAACCATCAAACCCTCAACAAGAACAACAACAAGACCTTGCTGGTGATTAAATTGGAAGCAGTTACAACAGACTTGTGGCCATATAACCTACACCCACCTCATAATTGCCTCAATAGCTGGTTCATCTGCTGTTTTGGATTAAATGTTAGTTCAGTTCTTGGAGTCAAACCGTACTAATTGGTAACAATTTCATCATGTACTACTAGTAGTAGAATTAGTACTAGTACTGAGTGATTCCCACCACCATTTAGTGAATAAAAGACCAAAGTAATAAAAATATATTCGCGAGTGAATAGATTGAATAGATTCAACCCACGAATATTTCTTATTAACTATGCAAACCGAGCAAATTTGGAATTTGGAATCTCTAAATAGGAAACACCAGTAACTGTCTGTTTAATCACTACCCACGCCACCTACCGGCCTATTTTGGCAAGCAAGCCTGTTAAGTATTCAAGGATGGCCGGCAGTTGAAATTTTCAGAATTTTCTATGTACCGTATCGATTGGCTTTGCTGATATGAATTACTAGTAGCTATTGATATGAATTACTAGTACGTAGCTATCCTCGCTAAAACATTCACATTGCTCTCCAGCAAGAAGCCGCAACAAACACTCTTTCGCGAAACATTCTTTCTTTTATAATCCACAATCAACATGGCCCTGGAGTTAGTAGAACAAGTGCTTGGAGACTGCTATGATAACTACTTAACCCCCAATTACAACAATCCACTGCTTGGCGAGGAAGATAAGAAAAGAAGGGATCGTAGAACTCCTAGGATTGCAATTAAGAGATACAGTCAATCTGCTTTCATGTATCTCTATCGATCGGGCAATGATCAAGCCCTTTTGAATTGCTGTGGAGTCGACCATGCAGCAGTATTCAGGGAGCTCCTAGATTTGTTTGAGCCTTTCTACAATCAATACACTATTTATGAGAACACTGGATCAATTTACAGGTTTAAACAAGCGAAACACGACTTTGTTCAAAGGAGAGAGTTTGATGCAACCGGCTGTCTTGCTCTTGTCTTATTTTGGTTCCAAACCAGATGATCAGCAGCAAGAGCAGTTGCTCTAGCATTTGGATTAACTGCTTCTCCTATGTATAGGTGGCTTAAATTCGGACGCAAACTCCTTCTTTGTGCATTGCAAGACCATCCTGCTGCAAAAGTTTGTTTGCCAAATGAAGAAGAGATTCAACAATATATTGACGCTATTGCTGCAAAGTATCGGTCCAACTCTTCGTCCACACAGAGTGTGGGCTGCTTGTGACGGGCTTAAGCTCCATCTCCAACAGTCTATCAACTGGACCAAATAGAACCAATACTACAATGGTTGGACTTGTGGTACATATGTCAACAGCGTCTTTCTTTTCTGCCCGGACGGGAGGATCCGGGCTTGTGTCTTGAACTGTCCTGGGTCTTGGCATGATAGTACTCAGGCCAAGTACGGGCTGTATGAAAAGATGGAGTGCATGTATGAGCTGTATAAGACAAAGAGTGTAGTCAATTTGGCGTTTAAGATATCTACAAATGAATACCTTCTTAGAAGAAGTCAATACGACCCTCTGACAGCTCCTGTAGAAATACCTGAGGGTACACCTATGGAAGAGGCCAGAGCAATGAAAAGAAGGGCCGTTCGCAAGGCTATTGTAGTGAACAGAGATGTGACTAGCGTTAAACAGATGTCTGAATGGGGGATGAGACAGATCCAAGGTGGGTTCCCTAGACTCAAAGATAACATGTTGCTGGAAGAAATGGGAGACAGGAGGATCATTCTGAAGCTTGTCGTGTTGTTGTATAACTTCCAGACAGCTAAGGTTGGAATCAACATCATACTCAACACCTACATGAGTCAGACTGAAGGTATCTTATCCTATGGTTTGGTACCAACTGAAACGGCAAAAAATGTATTTTAGAGTTGAATCGATCAATAATTGATAGTAGTTACATATTAGCGTTACGAATTAGATTGCAGTAGTTAGTCATATTTAGAGCAGTCGACAACATGTCCAATCGATCAATTTGATCGATCATTGTTGAATCAATTGATTACTCGTATCACGTCCGATTGAGCAGTCAACAACACGTTCAAATAATTTTGCTCCAGCGCACCTCTAGTAGTTTTGGATCCCTCTTTTAAGGTGTTGCAATAGAGTTTTTCTATTTCTATTACCTGCTGTGTAGCCTAAGTTTCTGTCTGAAGCAACGGTGGTAGTGTTATTCAGTTTAATAATCTAATTAAATAACTTATCGGTCGATTCGAATCAATTCGATTACTAACTAACTAATTGATCGATTCGATTCTGATTCCGATTCCATTTCCGATTCCTAACTAACTAATTGATCGATTCGATTCTTAACTAATTGACGTCAACGAATCGTTGTCACTGCTGCTGCTGTCACTGCTGTAGTCAGGATGCTGGAGAATGTTTACTTTTCTTTTGAGCTTCCCCCTTCAGTAACATTAGTAACTTGGGGAGTAATAGGACCACTAAGGCCACAACTGCTGCTGCCGCCGCCACTAGGAGGAGGAGATGTCAATCTCGTATGACCGATGCCACCACTACCACTACCACTACCACCGGCGCTAGGAGGACCACCGACCTGAGCAACAAGTACCTGCATCATCACCTTTCCTCGTCTCTTCATCTGCCTTTTCCTGATATCATTGCTGTTGTTCCAATGCCTGCTGCTGAAGCTTTAATACTTGAGCAGTTGTATTCATAATCTTTGAATTGTCTCCTTTGCGGTTGTAATGTCTCTTCTTGCTAGTACTAATGGTACTAACTTTCTTCGGACTGTGTAACTTCTTGACTTTTGGGTTGCGTTGGTTGAGTTGGTTGACCAAGTAGGAGTGGTGGTTGTGTTGGTTGAGTGTGTTGTCCAAGTAGAAGTGGTACCAGTTGACTTGCAACAGCAGGGGGAGGATGAGGAGTAAACTCATTTCTTTCAACCTCATACCTATCTTCTCCATCTGTAACATGTGATTTACTCCCTATCAGTCTGTGGAGTTCCTTTGCCTCCTTAATGTCCCATCTCATGTTTGGATTGCCTGTTGGCGCCTTCTTCTGTTGCAATCGATTGAATTTGTTGCGAATGGAAGTAGCATCCCTTCCAGGAAATTTTTCAGCATGCACGTCTGCAACATCATCCCGGTCATCTGTTCCAGCTGGCATGACAGCTCTAATGGCAGCAAACATGTTCTCCAAATCGGCCTTGGTGTAGTTGTCAATGCCGGCTTTCCTACCTCCAGTGGAGGGCATGCTGTTGGTTGTTACGATCTATGGTATTGCTGGTGGTGTTCCTTTTTTATGTGACGAGCAGCCAAATCGAATCGATTCATCGTCCAATTCGTCTAGTAATAATCTAGCAAGCCGCAACAAGAGCAGCAACAGTAGCCATTGGTGGTGGTGCCCTGCTGTCTAATGTGCTGGAGAGACAAGTTGTACTGCTATTGTTGCTGTTTCCTGTTCGTCTTTCTTTCCGGACTTTCTTTGTTTACAATTTTTCTTTTGCAATTTTTCAGCTCAGCAAAATTAGCAATGATCACCAAAAATAGCATGCAAGCATGCCCGGCAAGAGATGCACATGACTGATTCGTGCGTTGGGTGACTGAAATATTTGATTTTAGTGATTCCGTTCAATTTTATTCTGTTTTTATTCAATTAATAAAGTTTTGAAAGGCGAGACAGTCTTGACTGAAAATTTATATTCAATAGCTAATAAATCTATGCACTATGTGAATAGATTTATTAGTTTGGTCGCGAACTTTTATTATTTTATTGGTGGTGGGAATCACTCACTACTAGTAGCTACTAGTACTAGTACTAGCTACTAGAGAGACGAGTAGTAGTAGTACTAGTACTAGAGAGATTTCTACGAAAGCTGTTGTGTAGAGCCCTGTAGAAATAAGTAGCGTATGCAAATGGATTGCAGGCCCTGGTGCCAGTTTGACTGCTAGAGGAGCCAGTTGTTAAGAACTCCATAGTATTGAGTCTGGATGCAGGGATTGGAAAAGCCACATGGAGCTCCCTTCTTGGTCCAGAAGAAGAAGGACAGATCAGGGAACCCCCCCTAGCTATCTCACTTTATCACAAGATCACTGCATCAGCATCTGCTGTATTGATTTGAAAAAAAGGCACTAACCTTAATAGACTAACAGAGCCTGGTCCAGCCTTCTGGCTGCCAGCCTTCTGGCTGGAGCCGGATCTATTGATCATGTACATTCATGAAGCACAACAAGAAGGTCCTCCTCAGAGACCTATCAGGTCGGGGGGGAGTCCCCCCCCCCCTTGGGGGACCCGGCCCTCACTAGCAGCTGTCACGGCCCTCATAGATCACCAGCTGAAGCTGAGTGAAGACCTAGACTATAAGAGGTTCAACCGGACAAGGCCAATACTTTGGAAGACATATGGGGCCCCCTGTACAAGAACAAGAGGCTCCTCCTACTGTGTGATAAGAAAAACTCCAATGCCCCCTCCCCCCCCTGTACAAAAAGGCTTGGGCCGAGAAGAAGAAGACGAACAAAAAGATGTGCATGATCTTCCAGAGCCAGGTGAATGCATTCGCTGTTGAGCTCAGTATATCTCCTCCGCTGGTAATCGCGGCTGTGCTGAAGTGCTTCCAGGGTTGTAACTTCCATGGGACCAGCCCATTTGTTGATGTAGCTGATGATGTCCTCCCTCTGGCCTTTGCCCCTCATGGGGGGTCTGCTGAGTCCCAGCGGAGGGAGCACAACTAGGCTGCCAATGTAGCAGCATAGTTTGATACCATGATCTCCACAGATAGTAACTTCCTTGCCCTCAACGACTCATTGGCCCTCCAACACATCAAGAAGGCCTAATAGTGCATTCCCACAGACTGAACTGAAGCCACCACTCAGCTGGAGAGCTTCACAGAATTTCTTAGGACCATCCTTGGATCTACCCACCTGGTAGTGGAGAGCTACCACAGGCTTTACTACTCAGGTTGCCCCCCCCCCCCCCCCCCCCCCCCCATTGGGATCCCTCTCACCAATCCAATGGGATGGAAGTCCAGTCCACCTAACTTCTGTGCCTGCACCAAAACCAATGCAGACCTTACCAATGCTGCCATAACTACTGGGCTAGTCCAACCTAGAAATCAGTCTCACAGGTTGGATCTGCTTGCAGAGCCATCTCCAGGCAACACTGGTCCCAAGAACCTCACAGCCTCTACCCAAGACTAGCACCTAAAAGACAGCACCACTTCCTACAAAAAGCCAGTTTGTTACTGGGATGTGCATGCAAACAATTTCTATGGACTGGCACAAGGTAAGCAATGGACTCAGAGCGCTTTCAAGCATGTGCTATTCCAGTCTCTGGACAAGGTCTTCAGACCCCTAGACATGCTAGACACCCAGCCAGTTTAGGCAAGAACCAGCTTCTCTCAAGAAGATGCTCAAAGGTGATGCCACGTAAGCTACTAACAAAGACATCCTTGGCTGGGTCATTGACTCCATCAACAAGATGATCAGCCTTGCCCTCCATCCAGTCAAACAACTCCAAGAAATTATCCAACCCATCGACCTGACCCAGGAAACAGTACCAATGCAACAGTTGCACAAGGTTCTACTAGTGGAGGAGCTTGGGCCCATGCCCTTGGCCATTCCAGGCTCCAGAGGCCTGTTTTCCATCCTCCAAGAAGCCTTTTTGTCCCAAGGATTCAGGACTGCAATGAATACTTGGGATCACAACAAAACTGCCCAGCTCCCTCAAGGACTTCAAGTGGTTAGCTCACACCATACCTAGCAGGTCCATCAAGATTGCTGAGGTAGTCCTGGATGTATTCCCAGCCACCTTGGGGGCCTATAATGCCTCTGGGGTTGGCATGGGAGGGATCTAGTACTTTGTCCCATGGCTAGATGGCAAGGTGCAACCCAACATGTGGAGAAGTGCCTCCACCTTTGGTCCAAGCAGCACTGGTCAGTGTTGACAACCCCAATGGCACTATCATCTACAGTGATCTTGAACTTGCTGGTTCCATTGTTCATCATGATGTGCTTGCCCAAACAGCATGTGTTGAGGAAAGAACCACACATATCTGCTATGACAACATGGTTGTTGTATACTGGCAGAGTAAAGGCTCCATCACCACTACAGGCCCGGCAGCATACCTCATTCAGCTCCAATCCTTGCACCAGATGACCCACAAGTACATCCCCCTCAAGAACTAGTACATCCTGGGCCCTGCCAATCACCTGGTGGACTTGCTCTTCAGGCCCTCTCTCTCTCTCTCTCTCTCTCTCTGACACTGTGCTGCTTGATTAATTCAACAATCACTATCCCCAGGACTTGCCTTGGATCTTATGCCCCCTGAAGCCTCCCATGCTTTCTGAGCTGATGGCCCTCCTGCAAGGCAGATGCGATTCTAATGTCATTAAGCTCCTTGCCAGATGACACAGTTACTGTATGACGAGGCACCTGTACTAGCAGCCTCTCCCCATCTTCAAGAACATTGCCTCTCTTATGTTCAACAATGAAACATATACTTTCCTACCAGACAAATGGGTGCCAACATCTGGCACCACTCCACCTAGCAGCTCTCATTAATCCTCCCTTGCACCTCTCCAAGCTTCTCTCTCCAAGTCGCTCCCACCGTGCGGCTTGTTGTGACCCAACGGCAGCTAGGCTTAACACCCAAGGCTACAAGCCAGTATGTGTGGGGCAAGCACCCTAATCCGGGACCAGACTAACTCCCCAGTCACATGGAAGGTAGTTTCCCGGATCCCTCTTTCACAGTGCTTGGCCCACCAACACACCCATGAACTACAAGCATTCACACTCAGTAGTACCAAAAGTAGGAATTGCTACTGAGGCTATCATGCACGTAGAAACCGATAGTCTGAGAGGACCATGCTGGGTGTTGGCAGGATGGTATTTCTTGATGCTGGCAGTAATGAAATTGTTGTCCATAGGAAACTTTCTCACTTTCACACTCTACATTCATACACATCATACATACATACACACCATACATATCATACATATCATATGTGTCATCAATATGATAGGTTCCTTCTCACAATAGAACACTTCTCTCCTTCATGCAACATAAGTAGCTTAGCTCAATGAACATCATTAAGATGATCCATCATCTCACTTTCTATTTTAACATAAGATAATATCTTAGAGAGTCACTCCCACATGTTATGAACACCACATGACAATGTCAATCATCCTTGATCTTGACACTGTCTACTACTACTCTACCTCCATTACTCTTCGCCATCTCCCTCTTTGTTTGACTCTTGAGGTATCTTCACATCCGTGACCACCGTCACCCCTCTCCAAACAACCACACTGCCCAATACTCATTAACATGAAATTTGTACCTACAACAGGCTCTTAGCACGAATTATTCTGTGTTTGTAGAGGTTGCAAAGTTTAGTTGTACACACAGAAGCTCAATCAAGTATTTGAATCAAAATGATGTTGTGTTGCAATTTAGAAGTTCTTCAAAGATCCACATTCATGATAATCTTCTTCTTTGTTGCCATAATAGCTATTGCAAGTAGTAATAAGAAGCACATAGCAAGATTTCCCTCAGTGAATTAGCCATTCATCTCAGAGTTTTGGTTGTTTCAAGAAATAATAATATACTTCTTCTGTTAGTGCACCATATACCTTTTCCAATCATTATTCAAGTGAGAGATGGGCTGGACTGGACTGGACTGGACTGGACTTGCAATTTCAAACCACTTCATGAAAATAAAAGTTTTTGAACAGATAGATGAGCTTGTATGAAAACATAAAAATTATTTCTCAAATAGCAACAAATATATGTCAAACTGCTTGTTGAACTGCTAAGAGTTGTTTCAGGAAGTATCAAACAAGTATTGAACAACTGTTTCCAAATAGAGCAGCAGCACATGTCCTGGATACAGATATCCATCAGTTGTTGAATCCTTCTGATTTGATCATTTAATGCATCTGTATGTGAATGTCTCAGATCAGCAAGTCATCCATCCCAAATTCATCTGCTGGAGGCTTTTTGCTTGCTAGGGAGGAGTAAAGTGCCCCGAATTCTGCAATGAATACATGAACAAATAGCACCTTAACAGTTGGTGATTCACGCCTACTTGTGACAGATAATAAATCCATTCTTATGACACATGTAATATATCTATTCTACAACAAAGATGGGACTACATCAGATGATAGTCTTTTGTCATGGATCAAGGGGAACTGTTGGTGACTTGTGTCACAGTCATGCAGAACTGCACATCAATTGATTTTCAAATTGATTATCAAATTCCACCAGAGGATGTAATGTACTTTGGCAGATATTAGGAATAGCAATGGCGAAACAATCCATATTGTAGGTATTGAATATATTTCTATACTTGTACATTATGTGTAGTTGAATAAATATTCCAAGAAGTGTAGTGGAAAAACCTTTGCACCATCGTGCAGCTTTAGCAATGGTCTGTTGCAAAATACATGCAGATACTATGTCTCAAAACACCAACATTGGCAGACAACCATAAACTGCTTAATTATTCCTATTCATCAGGTACAAACTTGCACAAGATAGAACAGGCTTGCTACAATGCTTGCCCCAATGTGATGGTATGTCCATGATGTTTTCAATTGAGAATCCATTTAACCAAGGGGGGGGGGGGGGGGGGGGGGGGGGGGTGGGGGGGGGCTTTGAGAACTTCAATCAACCATTAGTTTTTTTGTGTATTGTTGCAAAAATGGAAGATGGTCAGACTGTTTGCTGCTCCCCTCAAAATAATGATGGCCTCTCCTAACAGCAGTCACTAGTAACAAACACCTGATCCATTAGCTGTAGGTGATGATCAAAGGTCCCATTCATCCATATGCCTACACTGTTGATATCACCTTTTGGAATATCTCTTCTTGTTGGTATACTGCAAGATACAGCTTTTAGTGTACTACTGGCTTGGCTCCTTCTTCTAGATCAATATGGATCTTCTTTTGTGGATAGCATTCCAGTTCACTGCCAAATACCACTGTATGCTTTTATCCCACCACATAATTTTGTGTGATGCTCTTGAATTGGCACTTTTTGCTGTTGCTCATGTGACTCTTTGCATCAGTGACTTCTCTGGCCGTCACTTGTTGGTATCTCCTTTCCAGGATTCTGGTTTGCTCCATACTAACGAGCTTCATTCTTGAGTTCTTCTCAAATGTTCTCATTCCTTTGCTGCAAGTTGGCCACATAGTACAGACTATCTTCTGGCTGCAGGTTGTAGTCTTCCACTTGCTGTATCAATTTGAAATCCCAGTTTAATTGCATGTCCATGAGAATGTCCAACCGCATTACAGCGGCATCCTTGAACAATATGATAAGGCTGATTGCCTGGAGGAAAGCTCTTCCAAGCATGACATCACATTGACATACTGGTGGGTGGAGCAGGGCTGTCTAAATGCATTTAATGTATCTCTCATTCATGAACTCCTGACGCTCAATCATAACCAGTGATACAGATAATGAGGGATATAATGCCCTGTTGACTGTTGTCTTGAGATGCTGGACTATGATCTGATATAGTTGCATGCCATAAGACAATGCTCTGTCATTTCATTGTGGCTGAGTTTCCTGAGTCTCACATGACCGCTCCATAGGAACACCTTGGATTGATTTGGTTTTCATTACTACTACCAAGGCCAACTTCTTGCTGGTTACATGGGCTGGAATGACGTATCAGTTATCCACTGATCTCAGGCTTGGCATTGAGCTGCTGATCAATGGATCTCTAGCACTCTTTTTGTTTGAATTCATCCTGAACAGGATTCATAAAATTCATTTCTTTACTATGATTAGGCACAGTATCACTTGCAGTTGGATCCTGTTGCACCAGCATTCAGCACTGTTGGTTTGATTGATGCGTGTTTTGGCCGTCACATCCTTGCTGATGGTGGTGGACATAAGTAACATAACTATCATAGTGGGGGGCATGTTGTTGTTGTTGTTGTTGTTGTTGCTGTTTGTGCTGTTGTTGGTGTTGGTGTTGGTGTTGGTGTTGCTTTTGCTGTTGTTGCTGTTGCTGTTATTGGCATTGGTGTTGGTGTTGGTGTTGGTCTTGCTGTCCATAGTAGTAGTAAGCATCTCCTCCACTATGCTGCTGATAGTGGATCTCACCGACAGGACTGCCTACCTCCATGCCCGTGTCCTTTGAATTGACCCTGGGATATTATCAATCTGGATCCTATTCTTTTGTTGAAATATCATCAACATTTTCCATATGATGGATCCCATATGGACCGCACTCATTCCAAGTGTGTGATCCCTAAGGATGATTATGGCACAAATCCTCAGCTCAGGCATTACAATTCCGACTACTTCAGCCGCTGTGTCTTCGGCCTCCATTGTGACCTCCACTCCAATTGTTTTGTCATTTCCCATTCTTACCTTTCTCCCTCTGTTATTGGTCTTTCTTTACCATAGCATCTGCCTTGGCTTGACCATATAGTAGTCTTTGATCTCCTTGATAGTAGTACTACTAGAGTCACCGAATCAATGGGCTGACTAGAGCAATAGCTCTTGCCAACACTTTGGGTGAGTGTTAAAGAACATCTTCTTCCTTTGTGACACCGTTAGTGCTAGCTCATTATTCTGCTCTCCTGGCAGGACATCAATGTAGTCCAAGATTAGTCTAACCCTTTGGTAATGACCCTCCCCCAATGCATCTGTAGGCTTGACAAGCTTGTTCTTCCTTTGTTCAAAAGCGCACATCATGGTTCCCTCTGCATCTTGGTCCCTAGCTAGTTTCTTCACATAGGCACTATCACAGTCTTCAATCTAGCAACTGTCTGGGGACAGTTCCTTCCACATTGTGCTGGCTTCTTTAGCTGGTTCCACCTCTTCCTGATTGGACCATGATTGAGACATTGCCTTGTCCATTCACTCTGCCATCATTGGGTTGCTGACAGTGCAAGATGCTGTCAGGCGCCTCTGAACTAACAGATATTGATCTTTCCTGCTGAAATGTCCTTGCCATAATCCACGACCACCATCTTGTAATGCTCTCTGTCATCGATTGGGCCAAATGGTTTTAAATATTGGATACAGGGAACATTGTTGGGGCTGATAAGAAGAAGGCTCCATTAGTAGTGTTGTCGGCGAAAAATACGGACCTTGTTGGCGGCAAATTTGATAAAAAAAGAAAACAAAAAAAGCAACGTGACGACGACCGAGGTGCAATCATGATTACTAAAAACAAAATAACCTCCACTACTTGGAAATCCTTAAGTGGTAAAAACGATTCCACTTAAGACTACAAACACAGAGGTCAATCGGTTAGAAACAAGACAGCTTCAAAGACCGGATCGATAAGTAAACACCTGGAATCCTTAAGTATATTCAAATGGATACACTTAACATCCCGTGAGAAATTACTTATTGCAATCACAAAAATCAATACCAATTTTGAATGGGCCTCATTTATTCACCTACTCAACAAACAAGCATAGGCCCATCAAACAAAACACTTAACCTCGTAAGTGACCAATACCATTGAATGACCGATACAGTAAGACTGACACGACGCTAACACAGCAGAACCGACAGCAGCAACAGTATTGGTACGAGAATGGTAACGGTACGAGAATGGCAACAAATAACCGGGGAAGATCTCTACCATCTCTACCATGTGAAAATACAGAGAGCCCTGATTCAGTGCAAAATACATAGTAAAAATAAGAAGAGCATCTCCACGAGCTCACTTTCTCTTTAAATTTAAACTATTCGTTATACCTATCCGGTTGATTTTTAGAGTAACAACAGGTTATAGAGCCCTTATAACTCACACTTGTGTCCCGCAAGAGCACTTGTGTATACCTTAAGCTACGCTCCTATCTCCGGCCGTTCAGCACCTCCACTGTCGGTTACATCATGCGTCCGACTTGATGATCATCATGATTAGATGAGTACTCGCATACTAGTAGTCTTAATGTAATTACAGTGTGTCAACTAGGGGGAATGTGTTTACAAAATTAATTGATAATGGAAATTGTGTGAATATTTTGAAAGGCAAATTAATCCTAATCACCCAGCTCCTCTCATCCATAGGTAGGTATCCAAAGATTTCTTCAACTCCTTGGAGGTCGGAGGCTCGTAATACAAGGATTGACTAGCCCGACTCTTGAATTATGATTGTTTC
Source organism: Pseudo-nitzschia multiseries (assembly GCA_037355745.1). Classification (NCBI taxonomy): domain Eukaryota; phylum Bacillariophyta; class Bacillariophyceae; order Bacillariales; family Bacillariaceae; genus Pseudo-nitzschia; species Pseudo-nitzschia multiseries. Next base: position 32,919,795 of record CM074781.1, on the reverse strand, counting down.
TCGATGAAGGGTTCGACGTTAGTTACACTCGTACGGTACCGGTAGGGTAATCTTACGAACGATAGGCCTTCATTTTTTAATTAAAAGTGTATCGGTAGCAGTCGTATTAGTTTTAAGACCTTAATGAGAAACGGTCGGTCATTCTTGTGAAAATCTATGCGATACACGTCACTAAGAAGAACAGCCTTCTCTCTTAGTATCACAGCCAATTAAAATACTCAAGTTCAATCTTATTAAAGCGATTTTGTCACTTTGCGAACAGCAGCGACACAGTGACAACCTGAACTTGCGTGTTTAGTTTGCCACATCACAAAAAAACATTTCACGAAAAGTCTTTGAGGTCGTGCTTCCGACTACTTTTAGAAGATGTAGCAGTGTCCGGCTTCATGATCTCCGGCGACTTCTAAGGGATTGTGATGTCTTCTTTTACCACGCACACATCGGCCTTCGATAAACTTGTCGGCATCAAGTACGTTTTCCTACTGTCCCATTGAATTTTGAGTGCGTGGTCTCCAATGTGATGAATGCCAGAATTTCGTTACCTTGGTACCCGTACCAGCCCTCTCAATCGCCAGCATTTCAAGTTCTACGATTATTCGTCCATGTTACAGCCGCAGTAATCTTACCGTACAACATTCTTCTGAGTTCTGACAAGTACTCGTACGAAGTACGGAGTAAGTCTACAACCCAGACGCGACATCCTTATTCACACTACCGATAACATCATCTTTGACGTAGTCGGAGTTCGATAATGCATAAGCAAGTGCTAGGTTGCTATCCGAAACGACACAAGCTACCCTTCTGGGATACACGTGAACACAATCACCCCGAGCTTACATAAGAAGAAGAACGAACCTAGGATAACGTCACCCAATCCCATCCCATCTCGTCATATTATTCATTGGGAAGATGACAAAAGCACCAACTCTGATGCCTTACTCAGGGAACACCCTTGTTCCCATAACATCAAAAGGTCCTGTTCAACAAACCCGATTCGTTCATACGAAAGCCAAAACGAAGATAAGTAGAGGACCAACAACAATGGGAATGAAAACATCCACATCCACATCAGCAACTGTTTCCATGGCGGGAGCTACAACGCCTCAGGCTGGGAATAGAAAGCCGCTTGATGTGCTGAAGACAATATTGTCTTCGCGCGACGCTACGGGCAGCAGTAGGGATGGATCATCGGCAGCAGGTCAACAGCAACAGCAGACGACAACTTCATTACCAACACCGAAGACTCTCACATTCGAGAAACCTTCCGAGGAAGACATTAATGCGTACGATCTTGAAACGGTCAGGGCCGTTCGAGGCAACAACCTAGACTTGCTCCGTGAGCTATGGGGGAGTGGAAAAAGTATGAATGCCTGCAATCAATTCGGTGAGTCGGTCTTGCACATGGCGTGCAGGAGAGGCTACTCCAATATTGTAGAATTTTTGCTAGTCGAAGTCAAAGTCAGAACCGATCGATGTGATGACTTCGGACGAAATCCATTTCACGATGCTCTCTGGACTCCCTCTCCCAATTTCGATGTTGTAAACTTGCTGATTGATCACGCCGATCCAGCGTTACTTCTTTCGGAAGATGTGCGAGGCAACACTCCGTTTGCGTACGCTCGCAACAATCACAGCGAACAATGGATTTCCTTCCTCGAGAAACGAAGAGAAAAACTGATTCAGCGCATTTGTACCGGGGCTGCTGCTACTGCTACTGCAACTACTACTACTGGGAAAACTGTTCCGTCAAGCACCAAGGTTGAGATTGTCGGATAGTCATAAAATGGGCTATGAACTGCTATTGCTATTGCTACTGCTAATACTACTTACGGAACGGAAACGACGAGTCGGAGAAAGCATTACAATAAGCTCTCTGTCCTCTTGGACATGTAAACAATACTGTAGACATCGATCAAAACTAATTGAATACCAATATACACGGTACTATTGATTTAGAATGTATGAAGTAGGGTTCATTCATCATTGTCTTCTTGTTCATTAACAAAGGAGGTGCAGTGAAGAACGGCTTCTTCAAGAAAGGACTGCACAATGCTGTACACAAGAAGAGTAGCGTACTAGGAATTGCTTGGGTTCGGTATTGGCGTCCGTAAGTTCATGCGTAGTCAAACTACCTGCTTGATGCTGTATGTGCCCGATTCTATTGAACCCCGACTCAGACCTTCTTACTAACAGAATTGAAAACGAACTCTCAGTATTCAACCCAACTCGAGAAAGTCGGTGCACACGTTTTACTAAGTCGTGTATTCACCCATGAATTCATTGCTTCTGTTACTGTCACTCACTGCCACTGTCTCGTGTTTGTGTCTTGCGCACGATAGTGCAGAAGGAAAGAGAAGTTGACGAAAACCAATCGAAACCGATTGATCAAGCTGCCAGCTTCGAAAGAATGCGCTCGTATCCTTTGAGCTCTTCCTCAAAGAGTCGTGCTAGCATCGCCTTTTGGTCGTCCTTGCTAGGCTGTTCGAGCAGTTCCTCCCGGTGTTCTTTGTTGAGTCGCCTCTTGACCATCAAACGAAAACAACGATCGATGGTTTCCCTATCTTCCTCGCTTACCCCCTTCTCACTTTCTTCCTCCAAAAAACAACGAACCGCTCGGAGCTTTAATAATTCGTTTGTAAGATGAATTTGCTTCGGGATAATCTTCGCTTTTACGCTCATTTCCGACGCCTCCTTTTCGGTCATTGCGGAAAAGAATGCCGTTAGTTCGTCCGTGGGTGCCAGCGATTTTGAAGTTCCGTTTTCCCTGGTCATTGATCCCTTTTGGGGCCAGTTCCATTCCTCGTGGCGCCGCGCAACAACATTCCAGTCCATGTTATTTCTCAGCGCGACAAAGACCGGTGCCGGGTCTTCCACGTTGATCTGAATGATTGCTTGGTGATCATCGTTCTCCTCCTTCGTTCGGTGTGCCATGTCATAAACGGCCCGTAGTAGTCGTTTCCCGTGGCCTTGGCCCTGAAAGGGTGGCAATACCAGAGCTTGACAAATGCGGAGAATCCAACCCGGTTTCGGTTTGTGAAACAGAGCATTGAAATGAAATAGGGTATAATATCCCACCAGCGAGTATCGAAATGCTTCCTGTTTCTGCTCCTTTGCGTCGTTCTGGTCACGGCGCAATGGGTGTGGGTGCTTCCCAAAGACATACACGATCTTCCAAAAGCCACCGTCATCGTCCTTTCCCACATCCACGGTGTCGGCATTCTCGATGTAAAAGAGCGCGAGCTTTTGCACGGAATTATGGTATTCCGACACCCCCGGCAATCTCCCATCGGCAATGGTGAGCACAAAGTCGGCGAACGCCGGAGGACCGTCCTCGGTTTGGGTCGAGCACGAGTACTCCTCCACGACGTCACCGATTGGTTTGGAAAGGAAGAGTTCGTCGACGTCGAATCCTCTTTCGTCGCTTTGCGATGCTATTGGTGGCAAGGCCTTGGACAGCGCTTCCATTATCTCGGAATCCGTCATTGAAATTTGGGGGGAGGACGATTCCGTGCCTTGGGATGACCGAGATTCGGAATTCGGTTCTGTCTTTTGGCGTTTGGCCACTGGTTCTTTGTCGCCAATGCTAATGCCAACGCTAACGCTCCGATCGATTTCGGTGCGTGTGATATCGACGCTGCATGCTTGGCACGAGGGAGCAATCCGGACCGCAATGTCCAACTCGTTCGTTGCAACTCGGTGGTTTCCGTGTGATTTATGGAGAATGGAAGCGGAAGTTTTTATCGTTGATGCTACTGTTGTTGTTGCTGCTGCAGCAGCAGCAGCAGCAGCAGCAGAGCTTTCCTTCCCAGGGTTAAGGGATTTTTCGTAGTCGGCTCTCGCTGTTTGCAGGACCGATGCGAGAGGCCTTTGTCCGCGCCAACACTCGCCTCCAACGAGCTGGTGGGTGTATTCCGGTCGAAATCGTTTGCCCAAATGATTCAGCGTGACGCACAGAGACGCCGAAGACCAACGAGGTTCGTCCGTCAGGATGCTCGGATTGGGTTCTTGAGAAATCATTGTCCCCGGTTGGTGGTTAGGCTGCCTTCTGGTGTATTTCGGTATTATCTAGCCGTTGTTGATTGTGTGATGAATCAACACACAACATTTCGATTTTTTATCGGGGACCTTGAGAATTTTGGCGCGCAAACTCATTAACCGATGACGGAAGACGGACGTACGGTACGAAACTGAAAACGATGTCAAACGTCAAACGTTCTTTTGCCATCAACTTTCAGAATATCGAAGTATTTTTGTGTTCCAACTTCTGGGTAGCGTACATAATAAAAAATCACCATCATTGCCGCTGTTATCACTGCTACAAATCACAAAGATTGATCAGCCCAACACTATTATTTTTATTTTACAATCAATTCCAAGAACGCCAAGAGAAGAGAAGAGAAAGCAACCGCAAAGACAATGACCGACAACCAAACTATCACGATTCGTTACCCCGACGATTTCCACCACCATTGCCGGGATGGTCCGCCGACCGCATCCGTGCTGAAACACGCATACCCTCGGTTCCGTCGTTGTCTGATGATGCCGAATCTGAAGCCTCCCGTCACCACTGTAAAGCTCGCTCTGGAATACAAGGAGCGCATCATGGCATCTCTTGCCGAGAACGGGCAAGATCCCGCCTACTTTCAACCCCTGATGACGCTCTATCTCACCGACAACACCGATCCGGAGGAAATCAGAAAGGCCGCCGCATTGAAAAACTCCGACGGCACACCCACCATCATCGCTTGCAAGTACTACCCAGCGGGTGCCACGACCAATTCCGCGTTTGGCGTTTCCGATGTCAAAAATCTGCACCCGGTCCTGGAAGCAATGCAGGAGGTGGGGATGATGCTCTGCATTCATTCGGAGGTCACGCACGCCGATATCTTCGAGCGGGAACCCGTCTTCATCGAGGAAATCATGAAGCCGTTGGTCAAGGACTTTCCGACGCTGAAAATGACCATGGAGCACATCAGTACCAAGGAGGCCGTGGAGTACATCATGAACGACGCACCGTCGAACGTCAAGGCGAGCATCACGCCCCAGCACCTGATTTACAATCGAAATCGTACGTGATTCAGACGGCTACGGCCACGGCCACGGCCACGCCCAAGTGAATTGCATTCGGATTGCTATCGAGTCTCCTTCGTTCGGAGGAAGGAGGGCGTGTTTCGTTTAATGGCTTTGTTTTGCACGAGAATGTTGCTATCGCGAAACGCCACAAAGACGGTTTCGATAGCATTGAAAGGACCAACGCAACGCACGTATGACCGCAAAAAAGAAAATATTGAGTACACCGAGATCCTTGGCCCCGGACAATTTATACTCATATTCCTCGTTACTTTTCGTTCTTTCTTTTTCGCACTGACACACACTGTTTGCGTATGTTCAATGAATAACCGACGCCAATAATGCGGTATGTCATCTCAGACATGCTCGTCGGAGGAATCCGCCCTCATTTATACTGCCTCCCCATTCTCAAGGTAAGACCAACAAAAACTTGCTGCCGAACTGCATCGAACGAGGCATGGTTCCGTATTATTATGCGCACTCGATTGAACCAAAAAGCACGACCGATGTTGCTGCTGCTTCCTTCTCCTCACCCAAACCATCCGATTCCGATTTGGGGAAATCCCACCGATAACGATAACAGGCCGAGGTGCACAGAAAGGCCCTCGTGGAGGCCGCCACCAGCGGCTTGGACAAGTTTTTCCTGGGCACCGACAGTGCTCCCCACCCGATCCACGCCAAATTTTCTGCCTGCGGTTGCGCCGGGGTGTTTTCGGCCCACTGTGCCATCGAGGTGTACGCCGAGGTCTTCGACAAGGCGGGGTGCCTGGATAAGTTCGAGGACTTTTGTAGTTCCTGGGGAGCCGATCACTACGGTCTCACACGCAACACGGAGACGATGACGCTCGAGAAGAAGTCATGGAAGGTACCGGTCAGCTACGAATTCGGTCGCGACAAGGTGACACCCCTCAAATTCGGAGAAGAGTTGGAATGGACCATTGTTTCGTCATTCGATAAGAAAGAATGAAGTGATAAATAATGCCTGGTTGCACTGGTATGGAATGGATCTTTTCTTCACTAAGAGCAAGAAGCAGATTTTTCTGTAATCTTGACCCTATAGTGTACTCCCTATATTGTATACTGTTATATTTATTATTTTGTAATTCTATCCCATTGCATCGCATCGCATTGCATCGGTTGCTATGCCAACTCTTTTTTTGTGAAAGCATTCATACCACGGTATAAATAATCAACAACACAGCGAGTTGGTAGCAGAGAATCAATCTGCTGATTCTGCTATTTGGATTTTCCATCGTCGTGGTTGATGGCACCCCTTTTCGCGGTGTCACCTGATCACCTGATCACCTGCTCCTGTCATTGCGTAGTAATTTTGTGGATCCAGTCCGATCTTACCGCAAAGTTTCACCCGATTGTGCACGGCGGCTTCCGGTTTCTTCGCTGCTTCCCGAGTCGCAGCGTCTTGCTTCTCATTGTCCTCCACATCGATGGCTGTCTCCTTCACGCTGTTTTCTGTTTCTCGTTTTTCTCCTTCTTGTTGATCATCCGCACCATTCGTTTCCTCAAACATGTTCCGACAGATTGTTGTCAATGCGCCGATTTCTCTTCTCGAAAAAGCGCAGAGCGTGACGCTTTTCAGTCGATGCGGGGAACCCGAACGGTCTTCTCTACCCTGGCCATCGATAGCAGCAGCTGCTTCCATGTTCTGCTCTTCCTTAGCACGCACCCAATCTTGGATTGCCGTCACTCCTATGGTCAGGACATCGTGGAGGCTGCGCTGACCTCGAAAGACGCCCGCAGAAAGCAAAGAAAAGGCAACGTCGGTGATTCCCATGTCGTGGCAGCGTTCTAGCGACTGTTGATAGGCAGACCGCAGCAATGCATCCGGCAGAGAAAATGCATCCCCATCTCCGTCAAAGCGAGAATAGGCCGGTCCAACCGCGTGGACCACGTATGGGACGTTCAGTTTCCCGTAACGATTCGGCCCCGTCACCACCGCAGATCCGGTTTGGCAGCGGACACCGCTGGTTCCTTCGATCACCGGTAGCGCCATCCGATCCTCCCACAGTGTGGGTCCACCGGCGTCGTTGATGGCTCCGTCCACGCCGCCTCCATAGAGACACTGTTCGTTCGCGGCATTGACAATCGCGCCAATGCGGCGTTCGGAGAAAGTAGTTCTCTCCGACTCATCGGTGGTAGCGGAAAAATCCAGGACCGAGCCCTGGGTGATGTTCAACGACACAGATATTGTTGTTATCGACCCGGCTGTAGCTGTAGCTGTAGTTCTTCCAAGACAGTAAGTGGCAACGGTTTTCAATCCCATGATAAATCTTTCGCTTTTGTAATTGATGCGACCTTCCTGCGTGGTTGACGCGAAAAGTGAGGACGTTGGTTTGTAGTTTTATTCGTGCTTTCGTTTGTTCGGTAGAACACGGTTATCTGGCTTGGCTGGCCCAGGCAAAGTGGGGATCTGGGATGTGTGCAGGGGAATAATTACAACAGTTTCGGTTGGTTTTTAGAACTTGAATAATAATGAGAGATTAGGTTTTATGTTACGAAACGATTCACATGTAATTCAACGGTTGCATAACGGAGTATTATTTCCTCTTTTTCGAAAAACAATTTGAGTGATACTTCTTCATTTCTCACAGGGTTTAATAACTGAGCGCTCAACCGAAACGCAACCTATTATTCTCATTTTTAGACAGCCCTCAATGTGGCGCATGCCGAAAACTATCACAGTCTTTCAATTTAATTATCATAAATGCTAAATATTTTGTACCATGATACTATCTGCTACGTGTAGTCTAATTCCCCAGAATCAGACCTGTTTTTCTGTTTCACAAATGTGGAGATTAAAATCTCCGGTTTGTTTTTGTTTTGCACACGATGTGTACTGTTGTTGGAAGCAGGTAGTGATTTAACCACCGAATCCGTAAAGGGTCTTTCCTTGTCGCTTGAGGGCGTAGACAACGTCCATGGCAGTGACGGTCTTACGACGGGCGTGCTCGGTGTAGGTGACAGAATCACGAATGACGTTCTCGAGGAAGACCTTGAGGACTCCTCGGGTTTCTTCGTAGATCAATCCAGAAATACGCTTGACACCACCTCGACGTGCGAGACGACGGATAGCGGGCTTGGTGATACCTTGGATGTTATCACGAAGGACCTTTCTGTGACGCTTGGCTCCTCCCTTTCCAAGTCCCTTTCCTCCTTTTCCTCTTCCAGACATGTTTGATTAGTTTTATTGATTAGTATTAATTGCTGGAGCGGCGGGGAACTTAGTGTGAGAAAACGTTTCTAGTACGCTAAATCCATTGGAGACTACAATCAGAAATGTGTACAATCATGTGATTACACTAGGGAGTAAATACACACTTGTACTGATGTTGCTGGCACCGGTACAGTATTGCATGGTTGCTGGAGATCATTTCGAATTCCTTACCTTTTGGTTTTGTGAGCGATTACTGTCCGATGCTTTTAGTCGTTCTTTTGTTGACCTTGTTGCCGCATCCGCGTTTGGATAGAGTTCTCTTTCAATACCTACGGCAAATTACCCGTACGTTCGCTGTTGCTGCTCGCTTGACTTCCCTACGGTACACTCGCTGCTGTTAAACGGCTCCCTCCAGTATCCTACGTAGTCTACAGTAATAAAATAAACGTATGTAGAATGTCGTAGAAAATGTAAGGAGAGATATCCCATAAAGCTGGCGCACGCTCGCGCCGGAATTTTTGATCAAAGATTCAGACTCCGGAAAAGGCAGCGCGACCCGCGCCAACATTTCAATCAACTCATATTACGTAGAAACTTGTACTATCTTCACGAGTGACGACTCTGTGCGCCAGTTTCTCCTAAATAAAAAGAGCCAGCCAGCCGCGCCACATTAGTCTTAGAGTAGTGAAGAACTCTTTCCCACTTTTCTTCCGATTCATAGCGGTGGAATCGTTGTTTCAAGTCTATCTCTCTGGGCGTTCACCCTTCCACGCCCGTACGATTACAACGTATTCGAAGGCAACTCTGGCGCACGAATCAAAGGAACAGCAATCGTTTCACCACCCTCTTCTCACAAAACAATTTGAGAACTATTTCAATCAACCTTCAATCCAAAACCTACATTCAAGATGGCTCGTACCAAGCAAACCGCCCGCAAGTCCACCGGAGGAAAGGCCCCCCGCAAGCAACTTGCCACCAAGGCTGCCCGAAAGTCCGCCCCCGCCACCGGAGGAGTCAAGAAGCCCCACAGATACCGACCCGGAACTGTCGCTCTTCGTGAGATCCGTCGTTACCAGAAGAGTACCGACCTCCTCATCCGAAAGCTTCCCTTCCAGCGTTTGGTTCGTGAGATCGCCCAAGATTTCAAGAGTGATCTTCGATTCCAAGGATCTGCCGTCTTGGCCCTCCAAGAAGCCGCCGAAGCCTACTTGGTCGGTCTTTTCGAAGATACCAACTTGTGTGCCATCCACGCCAAGCGTGTTACCATCATGCCTAAGGATATCCAATTGGCCCGTCGTATCCGTGGTGAACGCTCCTAAGCACTCACTCAGTGACTGATGTTCCAAAACGAACAAGGTTGAAACAAACGAAACAAAAACAAAACCGGAGATTTTTATCTCCACATTCTGAAACAGTCCACGCAAATCGGAACACTGTGTATTCTACTTTTGTTGTATTGCATTGTCTTGTATTGTATGTGTCTTTTGTATGGCAGCATCCGGTGTATTTGTCGAAATACTTACTTAAGGTACGCACAACCATCCTTGTCCATTCTGCAACTACCATCTTGCACTAGTACTCCTATCATGCACCCTGTCACTTTCTCAGCGCTGGACAACCATACAGACATCGTGCGTGATGGACTGAATAACGCACAAATACATACGTACCGGTGCATACATAAATTAAAGACTCAAATTAGACCCCATCATTATTAGTATTATTTTAGTTCCTGATGTAATACCGTACCGGTGCGCCTACTTCGACGGCACGAAGCTTGCCTATGGACGGTGCAACGGAATTACGCTCAACACTTCTCTGGCAGCGTCTACGATCCTAGTTCCCGGACCAAAAACTGCTGCACACGACTTCGTTTCTTTCAACAGGTAATCATAATCTTGCGGTGGAATTACACCTCCTGCAACCACCACCATGTGATCAGCTCCTAGTTCCTTAAGCTCCTCTTGCAGAGCGGGAAGCAGTGTTTTGTGTCCTGCTGCCTGGCTGGAAACACCAATTATGTGTACATCGGAGTCGATTGCTTGCAGAGCCACCTCCCGGGGGGTTTGAAAAAGTGGGCCTATATCCACGTCGAATCCCAAATCGGCAAAGCCGCTCGCTATGACCTTGGCACCACGGTCGTGGCCATCTTGACCCATCTTAGCAACGAGTATCCGAGGTCGTCGCCCTTCGATTGCTTCAAACTCTTCTACCAGTTTTAGCATCGATTGGTACTCATCCGAGGATTTTCCTTTGTCGTCGCCCGGACCCGAATTGAACGAAGCAGCATAGACCCCCTGCACCATTGACGTGGTAGGGACGTGCCTTCCCCAAACGTTTTCCAAAGCCTGCGACATTTCCCCAAGAGTGCACCTATCATCGCAAAGGATTAGATGTTCGAGACGATAACACAAATTTCGCAATTATGCATGTTAGCGCCGCAGATGTTTGCATATCGAACAACTCATTCGTGGAGATACAGAACTAGATTCGTCTTACCTAGCTTTAGCACAAGCGATACATAGGTGCAGTAGGTTGTTCGGGTCGTCTCCACTGCTGGTGCTCTCGGAACTGCGAGCACTCTCTTCGAGTTTGGCGAGAGCATCCTTCACTGCGGTCTCGTCACGAGAGGCCTTTACTGCGTTCATGCGAGCAATCTGTTTGTTTCGAACCTCCGTGTTGTCAATCTTCAGGACATCCACTCGCTCTTCTTTTTCGTCCTCTGTACTCAAGTTGTACTTGTTGACGCCAACCACAACGTCAACTCCAGAATCGATTCTGCCTTGCTTTTTAGCGGCACTCTCCTCGATAAAGAGTTTAGCATGACCGTTGTTGATGAAGGATGTCATGCCACCTTTGCTTTCCACTTCGTCCATAATACTCTTTGCTTTATTGTAGAGTTCATCGGTAAGGGATTCCATCATGTAACTTCCTCCCCATGGATCTGCAACGTCAGTTATACCCGTCTCTTCTTGGAGTACGAGCTGCGTATTTCGTGCTATCCGAGCAGACTGCTCCGTCGGAAGTCCTGTTGTGTTGTGAAGAAATTTTGGTTGCAACGAAGTGGAAAGCAAGTTAAAATGCAACAACAATGCAAAGAAGTGGCGCAGTTGTTATCCAAGAGACAAACTATTGTGAGCATTGCATTTTTGCTGTGTTGTTTGGTTCCATGATGGTGACTTATTTGTGTCTAGCATATGAGTAAACACCAAAACAAAGAAGAAACTTCCTTCAGCGCTTACCAACAGCTTCATCGTAAGAATTTGTGTGCAGACTTTGTGTGCCACCCTGGATAGCTGCAATGGCTTCGATCGTTGTTCGAACAATGTTGTTCATTGGTTGGGTCTCTGTCAAAGAGTATCCAGACGTTTGGCAGTGAGTTCTCAATAAAAGCGACTTGGGATTCTTTGGGTTGAACTTTTCCTTGACTGATTCGGCCCACAACCTCCTACCAATACGTGCACCAAAACAGTTTCAGCGACAATGAGTGTACGGTATTTCAACAAAAATCTGTTTTGACGATACGCGATTCAATTCATTGCCACAAATATCGGATGCCTTATTGCCAGTCTTTCAAGTTCTCTTACCTTGCGGCCCTCATTTTCGCAATCTTTAATAAGTTAATGAGAAACATCATTCAAAACTACTTCGTGATATCACTTCGACAATACAGCACCTTCCTTCTCCGATTCTGTAACAAACTTACCTCGGTGTAAAAGTTGAGACCAATACCCCAAAAAAACGACAGCCTCGGTGCAACTTTGTCAACATCGAGCTTGGCCACGTCTACAGCAGTATGAAGATACTCGAGACCATCTGCTATCGTAAACGCCATTTCAATCGCGGCATCGGCGCCGGCCTCTTGCAAGTGATACCCACTGATAGAAATGGAGTTGTACTTTTGCATGTGTTTGGCTGTGTAGCCCATGATGTCTGCAATTATCCTTATCGATGGTTCCGGAGGGTATATGTAGGTATTTCGGACCATGAATTCCTTGAGAATATCGTTTTGAATTGTCCCTTTCAAATTCGCCATGACCTCACTCGGTTCTATGGCATCATCACCATCCATGTGCTGCTCGATGGCAGTTTGTACATAAAAGGCCAAAATAGGAAGCACCGCCCCATTCATTGTCATGCTAACCGAAACTTTGGTCAAATCGATCCCGTCAAACAAAACTTCCATATCTTCGAGGGTATCTATCGATACACCTGCCATGCCTACGTCTCCCACTACACGTTCGTGATCAGAATCGTATCCCCGATGCGTGGGCAAATCGAATGCGACACTCAGCCCTTGCTGACCTGCGGCCAGGTTCTTCTTATAGAATGCATTGCTCTCTTCCGCCGTTGAAAATCCGGCATACTGTCTTATAGTCCACGGTCGATGGGTATGCATCGTGGCATAAGGACCTCTCGTAAATGGGAAAATCCCCGGCATTTCGGGGCCGTTTTCATCGCTTAGATCGTGCGAGATATCCCAATAAACGGGTTGTATTTCAATACCCTCTGGAGTAATGCGTTCGGTTCGAAGTGATTCCACGGTTACTTTTTTGGATTTCGATTTGGCGAGCTCCTCGTTTGCAAGCTTTTCCCATTCTTGGACCGAATTCGGTAGAGAAAAGGTTGACAGCTTAGAGAATCGGAGATTCGATCGAAAGCAGTATGCAGCAGACCAACGCTCGGTCAGCGACCTGTGAAAAGACGAAAGAGGAAACTTGACGCGGCCCATTGCCCTTTTTCAGTCAACCAGAGCAAGATCAAAAGTAATGTGTTGTTCAAAATAATAAGATTAGCCTGAATGAAGGTGTCGAGAAATCGGGAATGCGACGGGATTGCTTATTTCGTTCATGTTGACATTATTTTCTCAACAAAATCGGAACTCTTATTGATTATGGAGGACTACAGTACGAGTACTCATACTCGTACCGTACGGTTGACAAAGAATCTGTAAAATTCTTTATTTTTAGGATGCGCCAAAATTCTTGAATTGTGACCAATAATTCTCAACAACCCAACAGCTGAAAATGCTCAATAGACCCACATAATGCTGAGATAGTAAGGATTCATTCACTCTTATTTGACATAGTCCACAGATCTCTTGTTGTCAAGATCTATTGGACACAAAATTGGGGCCTTAACAAAATCCCTCTCCAAAAACTATGGAGAACCCTTTCTTTTTTACTTAAATAAAATAACTGTTGCTTAACGCCCAGTGAAACTCCTACTAGGCTATGCACGCTTGGAGCCTACACGCAAGCCAAAACGGAGGTGCGAAGAAGAAACCAACCGAAGAAGAAACCAACCAACCGAGGTGCGAAAGAAGAAACCAACCGAGGTGCAAAGAATCGATCAACCGAGGTGCAAAGAAGAAACCAACCGAGGTGTGAACACGTACAGTAGAATGGACAGAGGTGCCCTAACCCTAATCCAACCCTAAAAAGAGAGTCCTAGTCAGTATTACACCCTAATTTGCAATATGAAAATAGAAAATCTGTTATTTTGTATGATTAGTCCATGAATATTGTTCCTGTTATGGATAAGTTGAATCATGAAAGAAACAGAAGTGAGTTATCTGTCATAGTTTGTGTGTCACCATCTAATTAGTGCATTTGGGTCCTGGATTTGGAGGAAAAATACACACAAATTTGTAATTAGAAAATAGAAAATCTGATGTTTTGTGTGATCAGTCCATGAATACTGTTCCTGTTATGGGTGAGATGAATGATGAAAGAAACAGAAGTGAGTTATCTGTCATAGTTTGTGTGTCACCACCTAATAAGTGCATTTGGGTCCTGGATTTGGAGGAAAAATACACACAAATTTGTAATTAGAAAATAGAAAATTTGATATTTTGCATGATTAGTCCATGAATATTGTTCCTGTTATGGGTGAGATGAATGATGAAAGAAACAGAAGTGAGTTATCTGTCATAGTTTGTGTGTCACCATCTAATTAGTGCATTTGGGTCCTGGATTTGGAGGAAAAATACACACTAATTTGCAATTAGAAAATAGAAAATTTGATATTTTGCATGATTAGTCCATGAATATTGTTCCTGTTATGGGTGAGATGAATGATGAAAGAAACAGAAGTGAGTTATCTGTCATAGTTTGTGTGTCACCACCTAATAAGTGCATTTGGGTCCTGGATTTGGAGGAAAAATACACACAAATTTGTAATTAGAAAATAGAAAATCAGATATTTTGTGTGATTAGTCCATGAATATTGTTCCTGTTATGGGTGAGATGAATGATGAAAGAAACAGAAGTGAGTTATCTGTCATAGTTTGTGTGTCACCATCTAATTAGTGCATTTGGGTCCTGGATTTGGAGGAAAAATACACACAAATTTGCAATTAAAAACTAGAAAATCTGTTATTTTGCATGATTAGTCCATGAATATTGTTCCTGTTATGGGTGAGATGAATGATGAAAGAAACAGAAGTGAGTTATCTGTCATAGTTTGTGTGTCACCACCTAATAAGTGCATTTGGGTCCTGGATTTGGAGGAAAAATACACACAAATTTGCAACTAGAAAATAGAAAATCAGATATTTTGTGTGATTAGTCCATGAATATTGTTCCTGTTATGGGTAAGTTGAATGATGAAAGAAACAGAAGTGAGTTATCTGTCATAGTTTGTGTGTCACCATCTAATTAGTGCATTTGGGTCCTGGATTTGGAGGAAAAATACACACTAATTTGCAACTAGAAAATAGAAAATCGGATTTTTTGTGTGATTAGTCCATGAATACTGTTCCTGTTATGGGTGAGATGAATGATGAAAGAAACAGAAGTGAGTTATCTGTCATAGTTTGTGTGTCACCATCTAATTAGTGCATTTGGGTCCTGGATTTGGAGGAAAAATACACAAAAATTTGCAACTAGAAAATAGAAAATCGGATTTTTTGTGTGATTAGTCCATGAATATTGTTCCTGTTATGGGTGAGATGAATGATGAAAGAAACAGAAGTGAGTTATCTGTCATAGTTTGTGTGTCACCATCTAATTAGTGCATTTGGGTCCTGGATTTGGAGGAAAAATACACAAAAATTTGCAACTAGAAAATAGAAAATCGGATTTTTTGTGTGATTAGTCCATGAATATTGTTCCTGTTATGGGTGAGATGAATGATGAAAGAAACAGAAGAGAGTTATCTGTCATAGGTTGTGTGTCATCACCTAATAAGTTCATTTGGGTACTGGATTTGGAGGAAAAATACACACAAATTTGTAATTAGAAAATAGAAAATCAGATATTTTGTGTGATTAGTCCATGAATATTGTTCCTGTTATGGGTGAGATGAATGATGAAAGAAACAGAAGTGAGTTATCTGTCATGGTTTGTGTGTCACCACCTAATTAGTGCATTTGGGTCCTGGATTTGGAGGAAAAATACACACAAATTTGCAATTAGAAAATAGAAAATTTGATATTTTGTATGATTAGTCCATGAATATTGTTCCTGTTATGGATAAGTTGAATCATGAAAGAAACAGAAGTGAGTTATCTGTCATAGTTTGTGTGTCACCATCTAATTAGTGCATTTGGGTCCTGGATTTGGAGGAAAAATACTCACAAATTTGTAATTAGAAAATAGAAAATCAGATATTTTGTGTGATTAGTCCATGAATATTGTTCCTGTTATGGGTGAGATGAATGATGAAAGAAACAGAAGTGAGTTATCTGTCGTAGTTTGTGTGTCACCACCTAATTAGTGCATTTGGGTCCTGGATTTGGAGGAAAAATACACACAAATTTGTAATGAGAAAATAGAAAATTTGATATTTTGTGTGATTAGTCCATGAATACTGTTCCTGTTATGGGTGAGATGAATGATGAAAGAAACAGAAGTGAGTTATCTGTCATAGTTTGTGTGTCACCATCTAATTAGTGCATTTGGGTCCTGGATTTGGAGGAAAAATACACACTAATTTGCAACTAGAAAATAGAAAATCTGTTATTTTGTGTGATTAGTCCATGAATATTAGTCCTGTTATGGATAAGGTGAATGATGAAAGAAACAGAAGTGAGTTATCTGTCATAGTTTGTGTGTCACCATCTAATTAGTGCATTTGGGTCCTGGATTTGGAGGAAAAATACACACTAATTTGCAACTAGAAAATAGAAAATCGGATTTTTTGTGTGATTAGTCCATGAATATTGTTCCTGTTATGGGTGAGATGAATGATGAAAGAAACAGAAGTGAGTTATCTGTCATAGTTTGTGTGTCACCACCTAATAAGTGCATTTGGGTCCTGGATTTGGAGGAAAAATACACACAAATTTGTAATTAGAAAATAGAAAATCAGATATTTTGTGTGATTAGTCCATGAATATTGTTCCTGTTATGGGTGAGATGAATGATGAAAGAAACAGAAGTGAGTTATCTGTCATGGTTTGTGTGTCACCACCTAATTAGTGCATTTGGGTCCTGGATTTGGAGGAAAAATACACACAATTTTGCAATTAGAAAATAGAAAATCTGATATTTTGTATGATTAGTCCATGAATATTGTTCCTGTTATGGATAAGTTGAATCATGAAAGAAACAGAAGTGAGTTATCTGTCATAGTTTGTGTGTCACCATCTAATTAGTGCATTTGGGTCCTGGATTTGGAGGAAAAATACACAAAAATTGGAACTAGAAAATAGAAAATCAGATATTTTGTGTGATTAGTCCATGAATATTGTTCCTGTTATGGGTGAGATGAATGATGAAAGAAACAGAAGTGAGTTATCTGTCATAGTTTGTGTGTCACCACCTAATAAGTGCATTTGGGTCCTGGATTTGGAGGAAAAATACACACAAATTTGCAACTAGAAAATAGAAAATCAGATATTTTGTGTGATTAGTCCATGAATATTGTTCCTGTTATGGGTGAGATGAATGATGAAAGAAACAGAAGTGAGTTATCTGTCATGGTTTGTGTGTCACCACCTAATTAGTGCATTTGGGTCCTGGATTTGGAGGAAAAATACACACTAATTTGCAACTAGAAAATAGAAAATCGGATTTTTTGTGTGATTAGTCCATGAATATTGTTCCTGTTATGGGTGAGATGAATGATGAAAGAAACAGAAGTGAGTTATCTGTCATAGTTTGTGTGTCACCACCTAATAAGTGCATTTGGGTCCTGGATTTGGAGGAAAAATACACACAAATTTGTAATTAGAAAATAGAAAATCAGATATTTTGTGTGATTAGTCCATGAATATTGTTCCTGTTATGGGTGAGATGAATGATGAAAGAAACAGAAGTGAGTTATCTGTCATAGTTTGTGTGTCACCACCTAATTAGTGCATTTGGGCGGGTCCTGGATTTGGAGGAAAAATACACACTAATTTGCAATTAGAAAATAGAAAATTTGATATTTTGTGTGATTAGTCCATGAATATTGTTCCTGTTATGGGTGAGATGAATGATGAAAGAAACAGAAGTGAGTTATCTGTCATAGTTTGTCTGTCATCACTTAATAAGTGCATTTGGTTACTAAGAATTTTCAACACCAAAAAGGGTACATGGGGAGACCAATCTTGCTACTGCCATAACTTTGCTTCCAGAGGGAGTTAGAACATTCTACAGGTACCAGCGCCAATCGACATGCATCGTAGACGATGATTGAGCTATCTATCGATTCAAACGATTGGAAGGGGGGCTCTCGCTAGCAAAATTCGTGTAAATTATCTAAGAATTTTCAAGATCAAAATGTGACATGGGGAGACCAATCTTGCTACTGCCATAACTTTGCTTCCAGAGGGAGTTAGAACATTCTACAGGTACCAGCGCCCATCTACATGCATCGTAGACGATGATCGAGCTATCTATCGATTCAAACGATTGGAAGGGGGGCTCTCGCTAGCAAAATTCGTGTAAATTATCTAAGAATTTTCAAGATCAAAATGTGACATGGGGAGACCAATCTTGCTACTGCCATAACTTTGCTTCCAGAGGGAGATAGAACATTCTACAGGTATCAGCGCCCATCTACATGCATCGTAGACGATGATCGAGCTATCTATCGATTCAAACGATTGGCAGGGGGGCTCTCGCTAGCAAAATTCGTGTAATAGTTCTTTAATGTTATTCATTATCTAGTTCCTCTTGTGTCTCAAATTTGAGCTCTGTTTTCTGTATGATTGCTGCTGGAGCTAAAGCTGCATCCTCATGGAGCTCTATCTTTCCCTGATCATAGCAGTCCTCTGCAAGTGTTCTCACGCGTTTTCCTCCTAACTGACTCTTTGGGATGTGTCTCCTCCCCTTTCTATCTCCAATACCATCAACAGCCAGTCCTTCGTGGTCAGCAATAATTTGGAGGGATCTCAGCACTTTGTTGATGTCTTTGGCAACAGTTTCAGGTTTGGGATGAACTTGCCAAACTCGTTTGTATGCACTGGAAAGAGCAGAAGGAGTAGCTTTGGAGAACTTCACTTTGTCTGGTAAGGTCGAAGTGATATGGACATGAAGGTTAACTGCACGGTGCAATTGACTGAATAGTGAAGTGTCAAGAGGACTTGCTTCTGGCCTGTTTCCAACTGGACGGTTATGGTAGCGAGCAAGATGTCCACCAATACCACCAGAGGGACCCATGAGATCATGCTGAGGCAGCACCCATCGATCATAATAGCCTTTCTCTTTCATGTATGCAACACTGTTTGCAGATGTAATTAAAGAGAGAGCATCATGCATTACGAAGCCTGAATCACCCATCAATTCTTGGGTAGAATTAAACATGTAATCGATCAGAGCAGTGACACAAACTTGCCCAGTCATGCAGACTTTGTCAATCTCCTCCTCCCACAAATCACCATACCGTGATTCATATGGGTTGGTAGCAGCTTGATGATCAGTAGGAATTGGAGCATCACCTTCCAGACAGGCCTCTGCAACCTGAATGAAATCAGTAAGCCGCTTGAGTGAAATACCAGGAGAAGCAGCAACAATGACCTTGGTTTGAACAGTGTCTCCAGCTAGAGCCTTCAGATGCTTCACCAATGTAATGCCCTGAAGCTGGAGCTTATCAAAGGTTTTCTTCTTTAGCTTTGGAAGAGACATGATGGATTCATTTGCATAAACAGCACCTTCTGGACGATTGGCTTCAATCCAAATATTCGAAGGAGTGCGTGTGGTGGAATAAACAGAAGAACAGCTAATGCAGTGAGTATTTCAATGAAAACAGACTGATGCAAAAAACACAGCATTGAAGAACATAACTTACCATGCTTGGACCTTGCAAAACCAATTGCTTGCAGTCTCAGTTTGTGACGGTCAACACGAGTGATCAATTTTTTCTCAGTATATTCAAAGATAGGGTTTATTTTATGTCCAGCCCCATTTGCATCCATATACACACCGAAAGCCCACCTCCCTTCCTTATCATACTTCACTTGCAGCACTGTTTTCTGCTTAGAATATGTGCCATTTGGATCAAGCTTTCCCTCTAGGTTTCGTTTGAAGCTCATGGTGACATCAGGTTTACCAGGACCAATGCGTGACCCACTGACTCCAATATGTGCCTTCTTGTGCATTTCATTGAACCAACAAATCTTTGATAGAGATAAAGGAGTCAAAAGTGTCTCATCATAGCAAGCTGGTGGGTTTTCAACATCATAAGCATCTCCAAGCAACTTAGAGAACATGGGGTGACTGAACTTAACTTTTCCAAACCTCAAGAGCAACTGTGCCGCCCACCTGAACGAAGCTCTACACCAAGCATGTTCAATATTCTTGCTACCCTGCTTGCCTTTCTTGATTACCAAAATTTGAGGCTTCAATCTGTTCATGAATCCTCTGACAGCTGAGTAGGTGAGAGAAGGCAATTCATTCTTCTCTCTAAACTGATTGACAATGTAGGTGGACATATTGATGGAGTTTCCTGACTCAAGTGCATCTGCAATTACCTCAGCTTCAACACTGTCTAAAGGTATGACACATTTTCTCCCAACTGCTTGGTAATTGCCCTTGCCAGTATAAGGAAGATTGGCTTGTTGGCAAAGAACAACATCTTGACACACTTGCTTGACTGTATCACGGAATGATCTTCTATTTGACAGGTCAAATATGTTTGCAATAGAGGCAATGGTCTTCTTCTTCTTCCATAAATGTTCAGGGGGGCTTTTCAATATATTTTCAAAATAAAATGCAATTGAAATTCTCATGTCTGCAGGGGAGGACGCTGCTAGATGAGGTGGTTCTTCCCAGTAATCTTCAGGTGCAATCACTTCTTCTTGTAGATCATCCTCTTCCTCATAATTCACAGTAGGTGAACGGGCTGGTAATTTGGAGTCTTCCTCTTCTTCAGGTTCTTCAGGAGGGTCTTCTGGTAATGCTGCTGCTTCAGCATCCACTGCTTCCTCCAACTGCATCTGTTTGAGCAGTCTTTGCTCACGTAGAAGTACAGTGCCTTTCTTCTCCCTCTTCTTTAGCCTGCTTGTAGATCCAGTAGGTCTTCTTTTTCTTTTTGGTGACATGGTGGTGTATTAGTAACTGGTAGTATTTTGAATTGTGATCTAAACAGATGGATCTAGGTATCTGGACCTCTATTTGGTGTTAGCACTGCATTCATGTGTTGTAAAGAAATTCAGTTTGCATTGAATTAATATTTTCTGGTACTGATTCTACGTATTTCTACACTGGAAGGGTGTTGTAAAGGAGATTAAGCGATTCATTATTAATTCCCGTTAGCATTCAGTTCGCATTGAATTAATATTTTCTGGTACTGATTCGATTCCCGTTTGATTGAATTAATATTTTCTGGTACTGATTCTACGTGGTTTAAGCGATTCCCGTTTGATTGACATGTTTCGCTTGCTCGCTTGTTCATTAAATTCCAAATTTAAATTCGTAATGGCCTAACGGCCAATGATTGTTCTAATGGCCGATTCTTGAGTGGGCGTGCGCGAATTTCATAAAATTAAGGCGCAGAGATAAATTATAGGCTCATTATTCTTGTATGTTCATATACAGTAATGAAGATAAAATATTTCTATATTTGGGCTCCATAAAACTGGGAAAAGAACATCATATTCGGATTCGTCTTGAAATTAGCTTTTCAAAAATATATGGGTTAATAGGGGTTACACATGATCCATAGAAGTTAGACTTTTGAAAATGCTGCTTCTTTGTGACCCGTACGGTGCTTATATCGTAAGAATTACGAGTACGGTACTCGTACAAGTTCGTACTCGTACGATAATATCATTCACAATCTTGAGAACGTTAAGTAGTCGAAAGTTCTGTACAGAATTAGTTTCATAGACTGACATCATACTGTAAGTATCGGTTGGAAGCCGTTGCCCGTCTTCCACATTTTTTTCCAGGGGTTCCATTCCTGAAACTACGTCCAATGCAGTAATGTCGTAAGATTACCGGTATTAAGTTTTAAATTCAATGTTATGTCATTGCCGTATTGTGTCGTATTGTGTCAAGGGCTGACCTTGTGTTATTACTAGCGTACGAGTCAAAATCATTCGTAAATGAACACTCAGACCAAGCATCGTTCTACAACAGGCCGAACGAAAGACAACGAAGTTAAGTATGTATATAGATAATGCCTTCACAACGAGTAAACGGAGACATTCTTCGCTAGCTCAAAGTAACTCGTGGCATAGAGGTACTACTTTGATGCTTCGTCGAACTTGTCAATGAGTGTCCCTCGAAGCAAAAACGAAAAGGGCATGATGAATAGTTCGATTCTGCCTTTTCATCAGCTATGATACATGAAATCTTCCTCAACTACTACGCCACTGTGTATCGGCTAATTCAACAACACAACGGTAAATGGAGTTTCTTTTGTCTGTTTCAAAATGTGGAGATAAAAATCTCCGGTTTGTTTTGTTTTCGTTTTCAGGTGTGGCGGTCGAACAATCTTTCGAGACATTCGATCACTGTTTAACGTTTAGCTGGAGCTGAACTTGGTGACTGCCTTGGTTCCCTCGGAAACGGCGTGCTTGGCGAGCTCACCAGGAAGCATAAGACGAACAGCGGTCTGAATTTCTCGGGAAGAAAGAGTGGCCTTCTTGTTGTAAGTGGCAAGCTTTCCAGCCTCGGTGGCGATACGCTCGAAGATATCGTTGATGAAGGAGTTCATGATGGACATTCCCTTCTTGGAGATACCGGTATCGGGGTGGACCTGCTTCAAGACCTTGTAGATGTAAGTGGAATACGATTCGACACGCTTCTTCTTCTTTCCTCCGGCGGAGGAGGACTTCTTGGCGGTGGTCTTGGCTGGGGCAGCCTTCTTGGATGGAGTCTTAGCCATTGTGAATATTTTTTTGATTTGAAAGTAGGTGATTGCTGGGTTTGTGAGATGAGGGGGAGGAAAAAGGGAAATCGGTTGTGTTCGGTCGATCTTCGTTATAAATCGTCCTGAGGACGCGTTTTCAAGCTGGATCGTTTTGTAACATGAGGCGAATTTAAATTGAGTTCGAGAATCGCGCCGGTTTGATCGACCGTAGATCCAGTACTAATTCTACACAATATCCAGATTTTTCCTGACGTCAGACGTCCAGACGAATGACATTGAAAAAATTCGGGCGCGTCGTTCAGGCTCGCAAAATTCTGGCGCGTTGTGATTTCTACAATTGAAACACGACAAACGGTCTCAAAACGCGTCTTCCTCGTTGAAACCCAGAAATTGAACTCCTTCCACCCTCTCCTCTCATAAAAAATAATCGACAAGCTTTCGCATTAAAATCAACAACAAAAACTTATCAATCATGTCTGGTAAGTCAACATCGAACAACATGATCGCACCTCGACGAGGACATGTTTGTCCGGAGTCGGATGTGGGACGTCCCATGTACCATTACGCCTTGACCATTATTTTGAAGTAATGACTGATAGAGTGTGTTGTTGTCTCACCTCGTATCCTCTTTTCGATCGATATCCGAATACAGGAAAAGGAAAAGGAGGCCGAGGAGAAAAGAAGTCCACCACCGCGTCTGCCAAGGCCGGTCTGCAATTCCCCGTAGGTCGTATCGGACGTTACTTGCGTCAAGGAAAGTACGCCACACGAATGGGAGCTGGAGCCCCTGTCTACCTTGCTGCCGTCCTCGAATACCTCTGTGCCGAGATCTTGGAGTTGGCCGGAAATGCTGCTCGCGACAACAAGAAGAGCCGTATTGTCCCTCGCCATATCACCCTTGCTGTGAAGAACGATGAGGAACTCAACAAACTCTTGGGTGGAGTAACCATTGCGTCTGGAGGTGTTCTTCCCAACATCCACGCAATCCTTCTTCCCAAGAAGAGTGGAAAATAAGCAATAGGCCAAGCACCTCCACCCTACATCAGGGATTGCCGATCCATCACAAAACAAAACAAACCGGAGATTTTAATCTCCACATCATGAAACAGACAAATCAGAAACGAATACGAGATACCTAATTCGAGTCGAGGAATGTAGTTATAACTGGTGCATCGGGTACGAAGTAGTTTTATTGAAATTGTTGTAGGTTCCATGTTGTCTGGTTCTTAGCAAGAATGGAACTCTTTCATCACTCATATCGTGGGACGATTTGTCACCATTTTTCAGTGAAACTCAGATACGCACCAGTATTTCGATCCATTAATAGAAACGAAACGTTGATAGAGTTAATGCGTCGATCAATCCTTGTTGTTATCATGCACGTGACTGAATTTTTTTGACTGAGTCCAGAATTGATGTGAAGCCTCAAATCTTCCGGTAAATTAGCTCGAGTCCAATCTTAAACATGCCAGTACAACTTATTGACGGCTTACTGTAGAATACCGGTAGAACCATCTTTTTAGTACCATTTGTTCACACGCCTATTTCACTCCGATAGCTCTACAAAGTCGAACCTTGTCGTAACAATGAGCCCGCAAACGTCGAAGTGGGCGTCAGTGTCACTACTCCCATCATTTCATCTTGGCAAGAGCAGATTCATTTTACTGATATTTTTATTCGGTGCATACTTAGGCATTGTCGGGGGGTTTACAACATTCCCGGTAACGACCACAAAAGGTGGTAGAGCGAAATGTGGCAAAAAAGTCTTCGTTGTCGACGACGGAAATGGCATCAGCGTTGGCAGAAGATCTCGACAAGGCGGCCTTTCTGTGATTGGAGATGACATTATCGATGATAGGAAGGATGCTGTTGGGTGCATACACCATACAGCTCTAAAGACGAGAAACATAACTTTGGCCATTCAATTTTACAGCCTATTGGGATTTGAACCTACCGCGAAGTTTAAGGCCGGGCCGGCAAGAGCTGCATGGCTAGAACAGCAGCAGAAAGATTTCGCAGGAAACTCAACAAAAGCGTTTCCGGCGTCTCGAATTGAGCTTATAGAAGTACCGTCTTGGCTTCTGAAAGAACCCGAAGGAATGAAGCGCCGTGCCTTGGATCTGTTTGAAAACCAAGAATATCTTGGACAGAACCATTTCGCTCTGGACGTGACCAAATCAATAATTGAAAGTAATATTTCTGGATCGCCGTCCTCGACGAATCAAACTTTCCTTCTTTCCGCATGGATGGAAACTCTGAACGAAAAGAGTCTTGGGCTATTTCGGAAAACTCTACGTGTCGCACTGGAGGCAGAACAATTCATGGTTGGCAACACTGTATACGAGCGAGCTTTCATCTACGATGCAGATGGCGCATTGATTGAATTACTTAACAAAGCAGCGGAGCTGCCCCAGTATATCGATCCGATGGCTGGTTGGGAACGATACGAATGGTTCGAAGAAAAGAACATGGGCGATCCTGCGAAGAACGATAATGTGGCCAACACCACCAATGATTGATTTTGAGCGTATTATCACGGTTTGCGCACATGAAATAGAAATATTGGAATGCAGAAGTGTTTTTGTTTCATATTACTGTATTGTTCATTGATTACATGTGTCCAACACCAATGATTGGTTTTGAGCGTATTATCACGGTTCGCACACACGAAATGGAAGTATTGGAATGCAGAAGTTCTTTCAACTATTTTTCATTGATTACCTGTGTCTGTTCATTTATCTTTCACGAACGTTCGATCTTAGAGTTGGTCTTAATCGTTTATGCCGACTTTCGTCTCTTTTTGTTCTTTGCTTTCTTCGCCTTTCTGGCCGATTGAGTGACTTTTTCGTCGGTTTCGGTTTCCTCTTTCTTAGAACTAGCTGATCCTATGCTTTCAATAGAGTCCCTCTTTTTCTTCTTTTTCTTATCTTTTGTCACGCTCCCTTCGCTGTGTGTACTATCCAAGGATTCCTTCCGCCTCTTCTTTTTGGGAGTTTCAACTGCCTCCTCTTCTTTCGTGTCAGCTTCAGGAGAATCTGCTTCCTCTTCGGGGGCGTCTTCTTCAAAATCATCTTGGTTGGCTTTGTATCCCGGAAAATCAAAATCAATACCGAGCGCTTTCAGGCGTTCTCTCTTTTTCATTTCCCTATAAACTAGTCGCGATGTGATCTCCTTACATTTTTCAGAGCTGGCAAGGTTGTTGTTGCGCTTTTGCGTTTCCAATTGGATCTTTTTCTTTCGTTTGTTCAAAAGCTCGTCCGTATCGAAAAACATGCCAGGATGGGAAGGCCGGAGCTGGCAAACGAGACGCTGCTTGTCGAGAAAATAACCGTGGAGTGTCTCGCAGACGATTTTAGCTGTTTCGTTGTCCCCAAATCGGATGAAAGCATAGCCTTTGGGCATGCCGCTTTCGATTTTTCGGGCGACTCGGCAGTTGTAAACCTTTCCGAACTGAGAAATAAACCTTCGGAGGTCCAATTCTTCGAAATCTCTTGGCAAGTGGCCTATGTATAGAACGAGATCCTTTTCATCTTCGTCATCTTTGCTGTCGTTGTTGTCTTTTCCACCGTCGTATTTGACAACCTTTTTCCCCTTGGATGATTTTGTCGATTTTTTAGTTTTGGTCTGTTTTACCGCCAATACTGGTTCGTCACCTTCTTCGTCACTGCTGTCCCATTCCGGTCCTAATTGTTTAAAGTTCAGCGGAGGAAATTTAATTGAGAATTACTTTGGTTTCACGGAGAGACGCATTGCCATTTTGCTCCAAATCGATGCCAGACTGACATCGACTGTATCAAATCACTACGTACCATCCAGTCCTTTCGGGATCTTTGCCTTAAGATTGCGCTGTAGTGTCTTCGACATGATTCTGATTGTTTACAGAGAAGTCCCAAGTGTCCGTTCTTGCTGTCTTCTCGAATGCAAGGGTGGATATGAATAGGTAGATTGAAGAAACAACCGCCTCTACAACAACTGATCAAAGAGTTGTTCTAAATTTCCTTCGTTCGCGGTTCTTAACGATTGATCTCGTAAGACAAACAACAGAATCATCACTTTTTTTTCGTTCCTGATCAAAACAATAAAACTCGAGAAATAAAAATGGGTGGCCATTGGCCTTGTTTGGTACCGAAGTATTTGAAGTGAACGAGCTCGTATTTATTGTTAAAACAATGGAGCTCGACACTTTTTTCAAAACACCGAAATAAAAAGACTTACTAAGGCCCATTTTTGGCACGAGTAATATGTCCCGGTATGACTTTGACGAATCAATCCCGGGAATTATGTTTTTGAGATGAGAACGAAGAAAGAAACTCACTCAACATCAATAGCCCTTACCGGTAGCCATGTCGAAAACTTCAGAAGTCAACGCATGTTCAACTAGTTTGAGCTACGGTAGATGTTTGAGCTTGATCAATCCGTCGTTGGCACTTTCGAAGTCAAGCTAGGTCTTGATTCTTCTGTGGAAGTTGAAGAGGTTGCTTTCGAAAACAATGTCGTCCAATGGCGAAGCAATTACAGCAGAGAAATCGGCGGTGAAGCCAGTCAAGGCAGAAAGCGATCCGCTGTCTTCGAAATCTTCCTCGAAAGAAAACGCGGACGATGACCGGATAAAACCAATCAAGAAAAGTTTGACCGACGACAGGAATCGGCTCAACGATTCCGATGATTTTGATGATATGGAGTCACTCTTACCAAATAATAAAAATGGCGCTGAAGGTGAATATTCTTCGGCTCGTACGAAATCCAAGGTTCAAAGCCTTGACATCGACGATGGCAACAACGGTGATTCCGAAAACAATACGAACAGCATTATCCGCAAGGGAAGTGCGTGTTGCGGCCTGATACGGTCGACACGATCAGTCGGAAATATGCGCATTTTATTTCCTGAGTATTTTCAGACTTCTGGCTGGGGTGTGATTGGACCTCACGCCTTCGGACCTGTAGTTGTCTGGATGCTTCTAATTATTGCAACACACGGTGTTTTAGGAGGAATTTACCGACACAACCTTGGACTTCCCTCGGTCGTAGTCTCGTATCTATTTTTGGGAGTGGCCACCTATCGATTGACCGATGTTTCTTTTCGGGATCCGGGAATCTGTTTGGATCAAGAGATCCCTGGCCACGAGGACCCAGATCGAGCGAGTCAGTATAGGTTTTGCGATCGCTGTAAGGTATGGCAGCCCCCTGACGGCGTGCACTGTCCGGAATGCAACGTTTGTGTGGCGGGATACGACCACCATTGTGTGTGGATGGGAACTTGCATAGGAAAGAGGAATTACCGACAATTCGTCAAGTTTAACTTAACCGTAAGTACGTTCAAAATACTTTTTGTTTTGTGTGTGCCTGTTCTGAGAAATATTGAATCTTGCTCCGATTGAATCGATGTTGACTAATTTAGAACTGTATCCTCTATTTGTATGCTCTTCTTGAAGTGGGTTTTGTATGTTATGTATTCTTTTTTCTGGGTCTTGACCATCGGCCCCGTGGTGATGAAAAAGTGATAGCAACATAATTCCAGAAACTCTACCCGTACTCATAATTAGTATTCAAATTATCGCAAGCCAAAGCTAAATCTTTCCCATTTTTTAATACTCCGAACCATGTATTCAATCATGAAATATTATACTAGCTGAATTGAATTGTGCATTGCTTTGCTGCCTTGTTCTAAATTAAGATATTGTTTTCTTTCCTCCAACCGATTGTGATCCCCAGCGTCACACGGTCTTCCGTCGGAGGTACGCTCGTGCCTTATCGATGGAAGCTAAATCTCGTGCGCCGTTGCCCTCGTCAGTCTTTGTTGCTCCCGATGGTGGCTTTGCGCCCGTAGAGTTGATGCTGCTTGAGCGCTTCAACAAGCCGAACAACCTGACGGGCTGCTTGGATGGTACCGCAGCGTCCTTGGTCGAAGAGGTAGCCAAAAGTGTAGGAGATGGCAGCGGAGGCGGAGAGAGAAAGTTCCGACCGGAAGACGAAGACACAGGCGAATCACCGGGATCACTCCCCGATGGTGGTGGAGTTTCTCCGACTACACTGCGAAATCGAGCGCTCAACACAGGAGTTTCTCCTACCTCGGTTCGAGAACGAGCGCCCGAAACAGGCGTTTCTCCCACCGTGTTTTCGGTGAGTTGAATACCGGGAGAGTTAGGAACGGGTGTCTCCCCAACAACAGAATCGGTGTCGAAATCAAGAGATCTTCGGGGAATCATCGGGAGAGAATCGGCGTTGCTGGTGTTGCTGCTCCTATTTTTTATTACGTCCCTGGTGATGCTTTCGTTGTTGCTGTCGTTGCTATCGATCTTGTTGCTGATCTTGTTCCTACTATTCTCGTTCTTCAAAATCCTTACCGTTTGATTGACCGAGGGTCTCATACCTCCGTTTTTATCTTTCGATAGATTCGACTCCTTCTTTGCGCGTGTAGCGTCTCCGTTGTGTCTCTGGTTGCTGTCACCAGCCGTTAGGGTAGAATTATGTCTGTTTTTCTTGAGCTGTTCGGAAGAATGGCGATTCACGTTACGTGTAGTTGGAGTCTTCCGATCTAGAGTTTTTCTGTTTTTGAGTTTCGCTAAAGCGTCGTTCTTTGCATCGACGGGACCGTGTTTGCGATGAGCACTGGCAGTCGCGACATTCTTCTTCTTATCTAGCAGCTTGGATATATCATCGAGGTTCCTATGAAAGTGACTCCCTCGGTGCTTCTTCTTCGACAGTGCAAGAGACGCCAATCGTTGTCGTTTCTTGGTCTTTTCAAGCTCCTGTAGCTTTGCCCGTGCTAATTTTCGTTTTCTGGCCAGAGCCGCCTCGTCTACCGCAGTTTTCGCTTTCTTCGTCCCCCCGGGCACGGAAGACACTCCGGATTTCTTGGCACTTCTATCGGTGGCGGCAGCGTCGTCCGAAGACAAAAACAGAGTCCCTGTCGTGGTGCTGTCGTCGTCCCCTTCGGACTCGGAACGATACGGATTTGGTATCTCAAAGGTCTCGAAGATGTGCGATACGACAAACGGCAGTCTCTCCCAAAACCTTCTCTCCCGAGTGAAGCAGCGATTGATGAAAAACTCCGAGAGAGGGACGTTCCGGGGCAAGAGAAAGGGTGCCCGAGACAAGAGCCGAACCAAGTGATCGAGCACCAACGCCTCTTTTTCCTTTTCGGACATTATTTCTGGGACGGACAGCCCTTTTGGTTCGGTTCGATTCTTCTTCTTCTTCGTTTTCTTGTCTTTTCTCTTCTTCGTTTTCTTCGTTTTCTTTGCCTTGCTGCTGTTGTCACGTCGTTGGGATTGGGCCTCTCGATGCAATCCTATGGAAGCAACAAGCGCGTCCAGAACCGTCGATTTTGACCAGGGCGACGAGGACGTCGTTTGTCCCGTCGTATTCTCGTTGGTGCTCGAGGACGTCGACGTCGACATCGCAACAGATGTTGCCCATAATTCCAAAACCAACACGACGTGCCATTCCATCTGCCGCAATTCGCTTTCGCTGTCACTTTCGCTGGTCGCCACCCCTTGATTGCTACCGGTATGTTTCCGTTTGGACGATAGCACGGGCGACGACGGTGGCGCGGTATCCTTTCCGTCGATGGAATCGGCTGTCGCATTGCCATTGCCATTGTCATTGTCATTGCCATTGTTATTGTTATTCTCATTCTCATTCGCATCCTTTGTTTGTAGGACCGAAAACAGGCACGGAACAATCGAATCCCGGACGATGCGTTCCTTGTGGATGTCTCCGATGCTCTCGTTGGACGACAAACTTTCCGTTGGGAGTTTGGATAGAGAAAGCCGCGCTTTTTCAAGGGCTGTCAATTGTATTGTCTCCTCGGGATGCTGGTGCTGGTGGTGCTGGTGGTGCTGCTGCTGCTGCTGCTGATGATGATCGTGATCACGACGATCGTGATCACGATGATGATGTTCTGTTTGGTACTTTTCAGTAGCGGCAATGCCATATTTCGTTGCAGAATCGACGCCTGTGCCGGTGCCGGCGCCGGTGCCGGTACCGGTGTCGTCCGTTGTCGCCTTGCCGTTCTTCTCACTACTGTTACTACCGTTGATCCAGGTTCTATTCCATGCTCTCAGCTGATCTAAAAACTCACTAGATTTCTCCATGGTATCGCACCGATACAATACTCAAATACGGTACTGTACAATCGATTCGTAGAAACGTGAGAAATTCTGTAGACTCGTGGTTGTGGTTTCGTCGTGGATGCTCAAGCTCCCCTCCTGGCATGGAAGACAAGCCGATGATAGTTCTCGCTATTTGATTTATTGCTGCTGTTGTATCCTGTTTGCTGCCGACAATAAAAACCATCGGTGGAATCTGGGAGGAGAGATGGATGATTAGCTGTTCCTAAGATTACCGTTACGATCACACATTCGACATACCGTACTCATACCGGTTCGTAATCTTACCGGTACAGAACACAACATGATCTCAATCTCAATCCCAATCAAACGATCTCTCATACCGTACCCGGCACGTACGGTACGGTACGTAACAATCTCAACGACCGACTGAGCTTGTGTACCGTAGTTGAAAAAATGCGCGCACACCCTCCCGCACCAAGATTCAGATCGATCGAGTGAGTCCCATTTTCCATTCGTACAATCTCAAATCGGAGCTAATTCTGTACGTACTGAGCTAGTTTTTCATTTCGAAACGATCAAAACGATCACTTCGACCATGGTTTCGATCCGCTTCGAGAGACGACGGATAACCGAAACCAGGATTTTTTACCGTTCATCGGATGCTCTTCTTCTGATATTGAGTATTGTATCCGCAAGTCTATACCTACGCACGGTACGAGTAACCTCGGCAATACTGAGTACCATCACCGTTCGGGAATTACAACCTGATACATACACACATTCACATTCGCATTCGCATTCAATCCATCCAAATCAAGGAAAGGAAAGGAAAGGAACGGAAAGACGGAGTTGCAAGATATGAGTTCTTACGTAGATGTAACCAGCAGCTCGTCGGAATACTGCCAGGCAATGGCCGCGCAGTTTCCCGACCTTGCCGAGAATTACTACGGCAAGATCGAATCCTATTGCCAACAGAAATTGTGGCACCAATTGACGACGATTGTTCTGGACTTTGTCTCGGACGATCAAAAGTCGAAGACCTTGCATCCCGTAGCCAGTGCGAGTGCCGGCGGCGGCGACGACGACGACGACAGCAAGAACACCTTTCTGGGACTTTATTTCAAGGTCGTGTCGGTGGTTGCCAAAAAGATCAATCAATTGTCCCTGGCTCGAATTGCCGCGGCGGTTGCCTTTTGCAGCTTGGAGGTCGGATCGACCCTGGACGAATCGAAGAAAATACTGGAAGATCTGTTGGAAAAACTAGAGGCGTCCAGCAGCAGCAACAGCAACAACAACAACAACGTTGCCGCCGTGCTGTATCTGCAATCCAAGATCAGCCTGTTGATCCTACAGGCGGATGAAAGCGACAATGACACCAGGAAGGAAAAACTCGACGAGATATACACCGTCATCAAGGCGAATGGTCCGCTGTTGAAACAGCTTGTTTCCGACACACCGGAAGCCATTATTGTCAACTCGGCTCACTACGAGACATCCATGACCTATTACAAAATTGTCGGCCCGCCCGAAGCCTTTTACAACGAAGCCGTCGATTACCTCAATTATTACCAACCCAAAGAGGGAGATGCTGCCGCTGCCGCTGCCGACACCAAATCTCAGACGCTGGCCATAGATTTGTGTCTTGCGGCACTCACCGGTGAGGGAGTCTACAATCTCGGACAGGTAGTCAGCAATCCCATCCTCAGGGTGTTGGAACCGACCCCACAGGCCTGGCTCGTGGATCTACTCCGGGCCTGTGCGCGCGGCAACGTCAACGACTTCAAAAAACTCTGCCAGGAGACCTATCCCTCCCAGATTGCCTCGCAACCCGCACTGGTCAACATGGGGCAGCAGATGCAAGAAAAGATCACGCTCCTGGGATTGGTCGAGCTGGTCTTTGCCAAACCGGCCACGGAACGAAACCTGACGTTCGACGAAATTGCCGAGGGACTGGAAATACCGCTCGAGCAGGTCGAATGGGTCATCATGAGGGCCTTCTCGGTCAAACTCATGGAAGGAACCATGGACCAGGTGGAGGGAAGCGTTCACGTCACGTGGATCTTGCCGCGGGCTCTCAGTCTAGAACAAATGACGGATCTGGCCGGAAAGTTTGCCAACTGGGCGACCAAGGTGAACAGCACCAAGGAGCTCATGGAAGAGACAGAGATTTCTCCGCAATAAGCGTGAGTGTGGCCGTGAACGTGAACGTGAACGTGAGCGAGTGGAGCGGGAGATGATGCCCGCTTGCAGCAGGAAAATAGACCACGTGTAAAACGACCATCGGCATGATAATACTAGAAAACAAAGAAGATTAAGCATGGGATATTGATACGTATTACTGTATTATTACCCCCGGAGTAAGATTACCGTAGTACAGTATTGAGTATGCAACAATACAACCAAAATAGGATTGTAGAAACAAGGTGTCAGCTCAGAAATGTAATCTGCCGCACGTACCGTACGGTTGTTGTGTGAAGGCCGGAATATTTGGATGGAACATTTGGATGGAATATTGGAACAACGATGATCAGCTATCAATGAAGAGTGAATGAAAACTAAACTACTTTTCCTTTCGTCTCCACGAAACGAAGTGCTACAACAAAGGAACCGATAGCGGTTGTTCTACCGTGCTGCCCGATGAACTACGAAACTACAGTAGTATCTTGCAGTAGGTATTCGTTGTCACAGATCTTGAATACCCACGAAGGCCGCTGCTTCAAAGACAGCGCTTCGACGAGAAACATACTACTATAATTGTAATTGTAATTGTAATAATACAATACAGTCCTAGTTTTCGTTCGTGGTTTCGATGTTACCTAGTAGACGACGGCGGAGTCGGCGGGCTTTCGTAATCACTTGCCTTCGTTCCTGGCACGGAACCAGACGGATTCGTTGTAGTTGTGGTTGTGGTTGGAGTTGTGGTCTCGTTTCTGCTTCCCGTTGTTGGCCCGCTCTGCTGCTGCTGCTGCTGCTGGGTTGGCAACACCCGAAAGGATTGGGGCATGACGAGACTGGCGGCTCCTTCCACCAGAGATTGTGCCACCGCCAATCCGGCAACCACGGGAATGCTGTTGGTCATGTTTCCCAGGGACGCCAGGGATGGCACCGGCGTAGAGGAGGCGAGCTGCACCAAAAATTGGGCGGGATCGATAGTGCCGTTGTTTCCGTTCCGGCGTTGGCAATCCTCGAGCTCGTTCAGTCGGTCGTTCAGAAAGGACCAGGTCTCCGCGTAACCGGGAGACGAATCGGTGAGCAGGTGCAACTCGGTCGCTACGAAGATTGCCCCCAGCGCCGTGTGGTAGGCCGTGCCGGAATCTTCGGGAGAAATCAGCTCGATGAATTCGTGCAGCTGCGATTGAGTGGTCAGGGGGGTCGACAATCCCATCGCCATCCCCCTGTGCCACTGGCCGCTCTCCACAAATGGCAAGACTTGTTCGAGCCGCCACTTGATGGATTCGAACCGTTGATTGTTGTTGTCATTATTATTATTGCTTTTGCTTTTGCTCTTTTGTGTATTCGTGCTCGTGCTGTTTTCTTCGTTCTGCTCTTGTTTCCGCAACCGCAACTGCTGGTTCATGTCGTCCATAAACCATCCGACGAGCTCCGTCGGAGAAAACATTCCCGACATGGAAATACTAAGCTTGGGGTCGTGCGAGGCAGCCACCGTGATCGCCTCCTGTGTCCAACCGTAACGAGGGACTTGCTTCAACGAAGCTCGAGCAAGCCTGGTCTTAGCTGTCTCCATGCTTTTACTGGTCTTGCCGATGCCGATGCCGATGCCGATGCCGGTGCCGGTGCCGGTTCCGTTGTTGGCTCCATCGCTGCCGATCGTCGTCGTCGTCGTCGTAGCGGCGGTAGTTGTCGAAGCCGACCTCGTTGTTGCAATGCGAGGGAGCAGCAGTAAGGGCCTCGTTGTAGCCTGTCCCCTTGACAGCTGCGCTGCAAATTTCGCTGCACTGTTCATTGCTCTTTCTTTTCCTGCCTTCTTGGATGTACCGTACTATCGTAATCTTACCAGTTGTGTAAGCAACTGATCGGAAATGACGGGAGCAACTGTACGAGTACCGGTAGCAAAATTATTGAGAATAGTACCGCTAGTAATTACGTACCGTACAAGACTGTATTGTACTGAACTCGGAACTCGTACCGGTACATACCGGTAGTCGCTCTGGTATTTTTTGAAACGAAAGAATGTAAGAAAGTACGAGTAAGAGTTTCTCACTTCGTAATTACTTTACGTACTACCGTAACTGTACGGTAGGAAACCTCGTCTGGCATAGTTTTCTCTCAGTCGCTTGAAAACCAATGAGGTGGCAAGTGGGGAAAGGGGAGGAAAAGCCAAAGGGGGATTCACCAAAAGCGGTCGGTATTGGGTCATTCCCGAAATCCTTTTGGGTCCTACCCAGATTTTTCTTTGTACAGTTTTTGTCTTTTTGGGCCCATACAGGTACCAGAATCTGGGTCCAAAAAAGACAAAATCTGTACCCAAAAAACAGAATCCGGGTTTGAAAAAAAATCTGCACCCAAAAAAAAAATCTGTACCAAAAAAACAAATAACAAAATCTGTACCCAAAAAACAAAATCTGGGTACAAAGTACTTCGGGAATGACCCATGATTGAGTACATGAACCCCCCTTCCCCCATCTCAAAATAGTTAGACAATAGTAGCCACTTCTGGGTGTTCCAAAATATTTAGACATTGTAAGGGACCCGCCACCACTTCAAAGGTGCATACTAGGGTTAGAGCTTAATGCCATTCTTAATTTTGCCCAACAAGCACCTGTCCACCCCCTTGTATCTCATTAACTTGCTGGCATGTTGGAGGTGTTTGCCAATTATGTTGTAAAATTTAATGGCTGTAGATTTGTTATTACATGAGATGAGGAAGCCGTCAACTTGTCAGAGGAGGGTTTTCTCATTTTCAAATGTTGTTTGATAGATTCATTTGTCGTGTACTGTTGTCTTGGAGTTAAGTTCAGGAGATCAGAGAATACGGTTGGTGTGTTCTTCCAAAAAGCATCCAGATTCAGGGTGGCCCTGGAGTGCATGCTGGGCGGGTAGGACGAGTTAACAGTTGATAGGTTTATTTTATTTCCATCCATACCAGTCAGCATAGGCATCATTCTAGAAATCACGCGGTTAAGGACATACAGACAGACTAAACCAGTTACTCGTGTTAGTCGCCAAAGCAAATAACTGTTTATATGATTCATCTCAACGCATATACGACCTGTAAAGAGGGACCGACAGAGGTGCAGTACGGTCCGGATATAACTTAATCCTAATGCTCACAATTTTAGAATCTAATCAATGTTACTGCAATCTCTATACCGTAATCTACCAACATGAAATAGGAATCAGAGTTTATCAGACCCAGATTCTAACCGAATAAGGAAGTCCACACGACAATGGACGAAGCGAGAATGATTACCGACTGATCACCGGCTAATCGAAGACTCCCCTGAAGGCTATGTCCATGTTTGAGCACTTAGATGGGTAATGGCACTAGTGCAGCCGGGCTTGAGCTAATACCTCTTGCTTCCCTCAAACGACATAATGGCCTAGGGGAACAAGCAAACGCCATCGATACAACACATCGAACTCCGGGGGGGCCAGAACAACCGCAGTCTCTACATTCAAATGTAAACGTGTCCCAATTCAAACAATGGAAGAGACCCACATGGTGTCTCGAAATGACACGATAAGGACGAGTAGACGACCCCACCAACAACAACAACAGTAACACCAACAGTTAGGAGCTTAAAGCTCACAGATAGCAGTAGGTGCGAGTACAGTTAGGAGGGATCGATTCCTCCATACAAGTCAATATGATACTAACAAGAGGTGGGACAGCGTACAGACGTGTGCACTAAGCTGTTCTAAGCCTACAAACTACACGGAGATGGCAGTTGAATTATTTTACAGTAATTTCAACTCCCGCCAAATAGGGGGACCCGGTGGACTTGTAACCGTAAAATAACGGGAAAACAAACCAATGGCCCCAATCCCTGTGAAAACAATTCAACGGCCCCAAATTCCCACGGGAACGTGCAGCGGGCCGGATCTAACGGTCAATATATTCCCGCACGAATAAACTCAACGGCCAACAGAGGGATTCATAAGCCAAATCAACGGCCATGATTCGAAATCGGAACCCGAACAGTTTGCTTAAGTAAGGGGCAACGGAGCGATTTTCATTCGGAATAGAAACGTTTGCAGAATTCTACAAGGAGAAATATCCACTACTAGTGATATCGCGAGGGAAGTGATTGCTTGAGAAATACAAAATTCTCTCAGAAAATCATTCATATATCACTTACAGATCAAGTAAACAGCTATTCCGGACCAAATACCAACCATGGTGAGAGGAAGAACAGCCCGACAGAACCAACGCAACGACAATGCGGCCGCTAATCCAGCGGCTGCAGCAGCTAACGCAGTAGCTGGTGAACCTGCTAACAATGGACCAGCCATTCCTGCCAATCTTGGCTTTACAGCAGCGCAAATGGAGTTCATTAGGACCATGATGGATACTAACCGGGCCCCATCGCTCACACAGGAGGTTCAAGACGCAATCGAACGCGCTAATCAACTTGAGGGAATCCCTGGATACGCAGGGGAAAGGACTCTAACCCCGACAGAGGTAGTTTTCAGAGAAATCTTGGAATCCTTCGGGCTGAACCGGATCACGGCGGATGAGCTTTTCCGGACCGGCCACAGCAGTACTGACTCCCTGCGGGACATGGACAAATCTGCTATCAAATCCCTGGTGAATGGCGTCAACAAGACCAAACACAACTACTGCCCGGACCCAAAACAAGTGTATGTGGGGAGGGTTTTCGGGGATCAACTCAAGTTGTTTGTGGCTTGGATCGATTTTCAGCCCCTCATTGGAGCCACAGCTACCCCAGTTGACTGGGTAGCTGATCCGGATGCAGAATCCAAGACCCGGGAGCGCCTCAAGTCTCTCAAGGAGGATGACAGCAACACGGCGGCCGGGGACCTTACTCTCCCAGAACCACTCACTGCAATGTCGAAATTCAAGGAGTTTGATGAACGATTCAGGGAGTATCTTAGACACAAAAGGGGTGTCACCAAAACATCTCTACTATACACAATTCGGAAGGACTCGATGGTCGGTGATGCTGAGAGGGGGGGGACCGTTGGATCTGCTCCAACAGATACGTATGCCAACTGGAACGAATATTCTATACAATGCACCGTCCACTCAGGATCCCACTGGACAAAAGACAACAATACACTATGGGGAATCCTCTTCAAATTGGTGGGAGCGGGTCCCGGTTGGTCCTACATCCAAGGCCTTGGATCGGACGGGGATGGGAGGAAGGCATATTTCACCCTCTATTCTCAGGCATATGAATCAACGAACGTAAGACTTCTCATAGAAGAAAAGAGGGCCTTCCTACAGAGTTCTACCTACTCCGGGGACACCAAGAACTACAGCTTTGACAAGCACAAGAGGCGTTGGTATGATGCAAAGGAGTTCCTATTGCGGCATAAGGCCTTCCCACCAGAAGATCAGTTTGTTACTGACTTCTGTCACTCTATCTCGGATCCAAGACTCGAGATGGCAGTGCAATTGGTCCTAAATGAAGCAGGTGGCATGTATGACAGTTTTGACAAGGCTTCCGCCCACTTCACTCAAACGCTTGGTATCAAGAAGATGCAAGCCAGCCGCAAAGGCAGTCGCAGAAATATCTCTTCCTTCAAGGGAAAAGGCGGCAACAAACGCAACAATGATAGCAACTCCTCCTCCAACAAGAGACACGGCAACAAGAAACAGAAAACTTCAGGTACCTACGATGGACCTCTGGAGGGAAAGATCTACCCAAAGGAAATCCTGGGTCACTATGTCTGCTGCCCAGAAGAACCAAGTCCGGTCCCTACGCCCAGCTCTTACCTCCAATTCAAAGTCTGCGCAAGTTTCTCTTGTTGAAGCCAAAGGGGACAACACTACAGCAAAAGGGTCGGCCGGCGATCAGTTCGGTAGTCATACTCACAAGAAAAAGAACCAAGACTGATTCGCCGGCCGGGGCCTGTCGATTGTATCCCGGGTAGGCCGGCCGATAGTCCATATCAAGAGTTTTGGCTCACCATCTCCAGCTAATGGTCGATGCGAGTTGGACAGCCACGCTGATACAACAGCCGCGGGATCAAATATGGTATTACTGGATTCATTGGATTCTATCTTGACATATGTGGACGTTGCACCATTTTCAGATACATACTCACCGCTTAAGAATGTCCCTATTGCCCGTTGCGCCACAGCTTGGGCCGACCCAACTGACGGGATTACTTACATCTTGGTGTTTGGGCAGGCTTTGTTTTTTGGCGCCAAGTTGCAACACAGCTTGGTATGTCCCAATCAAGTACGGGACTGCAACTTCAACAAGGTTGAGGACACTCCACGGCGATATGACTCCAATTCTACACACGGGATTACATTCCAATCTGAAGACACTGAATTCTTCATCCCTCTCAAAGTCGAAGGAGTCATATCCTATTTTGATTCCCGGAAGCCTACAAAGAAGGAACTGGCAACCTGTGAACATATACTGGCTACAGATACCCACACCTGGGACCCCTATTCCTCTCACTTTGCAGAGGAGGAAGAAGCCACCAATGCCTCTTTCCCGCGGGTCGTTGCTACTCTTTCAGGTTGCCTGCCGGCTTGTGGGACTCCGGTCAAATATTCATCCACGATTCATCCAGAACCACTCGGCACAGGGTACGACACGAACCGGCTACTCCATTTGGCTTCTGTCTGTACTAATAGAGTTCCTTCCCAACGCACCGGATATACCCCAACGGACGTCTCCACCTGATTCATTTCAGCCCTTGCTGGAACCAACGGGGAGGACCAAGAAAATCTACGCAACTCAGCAAATTCTATGATTTCTGATGTTTCCACCAAGACTTCATTATCTGAAGCTGAGCATGCCATCCAACAGGAAGCCAAGGCTCGAACCAAGGAGAGGAAGCTACTAAGGCGGCAACAGGACGTCCTAGACCAAGAAATGTCCCTTGACAAGAAGTCTTTCATACGTCGCGGACAATGGGGACCTCCAATACGCATCCCCGACAAAGTTGACAGGTATGATGCCAAGGCCATTGCTAAGATGTGGAACATCAGTGAGAAGCGAGCCAAGGCTACTATTGAAGTCACTACTCAAGATGGTATCCGCCAACTGTCCCAGCCTATTACAAAGAGACTGAAGACACAGAAGTGGAGGAATAGGAGGATGCTCAAGGGCCGATGGTATGCTGACACTATGAAGTTCAAGGTTCCCAGTATCATTCGCAATGATACAGCAGCCCAGATCTTTGCAAACGGGAAGGGCTATGTGGCCTTCTACCCTGTCAGGGGAGAAGTTCGATGCCACGATGGCTTATCTTGCTTTATCAATGAAGTAGGAATTCCGGAACACCTTGTTACTGATGGGGCAAAAGCCCAGGGGAGTCATGAGACACACAACACCGGTTGGAACAAGCTCAGGTCGGAGTATCGCATTCGACAAACATACATACATCCTCACTGCTCTTGGCAGAATACAGCCGAACACAGTGCCGGGGACCTAAGGAGGTCGATCCGTTGGATGACTTCTAAGAAGGGCAGTCCCAGGAGGTGTTGGGCCTTCTGTGGAATGTTAGCGGCCGGCCGGATGAACCTCATGGCATCAAGTGATCCTTCCTCAATGGGGAGGACTAACTTCGAACTGGTGCATGGGTATACCCCAGATATCACCCTGTATATGATCCACGACTGGTATGACTTTATTTGGTGGTATGACTTAAATGGGAAAACAAATAGGCTTGGCCGGTGGCTGGGTCCGTGTGGAGACACTTTTGGTGGTGGAGATTGTCACTATGTCTTATTTAAGACTGGAAAGGTTCACATAACAAACAGCACCCGGGCTATATCTGAGGAGGAATGGAGACATCCAGATGTTCTATCACAGTTGGAAGCACACAACAAAGAGATCAACGCAAAAATAGGTGACGAGGTTAAACCTTCTGATACTTATCTTGAGAACGAACTTGGCGAACCACCTCTGGGCCTATTTGATGGCAAATATGAGGGGGAGGATGAAGTGCTCATGGCAGAAGCTGAGGCTTCTTCCCCGGATGTTGACAACCTATCTGATAAAGACCTTGATGAGTATCTTGGAACTGAAGTGTTACTCCAGATAGGGGACCAACATATCCGGGGGTTAGTTAAGAGTCGTTGCAGGGATAAGGATGGTGTGCTGATTGGCGAGAAGAACAACAATCCACTCTTAGACACGAGGTCTTACGAGGTCGCCATGCCGGATGGATCTATTGAAATCTATACAGCCAATACACTTTCAGAGAGTATCTATTCTTCCGTTGACGATGAAGGGTGCATGTATTGCCTGATGGATGAGATAATCGATTCTGAGAGGGATTCGGATGCCTTAACTATCGAACAGGCTACTTATACAACAAAGTCCGGACAAACTAGAACAAAACCAACAACCAAAGGATGGAGGTTTCTTGTTAGATGGAAGGATGGCACTACATCCTGGGCAAAGTTAAGCGATATGAAGGAAAGCTTCCCGGTTGAAACAGCAATATACGCCCGTGAAGAAGGCGTCATAAATGAGCCAGCGTTTAAGTGGTGGGCTTATAAAGTACTCCGGAGAAAGGACCGGATCTTATCTGGCGCTAAAACCAAATACTGGACCAAGTCTCATAAGTACGGGGTCCGGCTCCCTAAGTCTATTTCAGAAGCAAAAGCAATTGATAGAGAAACAGGGACCGATCATTGGGCTCGGGCTATTGCAAAAGAAATGAGGAACAGCTCTATTGCCTTTGAATTCAATGAGGAAGACAAGATACCAGTGGGGCATACTAAAATAACCATGCACATGGTCTTTGACGTCAAAATCGACTTAACACGGAAGGCCCGGTTAGTTGGAGACGGTCACAAAGTCCCAGAAATCTCCAAGGAATATACTTATTCCAGTGTACCCAGTAGGGATTCAGTTAGATTGTTCTTCCTAGTGGCAGCACTCAACAACCTCGAGGTACTCAGCGCGGATATACAGAACGCTTACTTAACAGCGCCCATCAAGGAGAAGTACTTCACAATAGCTACAGAGGCCCAAGGGTTCGCGTCGGAACTATGTGGAAGGCCCTGCAAGATTGTAAGGGCTTTATATGGACTCCCGGTTGCTGGGGCATCTTTTCGATCACACTTGGCTAGTCACTTAAGGGAACTTGGTTACGAATCTTGCAAAGCAGATCCTGACGTGCATCTC
This sequence comes from Pseudo-nitzschia multiseries, assembly GCA_037355745.1. Lineage (NCBI taxonomy): Eukaryota > Bacillariophyta > Bacillariophyceae > Bacillariales > Bacillariaceae > Pseudo-nitzschia > Pseudo-nitzschia multiseries. The sequence goes on along the minus strand of CM074781.1, from coordinate 32,877,928 downwards.
AGATCTGCGTTCAAACCAGATGGCTCACCTTACTACGAGTACTGTGTGGCTTATGTCGATGATATCCTTGTATGTGGAATGGACCCAAAGTTTCAGATGGATGCGATAGAAAGGCAGTTCAAGTTGAAGAATGGAACAGTTGAAGAACCCTCTTTCTACTTGGGCACCGATATAGGAAAGACCTACATAGATGGTAACCCGTACTGGTCCATGGCTTCATCTAAGTATACTGCGAAAGCCATCAAATCAGTTGAAGAAGAACTACTAACCGGAAAATACGCGTTTAAGGTACTACCCAAGACAGCAAGGTCACCATTGAGCTCTGAGTATAGGCCTGAGATAGACGCGTCACCAGAACTTGATCCGGAGAAACAAAACTACTATCAAGGTTTAGTTGGGATACTCCGGTGGATATGCGAACTCGGTCGATTGGATATAATTATGCCCGTATCACTTATGTCTCGATATCTCGCGCAAGCCAGAGAAGGTCATCTCAACCAGTTGTTTCACCTGTTTGCATACTTGAAGAATTACAGCAAGTCTAAGTTGGTGTTCGATGCATCTATGCCTGAGGTAGATGAGTCAAATTTTCAGTCGTGTGACTGGAGTGAATTCTATCCAGAGGCCAAAGAGCTGCTGCCTCCAGATATGCCTGAACCAAAAGGAAAGGCAGTTATTACTACATGTTTTGTGGATGCGGATCATGCGGGTTGCAAGGCTACCAGGAGATCCCATACAGGAGTCATCATCTTTGTTAACAGAGCACCTATTTTGTGGTTCTCCAAGAGGCAAACAACTGTTGAAACATCTACATTTGGCTCGGAAATAGTCGCGCTTAGGATAGCAATCGAGATGGTAGAGGGGCTAAGATACAAGCTACGGATGATGGGCATACCTATAGAAGGACCTACCAATATCTATTGTGACAATGAGTCAGTCGTGAAGAACACTACACGGCCAGAAAGCCCTTGTAAGAAGAAGCATAATAGTGTTGCTTATCATAAGGCAAGGGAGTGCATAGCGGCAGGAACTATCCGGATTGCAAAGGAGCCAGGGGAGTCGAATATCGCGGACTTACTCACAAAATTAATGAGTGGATCCAGGCTAATTGAACTAGCAATGAGATGTATGTGGCGAGATGGGGTCGATGAAAAAATGAGACCCGCGGGATAGGTATCTTCTACTAGTACTCTCACTACCACGAAGACACGGGGACTCTAGAAATCACGCGGTTAAGGACATACAGACAGACTAAACCAGTTACTCGTGTTAGTCGCCAAAGCAAATAACTGTTTATACGATTCATCTCAACGCATATACGACCTGTAAAGAGGGACCGACAGAGGTGCAGTACGGTCAGGATATAACTTAATCCTAATGCTCACAATTTTAGAATCTAATCAATGTTACTGCAATCTCTATACCGTAATCTACCAACATGAAATAGGAATCAGATCATCAATGGAGACGTATGTGGGGAGGTTGGGTGCCAGGGAGTGCACAAATGCATCTTTGGCGCCGCCTGCAAACAGTTTGTTGTTATGGATAGCCGAGATGGCTACTAGGAACAGGCATTGGATTGGTTCTTTGACATAAGAAAAATAGGTGTTGGCCATTGCATGGAGGAGGGGGGGAGTAGCACGTTTTGATCCATTGCAGCAGTTTCGAGATCATCGTTCACCTGATTTGTGGATAGTAGTGTATTGCCAATGGTTGTGGCAAAGTATAGTAGCTCTTTTGGGTAGATGTGTAGGAATACCCTACATATCAAGTTCAAGGCATTGGTTTAGTTGTTTTCGTGCTGCATTGTTGCCGGTTGAGAAATACAACAAAAAATACAGCGGCAAAATACCGTACCAAAACGTTACGAATATTTGATTACGAGTATTCAGTCGGCTTAAAATAAAATGCACCTCCACTACATTGAAATTGTTAAGTGGTAAAAACTATTCCACTTAACAACAAGAACCAAAACAAGGTCAAAAGGCTCAAACCAAGATATCATTAAAAACTGGATTGATAAGTAAACATTTGGAACCCTATGTGTATTCAAAAAAATAAACATAAAAGCCCGTGAGGAAACTACTTATGGAAATCACAAAAAGCAATACCGGTTCAGAATGGGTCTCATTTATTCCCTTAAAACAAGAAGATACCATCAAGCAAAAGACCCGTCAAATTAATTACTTAACCTGTAAAAGACTAATACGATTGATACCAAAAGACCGGCACGATATTAATACAGCAATACAGCAAGGATTGGTATGACAATGAAATAACACAAAACCGGGGAAAGATCTCTACCATGTAAAATACTGGGAGCCCAGGTACAGAAATACACACTTTAGTCAGTACTAACAATAAGAGCATCCCTCCGAGCTTGCATCTCTTTTAATTTAAACATTATTGTACTAGTACCTATCCGGTCAATTTTTGAGTTACAACATGCATCACCCCATTTGGACCAGTTGTTGAGGCAGCATAGTTTGCGGCGAGTGAAGTTTCCAAGGGCCTGTTTGGCGGAAGTGATTGTAGTTGACCCAAGTGCATTGATGTGCATTTGTAGCATATCACAGGGAATGACTGTTTTGGAGGTCTCAAGAGTGGTACAAAGTGCGGTAATCGCGCAAATTGCAAGAAAGTCAACAGAGAGTCAATTGGGATTGGTGAGGGGGTCAGGGTTGAAGATATTGTGTTCGGTGTGGTTGCACCATAGATCTTTACTTGAATGTTTGTCCTCAATGGTGAAGATAATGTTGAATGTGGTGACATGGTGTTTACATAGCTCAGCAAAGATCTTGGGGATATTATCTTTTGTAAAGACGGGGATGTCGTTGATGGAAACGATGCAGGATCCATGTATTTTGTTGCAAGCGGCTCTGTGGGAGGAGAAGAGTTTCGCAGCATTAGATTTCTGGGTGACATTGTGGAGGAAGGCACAGCTGTTGAATTCATCTTATTTGAGTTGGAAAGTGAATGTGGGGGATTTGCACTTGAGACTGAAATATTTGGTGAAGAGATTGTCAAAGGGAGTGATGTAGAAGAAGAAGTTGTCAACGGTGGTGGCAGTGCCGTCAACTGGTAGTATGGGAACATTGTTAGTGGTTCTGTTAAGGTGAACAACATTGGGTGGTAAGGCATTGATGGCTAAATTGCTCGTACCTTCATCAAAGATGGCATGTGAAGCAATTTTGATTTTGTTGTTTTCAATGTCAAACCAAAGGATGTTACAAGTGGTGTCAGGAATGAAGCAACTATTTTTAATATTGTGATACTAAATAATGCTTTTAATCTTAAGGAAGGTATGTGCGGACCGTATCTCCGTGGATGCGGCTGTCCCTGTATCTATCAGGTTTTGCCTTGACTATTGACCCAACGCCAATCGAAGAACCTAAGCTCGGATTTGAGGGGAAGAGTCGGCTTCGTGCGTACCGGCGCTCTTCGAGATTATCTTTCAGCTTTTCCCTCGTATCTCGAAGAATCTTATTCCGTAGCTCTGCTTTGTCCACGCATTGTTTAAGGTGATCAATCTCGTTGTGATCTAGGCACGTAGATTCAACAATTCGAATACCAATTGTGCCTTTGGGGCTTTTTCCTCGAGAAAGTACAGACAGTGTTGACGCGCTTGCATCTTGAAGACTGAATGATTGGCTCGTAAATTCTTGAGATGTTTCCTGATTATTTTTTAACTCTTCGGATTCTCTCAATGCTTTAAACAAATATATCGTCTTTGGAACAAATATAAGAAGTAGAACCGTGAATGAAGTGAATAGAACCAATAAACTTCGCAACAAGAAGTATGTTCTTGGATCAAAATGCACTAACATCACCACAGGAAGACCAATGAGCCAGCCTTGTGCAAAAACGATGATCGCTGTGGTGATCCACGCGCTTTCGGCGTATTCGGTAGTAATCCTTCTGCATTCATATGCTTGAACGAGGGCCAAGATTACAATTAAATAGTTAAACATCAAAAGTAACGCAAAATTCCAGAATTTGCCCTCTGATTCACACCATCCCTGCGTAGACTTTTCGATCATGTTTAGAGAGTATAGATCGTCATTATGAACATTTCCGCTGGTTAATTCAATCGCAAAGAACGATGTGCAAACAATGATTTAAACGGTCGTGAGTCTCATGAATGTCGCAATCAAAATGTAATAAGACAAGACCAGCGATGTTGGTATGGTGCTAAGATCCAAGAAATGCTTATTTTGCCCAGGCTATGTATTTGTTCATTCGAACGTACCGGACCCATTTATGTTCTTGCGTTGTCGTCCAAATGAAGAGAACGATAAAGTCGATTCCAAAAACAATCAAAAAAGGTACAAGTATGTCCCCCTGTGTAATTTGAAGTCGTTGCTCGTTTCGTGGCATGCTGAAGACCTATTCCGATAAAAAGTGACAATTGGAGATCATGAGCGATGATGCACGGCATAAGCACCTTTCCGTATCCACGTCGTAACTCGACTCGACTCACCTTGGCCAGCATACAAGTTTTCGTAAACAGTGCTGAAATGACAGCTGTGAATCCCAAAGAATACAACCAATAATTTGCAACACAGGCGAGTGTTATCAATTCATCAGAAGCAATAATATCATCTTCTATGCCCAATGTGAATATCGATAACGTCATGATAAATGTTCCAGCGCATATCAAATACAAAAATACGGGTTGTGATGCTATTGAGTGCAAACAAAAGAAAGGAATGAAATGGAAGCGCGGTGAAAAGGGATGAGAGGACGTCATGCATAGTTACATCGAAAGAAACGTTTGAACATCTCACACGACAGGGTTGTAGAGGAAATGACGGCTCTGCATTTTGAATGGACATACCTCGTATAACCCGTTCCCGCTCGTATATCCATACCAAGACCGCAAAACCGATTGAAGTGAGACAACTCAAACCGGCGAAAATCCACATGATACCGCGCACTGTCCAGCCAATGTATAAATCGGAGGCTGGCACAGGCACATGTACACCACAAGATTGTTTGTAATAGTATGAGGTCGGCAAAGCGTCCTTTATTTGACCCCGAGCATCGTACATAGCGATCATCATTTGCCACGACTTTTCTGCCGACAATGTGACCTCTTCTCTTCTAACCTTGGAGTAATTCCCCTCCAATAAGTAGTCGTAAACCCTATCGTCTAGATCCAATAAAAGATTAAATGCATTGGGGGCACGGAAAGGAATAGCGACATTCGGATTACTTGTAAGTTTTCTCATAGTGTTTTCGTAGTTCTGTATATCGGATTTCTCTAGCTCTGAGTAGGTCAAGGGTTGATGAACATGATATGGATCCGAGACCCCCTCGCCAATGTCAGAAGCGAGGACGAATCTGAAAAACTTCTTGACCTGTTCCTGTCGACTCTCGGACACTCTTCCGGACACAGTCCCTACCGTAGCATCTACAGCTCCGAACGGCACGTGATTAATAAAACCAAAATCCTCGATCTCCTTTCCGTTTGGACAACGCGCTGAGGTCCCCAGGAGTTCGCATTTTATGTCACAATTCATGGTACAATTGATCATGGGATCCAAATCGCCCCTGCGGCCCGGACCGTTGAACTTGCCTATTCTTCCTCCGGTTTTACTCGCGACGTTCCGATCCAACACCTGGTGCGACCCTGGAAGCGGTACAAACCCAATGCTGCGGTCGTTTAATAATTCGCTGTCGTGATCAATCGAAATGGTCCACGCACAACGACCCGCACGAAAATTTTCCATGCTGTCCAAGGCATCTTCCGTCAGTGACCGAAGTCTACTATTTTTCAGCTGGTCTTCCATCCATTTTAGGATACGTGTGAGTGTTGGTTGAAAGAGTGGGTCGAGACCGGTTGGGGTATTACTGTCGATTCCCATCATAAAACCCGTCTGATTTCCCATGTATTGCGTCATGCTTGCCATCATCATTCCCAAATAGTTCATGGACTGGCTGCGACACGGTTGGCCAGTTAGGCTCTTTCGTTTGCGACAAGCGTCCTCGCTGAGAAGTCCCATGCAGGCTCCGTAAACAGGCTGTGATCCATCTCCCAACAAGGGTGGTACTGCGTTCGATATCGTCGCTGCGAGGGCCGTCCAGTGCTCCCACGTTTTGGGCGTGGGAAGATTCAAGGCATCCAGATAGTCCTTTCGGAAGAGAATCATGGCTTGTGACCCAGCCAAAATGGGAAGACCTCGAATTTTTCCATCGAATGTGGCTACGCCGTATCGGTAGTACGGCAACAGATCTTCGATCGAGGAGCTGGTGTTCGTATCTTCCTGGGGGGTCCAAACAGCCAGTGCTTGACCGCCTCGCTGCTTGTACATTCCTCCCATGAATGCCGGGGGTACCACAAAGCCATCAAAGGCGGTCGACGGTATTTGCAACTCGTTCGTCACTTCGTAGTCCAGATCTTGGAGGCTGGGCACACTTTCGATCCGAATCGTGGGAGCCTCGGGATGAGTTGCCCGATAGAAGTCGGCATAGGCCCGAAGTGTATTTTTCGGTTGGTCCCACGTAAGGATTTTAATCACGCTGTGACTGGACTCGTCTGTGCCGTAATCCTCGTAATCATTGTTGCTTTTGAAGTCGCTTTGGGTTTTTCTGTTGGCGTTTCCCTCGTCCTCGACTGGAATTTGCATCGCTGAGGACATGGTGGGTCCCAACACATCCTGTTTGATCTCGCAAGACCTACAGCATTCGTCTGAAATCAAATCCCGATTCAGAAAAGCATTACCATCGTTTTCTGCAAAGGGAATCGACGATGACGACGACGACGACGATGACGATGACGACACCCCAACAGTCATCGCTGCGGCTACCACAAAGATATTCATAGTTTCGAGAGCTTTCATTTTGATAAGTACTCGTATACTTCGTACTTCGTGTTCGTGTTCGTGTTCGTGTTCGTGTTCCCGCTGTCCTTGTTTCGATTGATTCCTTCCGTGATCGGTTTCAATATCTCATTCTACAGGCACACGAACGTGTAGTTCGCTAAAGAAGTACGATGTAAATTGGATTTGTTTGCGTAAGAGCACAGCGCCGAACGAATGGGAACTCAAAGTCTGCAATACTCTGTATCCAATGGATCATATACGGTACCGTACGGAACGCCTATCTTATGAGAGAGACACAAGTTGGGGGAGAGGGAACAAACAAGCTTTCTTCACTAGACAGTCTTACGGTCTGTATACCGCTAAGTATAAGTACCTGGTGGTTTTAGCAGTCCGCTGGGCTTGGACACGGGGCGCGGATTTTCTACGGTTCTCCCGCATTTTTTTCGTGTACGTACCGTGTGTCTTCTAATCCTACCCCCGATAGTACGAGTACTTACAGTAGCAATACGGGTACTGGCACTGGTTCGTACCGGTAGTTGGATAAAAATAATTATAGGAATGACTTTCTGCCCCTGTTCATTGTATCGATATTATTTTTTTACTATGTGAGTCGGAAAATTTTTGCCCAGGAAGCGCAATTTTTCCATTAGTAACTACCAGGGCCCAGCAGAAGGTTGTCAAATCATCAAAGCCCTAAGAATCAAGAAATGAAAAATCGTCGAGTTAAAGTCCGACCCGATACTACTACCGTAGGAATTTTTTTTTCATTATTAATGGAGTATTTTTTAGCAAGTAAGATTAATCGTACGAATGCTGTTGTGTATTTCTGTAGTCGCATTCCTACGAAAGTGCGTAATTATCGTATGGTGTGCGTGAAGGTCGTTTGTGTTTGTCGAGGTCACTCCGACGCTACAGTAATCGGTCCGAACTCTGTAAAACCCCGATCTGCTGACAAAGTAAAAGAGTCCCCCATCGAGCGAATTTCGTGTGAGAAGTTCCGAAACTGCATTTTTGAAGCTGGGTGTGTTTCGCAATACGTTTGCCCTTTGTCGAAATACATCAATCCGAATCTGTTGGTCCGAGTTGTTATTTGCCTGTAGACTGGATGGGTCAGTCTGCGGGTTTTCGTTCAGAATCGAGAGCAAGAATAAACAGCAACCCTTCCGCAAGATCACGGGCCGAAACAGGTTTCTTCTCGCAGGGCCTGGCCCAGGGACGCTATCCGTGTACACGTAGTCGATAGTCTCATTTCCTATCATTCGCTGGATTCGATTTATTGGGGAAACTGTAACAGTAACAACAACAACAACAACAACAGTACTGAATACCATCCGAAACCGAATCGAATCGAATCGAATCGAATCGAATACGAAACTATTACGAAACTGTTACGAAACCAAAGAATCAATCATCACAGACCAAAATCAAAAATTCAAGAATGGCAGACAACGTTACAACGAATTTCATCGGATCGAATTGCGACGCGATATGTTGCGTTCGAAACCTTGTCGTTCTCTACGAGGGCGAAGAATTCGGGGAATATCTGGAGTACCATGCTGCCAATTACCAACTCCTCAACAATCACATTTTTATCACTCTCCAAGCTGCAGAAAATGCGCAAATGAATATTGGCGAGGACCGCGGCGAGAATGGTGAACTGACCGAAGGCAAAAGCTTGCTCGAATACATCAACAACAGCGAGAGACGATGGGACGGTGTCGTTTTCCCTGGTCACATGATGGGCGCTCTGACGAAGTCTGACAAACTCTGGGATTGGAACGACTTTCTATTTCAGGAGCAAAGGGCCAACGACAGGTCTCGGGACAATTCAGTACAGATCCAATGGTCGGACATACAACCTTTTTATCGATCGCAGGTCCAACAATATGGGACGGCTTTCAAGAACCAGAATACCCTTATATCGCCGTCGGTGTCACAGACAACAACCATCGTGAAAAATCCAGACGATGAGGAACGAGTGACGCTTTATGCACCTCTCGACGGGGACGTATTGACTCTCTTTTATCGAAAGGACTTGTTTGCAATATTCAACATCAAGGCCCCTAGAACCTGGGAGGAATACAGGGATATAGCAAAATTTTTCCACGGCAAACCATTGGGACCCAACAATACCCCACTCATCGGGAGTTGTATCCGTCAGAAACAAGAGCGATGCAATAGTGGCAGCACAAACATCAACGCCTACTTGGCGTCGTTGATTTTGTCCACCATGACACAGGCCGACGGGACCAAGTCGGGGTTTTTGTTGAGTCCAGAAAAGTTGGATCCATTATTGGGGGATGCCATGGAGGAAACCCTACGAATCTTGGAAGAACAAGCGAACTTTTTAAATCCAATCGACTTATCAGATTGTGATACTGAGGCAAATAACGAAACTACTAGCGAAGCAAACTTGTTGCTCAGCGATGGAAACTGCGCCATGACCTACGATTGGGCTAATAAACTCACGGCCACCATGATGAATGCTGAATACAATCGAAGCAACATCGGAATAGCTCGCACCCCTGGGTCGGGTCGAGTCCTCAATCGAACAACAAAGCATTTGGAAACCTGCACTCCAAAATTATGCCCGTATGGAATATACTATGAGGATATTGGAATTGTGAATCGGCCTTTGTATTCTGCTTTCGGGGGATGGATGGGAGGTGTTTCCAACGATGTTAACTCTGCGAATCAACACGCTATGGCAGATTTTTTTGCTTACCTTTCGAACCCGTCGCAATCCTTTCAGGATGTAGTACCCAATCAACGATCTCATTTCATGAGCCCCTTTCGGTATTCTCACTTGCAAGTTTCGAACTGGACCGATGCGGGTATTGACGCAACTACAGCCTCTCAGTATACCGAAACAGTCAGAGAGGTGAACTCGCAAAATACAGTAAGCGAGATACGAATTGAGCCTGGATCAGCGATTCGAGATATTCTCGATCAACACGTACATCTTTATCTCATGAGCGGGAAAGGCATCGAAACTTGGAGCGGAGGCCCTACCATTCCCGAGGAATACGGGACAAATAACGCGGCACTGCGTTCCAAAATCACCAACTCCATTGATACGCAGATACGAGAAGCTATATCTTCATTGGATGATACACCCACCAGTTGTAAAGAGTTACCAATCGTCGCTGGGCTACTCGAAATCTTTCATAGAAGGTGAATCTATGAATTATATCGAAACTCAATATAGATACACCGGATGGTGCACAGCAATATTCATTTGTTCCATGTCTATCGGAATTATTCTGTGGGTTATTTGGAACCGAAACAAAAAAGCTATGCGAGCTTTTCAACCATTCTTGAATATTCAGGGTGCTGTGGGTATCTTTTTCATGGGAATAACTCTTGTACCACTGGGATTTGATGAAAAAGTCTTCCCTAATACGGAGGTCCTCGACATATCCTGTGCAGTTACGCCGTGGATTTATACATTTGGGTTCTCTGTTTTCTTTTCTTCTATCTATCCGAGTATACGTTGGTGTTTGAGAATACTCAACCATCCTAAAAAATACGAAAGAATATTGGTCCGACCAATTGATTCTTTCATGATTTTTTGCCCGTTGTTCATGCTGAATGGAATTCTACTCGGCTTATGGACCTACTTGGATCCTTTGAAGTGGCAGAGACGCGAGAAAAGGACGAATGGACCACCATACCCCTCACCCGACGGAACTGTTGAAACTTACGGAGTCTGCCGGTCTGACGACTTAAATTATCACTGGTTTGCAATGGGACTAGCCACTTTGAATGTGGGTTTCTGTTTGATAGCCATGCTTCAGGCATTGAAATGTCGTTCATTGGTTCTCGACTATCACCAAATGCAGTGGCTTCAGCTTTATCTTTTCCCCATATTTGAAGCATGGATTGCATGTGGTCCGATTTTGCCATTACTCTTCGAACGCCCAACAGCAAGATACATCTTGCTTGTGGTCATCATCGCATCCAGCTCGATCGGCTCTGCATTGGTTGTCTTCGCCCCAAAAGAGTGGTACGTGCGGAAAAACAAAATGTTTGCGTTCGAGGGAGAACTCCGGAAGGGCGTGTTAGCACGCGATAGCAATCAAAGACCTCCGAGCGACCCATCTCCATATGGTCTAAAGATCTTGAAAGACCCAAAGGTAAGAAGTTTTGATTGCGAAAGACACAGTGGAGTTCAGTCAAGATAAGCGAAAACGTGTCTCAAATATGTGTTTTCATTTCTTCCTTACCTTAGGTCGAAAGTTTGAAACAAGTCTTGGATCTTCAACTTAAGCTCGAACACTACAAGACATCGAATACAGAGCTAGCAATCGACATTCGGGTATTGCAAGAAACGTTTCGACTGCTGTCTGGGAAGAAGAAATTGGATGCTGTAAAGGGTATATTTTCAGAAGAAATCACAAATTTTCAAAATTCTCAATACACGGCGGTATCGGAAGATGATTGGTTGGGGTTGTCTGAATTCAACCATCCTGAAGATTTTGATGCTTTATCAATGCCAACAGAAGAGGAAGATGATGAGAATGGAAAGGCGAGGTCCGCTCGAACGGAAAGATATTTATCGATATTTAAGAAGGACGAAGAAAGCCAGTTACAAGAAGCGAAAAGCGAGGTACAGGAAGTAGATATCGAAAATGATGAAACAGTGAGGCGCCGAAATGTTATACCTCTGGTTTCTACCGTCACATCGTCAGACTCGTCGAGGTCGGGTGAGTCTCCCTCAGCTTGCTCTACTTTGAACGAAATCAGTCACTTGGAAAATTCAGAAATCAAATTTACTCCCCGTCTACAACCTGAGGCGACCCCGGAAGGAACAAGAGACACTTTCATCGAACAAGCAGATTCAAGTCGAAGTGAAACAAGCAATGTAAAGGTTAAACATTGTCCTAGTGTTAGCTCCATGGAGGTCTCAGAAACACAGAGAACCATCGCAGAATCAGAGTCCGATGAAATGGAGATTGCTTCACATAGTCCGAACGAGGGGACTGAAGAAAAATGGGATGGCGATGATGACAAAGCCATTGAGGGTGAACCTTCCAGTTCTAACAAGGCAGTTCCGATACCTGGTGAGGACGATAAGAGAACATCGACTTCTGGAATTTACTATGAAATGGGTGGTCTAGATGAAATGATTAAAACCGACGATTTTGAAGAACTCGAGTCTGAAGCAAGAACAATGGCAGAAACTTTTAAGCTGAACAGTACTTGCTTGGAAAGAATTTCTGATCTACAGTCCAGCCCCGACTTGAAGTCCAAAGGATCTCGCGACAACGGCGTTTCCAAGATGAGTGTTTCACCGAGCTCAGCTACGACACACAGCATTTCGACAAGTTCCGTTACGACAGACAATGGTAGCAAAGGTTCAACGACGCGGTCGGATGTGCAACTTGTCTCTCCGCCCCAAGAAACCGCTGATTCGAAAGAAGAACCAGATTCTTCCTCGTCTGCCGGTGAATCCAGTGGTGCTACGGATGCCCTTGCCTCTGAAAGAGAATCTGAAAACAAGAATAAAGGTCACTCGAGGGAACAAAACGCCGGAGAGCCTTCTAGTGACTACTCCAGTCAAATTGAAACAAACAAGTCTGGTGCTGCAGATAAGGTTGATACAGGTGATGCGGATGCTGGGTATCATGGTAATGGATGCAACGATGTATCAAATTCACTTATGCCAACGGAGAAATCACCGCAAACATCTCCGACAGTTATTGAGAATGGAGCAACCGCATCGATTCAGCCTTCAAATTCATCGATTTCACCTTCTGAACCGGCACTATTGCAAGAAGGTTCGAATTCACTGCCAAACGCTGCTGAAAAAAGTAGTTACGGCTCGTACTCAATTGGAGGCTGGATAGCAAGAGGGAAAGTCGGAACGTTGCTGGCAGAAGTATCCGACTCGGCATCGGCATCGGCATCGGCGTCGACATCGAGTTATGCCGAGAGCATGACAGATTCCGTGTTGTCGATGGATTTTACAAAAGCTCCTCCAGTGACAAAAGCTGTTGACAAACCAAAGGACAATTCTGATCATGATTTGGTGGAACTTTATAGCCGTGTGCACGTTGATTCAGCCATCGATGAAGAAAAATGTATTCAAGTTTCAAAGCTGTCAGCCACGAGACAGAAGAAACGAGAACTGGAAGCTTTACGAAATTCTTGGCGCTCTAATGAGCCGTGAAGATTCAATGATCACTATTGAAAATTGAATATTGTATGATTCATGACTCGTTACATATGACCGACAATGAATCATCTTTTCTGGGAAAAGTTAACATAGTATTAGGGTTTACTACATCACAGGAACAATTTGGAACTCTGCTTCGAAATAAACTGTTCGATAGAAATGTAGGAGCCGTCCGGCAGTGTGTGAATACTCCTGTCCACTTTCTATTTCAGGACATGCCATCTGATTCCATTTGCTCCTTGATCCACGAGTCAGGTTCTGTCTTCGTTGTATCAGCCGATACTCTTCAATCTAGCCGACGATTGTTGTCAGTTGTTGTCCTTGATGATTCATGAGTACATAGCATTTCTTCAAGTATACTGATGCTGCTGATGAATCCCCAGCAACTGTGCACATCCTTTGCTGAAACATTACATTTGTCATTCTCAATCACGACTCTTTGATAAGTATAGTATTCTTTAAACACATTTGGATGATACTTTCTGTTGCAAAAGAAAGCAAAATGCTCTTGATCCATCAGTACTACTACTGGTACTAGTACTAGTAGTCTTTTGAACGCGTGTAATATAACTGTCGTATGCCTCGAAATAGAAGGTAACGTAGCAATACAATGTGTAGGTATGTATGTGTTAATTGAGCTAAAACTAAGATTGTGAGCAAGCTGTCAACCACTCCAAAGAGGCATTGAGAAAAGCTTGTCTTTATTTGCTAAACAGTTGCAAAGGCGTTGAACTTGAAATCCAACGGTCTTGCACATAAATGAATTAAGATATGTATTTCATTCAGATTTTGATATTGAAGGCCGGCTGGTGTGGCATTTGTTGCTGACATCAGATTTCAGATTTAAATGAATCGCGGGAATTCAGTCGTATGGGGCTAAATACTATACTCTTTTTCTCCTGGTAAAAACTTCACTTGGTTGCACAGATTTTTTGTGTTTGTGCGCAACCAGTATTTGATAGATAGTAAATTTTTGATTCGTGTGGTATGGTTTGAGGTTTTGAATGTTCATGTGTTGAACTACATGCTCATCTAAGAGAAAGGAAACAGTCCCATTTGTATGAATTTGCTGGATAGTATATGTGCCTTTGCTTCTTGCTTCAAAAGCTCCAGGTAGATTTGCTTTTCATTTTTCATCATAATTTGGTCTCCGACAAGATAATCATGCAGTTTCCTATGGCTGTTCTCCTTCATAGCATTCTTGTCAATTTGCGCTTGTCTTTTGTTTTTGACCACAGCTACGTTGGTGAGGAAAGGGATGGAAAGAAACATGTTGTGATGGAATACAAGGGAACCGGGTGTCATTCCAAAAGTCTTGAGGATAGTTGATCTAACGGCAAACTGAGCAGAAGCAAAGACACGTGACGCAATCTATGATGTCCATGGCTTGCTGGAGAGTCTGTGGTGGATTGGTATTGAGCTCTGTTCTCATTGCAGACTTAATGGTGCCGTGTACTCTGTCAAGGACAGCATTTGCTTGTGGGTTGCAAATAGAGCAAACCTTGGCTTTGATTCCAAGATTGGCACCAAGATGGAGTTGGAAGTCGTTGCTCATGAAGTTGGTTCCTTGGTTGATGATGCAATTCACTGGTTTGGGGTATCTGGAGAGCCAGCCATTGTCAAGGGCATGGATAGTCATAAGTTTGGTCAGATTGACTTGTGGGGCCCTGATTATTTTGAGGAGGTTGGTGCACATGTCCATGATGGTGAATCCATTGAATGCAATTGTTCCATGACCAGGGATCTTGATCTTCCAAGGGCTGATTCCATTGATTGCAATGGTATCCCATGGAACAGACTGATGTTCTTTGGTCAGAAGTTGTCCATGGCTTTGGTGGCTGTTCTTGTATCGTTGGCAGGCATCACAAGTTTTGCAGAAGGTATTGATTTGGTCCTTCAAGTTTGGAGCATATAGAGATTGGTATTGGTAGACTCAACAACTTGAAAGCCGGTACATTTGAAATTCTTGGTTGTGTACCTTTCTACTTGTACCGTACTTATCGTCTCGCTGCGGAGCCCCCCCTCCCCTGCAATATGCAGGATTTTTGGGCATCCATTTTACCCTGTTAAAAATTCCTGATGATTTTTATTCTTTTAAAATAAACAATTTTGTCTGTTGACAAGAACAAATACATTTTGACTTTCCGACGATAGACAATGTAAACCCCCAATTCTCTTTTCATTTCAAAGCAAGTATCCGATCACTCGTAAATCTCAAAAATGGACAACAGCAACAATAAGCCTGCTTTAATAACTAGCAGCAAATACAACAACAATGGCAACACCAACGACGAAACCAATGACGGAACCAATGACAAGGAGGAGGATGACGACGAGGATGACGACAAGGATGACACCATCACCAGCATCACCGATGATGTCAATCAAATAAGCCACCCCTGAAACGCCGATTCCCAGTTTAAACATTCTTAACAGGAGGAACACCAGTGTAGGAAGTACAGGAACCATCAGCACCCTCATAACTAACTAACTAACAACAACAACAACCACAACAACAGAGGGACAATAAATAATGACGCCAACGCCAACAACAATACGGATGCCGTCAGCACAATGGGCAACAACAGCAATGTTGTAACACAACAAGAAACAGCAACACAAGAAGATTTTTGAAGTTGGAGATGGAGGGGCAAGTGATGGAGAAGGATCCATTGCAAACGCCTTTCTAATGGGGGGGGGGGGGGGGGCAAGAACAACGCGTCGGACAATGACGACACGGATGCAGACGCCAATGATGATGATGTTGATGTCCACACTAGGTTGCCAGATGTTTTCTATTACAAGGATGGAACAGCAATGCAACAGGCTGTCTCATTCCCCAAGGCGCCCAAAGACTTCATGGCACCTGCTAAAAAATCTGCACTAGGTGAACTACAGTGGAGTACGGTTGGGAATTCAGGCATGTGGGATCAGTATTGTTTCAGACCAAAGTTTGACCAGAAGAAGGAAGGCAAATACCTCCATCACCAGCTCCCATCAGGGTGTACACCTGTACCAGGGGAAGGGATGAAGAGGAAGTTCAACAATTGGGACTTCTACTACACTGGATGGATTCAAGAAGATGACGAACCAGCTTATTCTAGGAGGCATGTTCTTCCATCTATGGTGGAGTCTGAATTGCTCTTTCCCTCTGAGAGAAAGGGGCTGTTGAATCTGAGGAAGCTCAAGCTCCACGGTCTAACAAAAGAGAGATTGATTCTTGGAGATGACCTATTCTTCTATCAGCTGCTGCTCCCCCTTCATTTGGATCCTGTTGATGAAGCACAGGATGATCCGTTGTCCAAGAGGAAGCCTTTTTACAGCAAGGTTTCTAGATGGTCGTCAAACTATGCCAACCATGACCACACTGGGAAGGGTCCCTATGTTGGTAGGATAACACCACTGAAGGATGTGGTTAGATTTGACGGCATAGTGGTGTTCCTGCACGGTGCGCTTGATGGGAGGAAGGAAAATATCTGTTACAGGTGGGTTCATTCTGATGCGCTGTACTCACACCAGGTAGCACAGACCATGAGCTGGTATCGTTGGCGTCAGATTAAGGCAAACCTCAAGCTCAACTGCAACCTCAGAGCACGGGTCCAGATGGCAGAGTGCAAACACGATATGAGCATTTTCAACTATGCCTACAAGTTTGACTTCATTTACAAAGCTCTGGTTCACAACACTTGGTACTTCACAGAAAAGGCTGGTGATGATCTGTGTATGGATGACTCTTGGTGGCCTTACTATGCTGGATTTGGTGGTCCAATGGTAGAGTACCTACAGAACAAGATGTTTTCAAGGGGGGGGGGGGGGGGGGGGGGGCTGTAATCCTAAGTGATGTTGATAGGGTGAGACCAAGGGGTTAGCTCCACAGGCACAAGGACTACAAAAAAACGCACCCCACACTAATATGCGTGGTTGCTCTGAGGTTCATGATATAATGAGCAAGTTTGTGTTGCCATACACTGGAATGGGGAAGATCTGGAAGTGTTCCCCTCATCTTACTGTTGACAACTTCTTTAATGGTGACTCCATCCTGGACTGGATGGGTGAACGCAGACTTGGCATGATTGAAACCGTTGCTAGGAACAAGCTTCCAAAAGGAGTACCACATAAGTACTTCTACAAGGAAAATGCCTTTCAATCTGCCAAAAAAATTTGCACGTGTTGCGCAAATGTGCAATCTGATGACATTGGTTAAAGAAGTGCCTGCCAAAGCAGAGTCTGGGAAGTTCACTAAAGCCTATCGCAGAGTTCATTGCAGCTTTCAGAGTACAGGTTCTTGTAATCTGGGTTCTGTCAACAGCTAATCCACAGACAGTTTTTTCCTCCACAGGAAAGAAAAAGGAAGGGGCAATGATAAAAGGTTCTGAGCAATTGAGATGAATCACGCGTGAGAATTTTATCCATGAACATACGGCAAACTTGATCAGATTGATAGCTCTATTTCTAGAGCTAATATTGGTTACAAGTCCTGGAAGTATTACCACTCAGCTGTAAATCAGCCTAAAGCGCTGTCTATTGCTACAGCCTATGATGCTTACAAGGAGCTCACTGATGATACGCATGGTCCAACTTGGTCAATAGAGAAACCCATGGACTATTGTGTGTTCATGCAGAAGCTTGCAGAACAGATGCTTCACTATGATCCCAAAAACCAGCTATACCCAGCTGGCGTTTCTTTGCTTCATGAGAATACTCAGATGTCCAAGTGCTAGCGCTCAAGAGCTGACATGAGGCGGTGTTGCAGCTACATGGCTGATCATGGTGGTTTAGTGTTGAATTATCACTCACTTGGGACTGTAATTCAATTCAAGGGCGCAGGCAGGTTTTGTTTTAGTAGCATCAAAATGGGTAAGCATCTTGGTTCATTTAAAGGAACCAATTGGCGGAGCGCTAGACTTTGCTATGCCTGTGGAAAACCCTGTTGCTACATGTGCTCAAAGTGTAAGGACGGCAAGTTCGATGGTGCATTGCGTTCTGTTAAGGATGGTGACAGATGTTTCCAGTAGTATCATGATCACAGGTTCTTTGGTTTGTTGAAAAGTGATGTGAAACACAGAACTGATAGTAAGATAAGGTGTAAAGGGAACTGGAATCCATGGAATGTAAGAGAGTTTCTTTTGAACGCGGAGTACATGGAGTATTTGGTGTTCGGTGAAAAGAAAGAGAAGGAACAAGGGGGGGGGGGGGGGAGTTGAAGGCGACAAAGAACAAACTTTTATCACTGTCACTGAGTTGACTAGTGGATTTGATTAGCCCAAATGCTGCAGTGTAAAGTTATTAACTACTCCGTACTAGATTAATATTAGTTCTTGTTGGTTGTTAAAATCACTAGAATAGATTGATTTGGGTTGGATCAGTTAGATGGGTACCAATTAAACCTGGATACGGATGGATCGATGGGTCGATGGATAGATTAGATCAATCGATCGATCGCGTTAGATTCAATCAATTTGATTGGAATCAATCAAATCCAATCGATTTGCAATCGATCAAGTTTTCGATCTCCAGCACACCTCGGTGGCCAAGTGAGTGGGGTTTAGTCGTGTTCCTCCTTTATTTTCTTCTCTGCTGTAACTACAACTCCTTCCACAGACCGCAGTTGGTCTGTTGTTGCAGTTGCAGGGCTAGTAGTAGAACCAGCGGCAACATCGAATGGGGAACTATTCCAAGACATATTATCAGATGCTTGTTCTTCTTGTTGCGTCTTTCCATCTGCCCAAGTGGATGACTCTTCTTGAGTCGTCTTTGCATCTGATTGTTGAAATAAGATTTTCTCCAAGCCCTTAGGGGGATGGCTTCTTGCAAAACGCGGATGTTCATGGCTTTGGCTATCCCAAGTGGCTTTGCTGTTGATGGTACTTGGGCTTTCCCATGATTGAGCTAAGTTCAATATCAGGGCCTGCAGCAGATGTTTCCATGTCTTCAGTGTCCCTAGCAAAAATAGGGAACTCCATGGAAGCAAAGTTCGTGGCACAAGTAGGTTTGTCGTCTACCCATTCAGGGCAGTGATTAGTCATCAGCTGCATGTAGATCCCCATAAACCAATCCTGTTTGAAGTGGTTGTCATCCTTGTACTTGGGAGGAAGCTTGTGTTGCGCTGAAAATTCCCCCTCTTTAGACATGATGTTGTAAGCTCAGTGAATCCTCGGTTGAAATTTGCACTTCGTGTTGTAGCATCCTAGGCAGTGATGGACAGGGGCGACAAGCCAATCAAGGGTATTGAGGAGGTCTGCATTCTCTATCTTTTCTGGAGTGGGGGGGGGGGGGGGGGGATGGATTTGCTGCCGGATCCCTCACGACTTCAATCTTCCAACCATATCCAGGATCAATTTGCTTCACTAGATGCTGAGCCCTTTGCTCCTTGGTGGCTGAGTGCCACTTCAAATAGAGGTGTCCCTTGTTTAGTTTGTTGCTTCTTGTCACCATGCCTTTGGATAGGGAGGGGAACAGTTTCTTCATGGCTTTCATTGCATGTTTCTTTCTTCATTCCCTCTTTCTTTGAATTGCAAACGCTAAGGGATCTTGTGCTGCTGTAGCCCCCCTTGCTTTGGCGTTGTCATTGGTTCCAAGAGAAGAATCTGGCAACCGCTGGAATATATCCTCTCTTTCAACCTCATCCTCATCCTTGTACTTGAAGTAGGTCCCATGGAGCTGGGCAGCTCGGAACACAGGGGTTTTGACAGGTTTTGGTGACAACATCAAGGATTGCAATACCGGTTCAGGGTGGTAGGAGTGCCGGGTTGCTGTGTTGCAAGCAGCCTCCATTGTAGTCCAGAGAAAGAACAATGGAAAGCTCAGCAAAAACAGCCGACGAACCTCAGCAGCCTCAACAAAAGCCCTTCCTTCCTCTTGGGCCGACAGGCTTGTCATTGACATAGTTGATGGACTAACAAATGAACAACTACCGGACAATAATGTCGATGATAAGTTGTTCGGAAGAAAAGTGAGTATTTGATGCACAAAATATTAAATTCCTTTCCTGTCCAACAGTACCAAAGCCACACGGCGGCAGTTGTTCTTACGAATCAATGAGTCCCGTATCAATCAAGTAATCGATTCTCATGGCATATCGATTCCCACGGCGCATCGATTCCCATCGCGTATTAGCGGTGAGCAATCCCTGTTTTCTAATATTGCCCTTGTTCCTCTTTGAGCAAACTTTGATTTCGAAAAGTATCGCACAACCTATGGGAGCAATTCCTGATTTTATTGATAAACATATCATAGGACCTTCCTAAGAGAACAAGCGAAGGAAACCGTTGTCTGAAGTTTCTCACACAATATATATATATATATATATATATACGGATATATACGGTCAACGATCAATGCATGTACGGAAATAATCAGCGAGTAATCTCATCACTACGCAACAACAGTTGCAACGTATTTCACCTCAATAAAAGAGATATCTTGCATTTTGCAAGATTTCACTTTATCTCATACTTTTAACATTCAACTGAGTTATATCCCAAAATTCACACTAGTTGCTACCAACTACCTGTAATCTACATTACTAAGGTCTGCCTCGCTGTATCTGAACAAGTTCACAGTAAGAAGTGATCTGGCGTTTCCATAGTCTCGCCTGTAGTCCGATTATCCGTTGCACACTAACACAGCGTTGCTGTTCTTCAGAAGCCTTTGAATCAGACTCTCAATGGACCGGATTCAGAAGGAAAATAATACAAAACCCCCAAAAATTGGCAATCGATCACTTGCTTGAATTTTTTAATCCATTGAGTCTAAGCACGGGAAAAAGGATGCCCAGATTCCCCACTTTTTGTGTTGGTCCCATAGTCAAAAGTAATAAATAGTCCATTGTTAACAGAGTGATAACTTGGTCGTCAATGGCTCGATGGACAAGCCAAACACATGGTCTTAAAGAGGAATCATAACGTTTCCAACGATGTGTTGGCCATTGAAATTGGATAGTTAAAAATGCAATTTTAACTACCATACGTTACTAGGCCATATAAAATTCCCAACGATACTAGTAATCCAATAATCCTTTCAAGCAACACGAAGTATTTTTATTACGTACTATAAGAACCCAAACCCCATTAACAAACATCAAAGTGAACGACTACCTACGCGGTACTACGGGGGTAACTTATTACTTCTACCGGTATTTTCCATCGGCATCAACTGACTCGATCCATCGATGCATAGTATGTACGGGAAATGGTAATCATTGTATCAAGAACTATCGGTACGTTTTTAGAAAGTGATAGCTTAAATAGAAATTACTTGTATAAAATTAAATTTAATATGTAAAATGGTCTCCCTTGAGAGGTCATCTGGAACCTTCTCCCGGTCTTCCAGAAAGCAAACCTCTTCCCGGTCATTAAGAATCTTCTTCTTGTCATTGGAATTAGGCCTACGCTCCAATCTCATGATTAGACTGGTCAGTCACGAGGATTATTGCTACACTATCCCCCACAGTGGCTGATCCGTTGATTGTTACAGTTACTATTGTTATTGTTGTTGTTGCTGCTGCTGTTGTATTGGTCCTTGAGATGGCACAATCTTCCTAGTAATATTGTATATCTCATTGACCGTTTCCGATTTTTGTAGTACTTTAATCGTCCCATTCGTAAAGACTGGAATAATTGAATATGGTCCATGGAATTGCTCTTATAATTTTGTTGGATCATATGTTTTGACCATGATATGATCTCCTATTTGGTAGTTGTGGCTTGCTCTGCTCCTATTCAACCTTATCAGATTTTGATCGATGAGTTATTGTCGTCTATTACAAATTGGGTCCAAGCTGGCTATCAATGGCACATCTATCATCATATCCCTGCGGAATGCTAAGGCTCCAGGTGAGGTTTGCATGGTATGATTGACTGTGCCTCAAGTTGCGTGCATGCAGCTGGCCAGGGCATTGTCCACTATCTGTTCTGCCTCTTGCTCATTGTCTGCATGTTTTGTTCTCATGGTAACTCACAAAATCTCTCCCATGTTCTGATGTAGCCTTTCACGGATCACATTGGATTGTGGAATTCCTTACTATTGTTGGCACTGATTTGATTCCATGCTGAATTAATAGTGTTTGAAACTCATGCCCTATGAACTCTCCTCCATTGTCATGCACGCATCTGTTTGGCCTGGGATATCTGGCTAACCAGCTATTTGCAAACTGCCTGGTCTGCCACATGATGTTGACTTGATTTGTTGTTTATTCTGACCATCTCTGCTAGATTGGTGACTGGGTCTAT
Organism: Pseudo-nitzschia multiseries; assembly: GCA_037355745.1. Lineage (NCBI taxonomy): Eukaryota > Bacillariophyta > Bacillariophyceae > Bacillariales > Bacillariaceae > Pseudo-nitzschia > Pseudo-nitzschia multiseries. Next base: position 32,855,696 of record CM074781.1, on the reverse strand, counting down.
TGTTGTCAATGCCTTGAACTCATACTGTTGGTCACGAGCTTAAATCCTCCACAGGGCCAATGAGATCCACGCATACTTCATTCCAAGGTGCTATGGCTGCTTGCCTGGCTGGTAGTAATCCATATCCTCTGTTTCCTTCCTTGTATTGGTGACAATTTTCTGGACATATATATTGTTTGCATAGTTGCTGAAGGTTTGGTGAGTAGAATCTTGTTGATATGGTGTTATGGTTGTTGAATTCTACAGTGTCCTAGCACTATGTGATACCAGTGAATGACTTGCTGTATGAGTGTTGCGGGGATGACAATCTTCCAGTTCTGGTTGTTGGCTTCATCGGCTCGTGCTTCTATTTGTTGTCCATTAATAACAATGACTGGAATTTTTGCTGGATCTGCCTGATGTGCTGTGCGAAGGTGGACATCCTGATTCTGATGGTTTTGGATGTTGGTAATGGTGATTGGATTTTGCTGGCATCTCTTGCAGTGGTGGCAGGTTGAGGAGGCATTCAATCCATTCTGTATTTTTGTCAATATTGGCGAAGGTTTTGTTGCCAAAGATGATGTCATCCTTTGGTACTTGGATCCTGTGAAAGTCCACTAGTGTGCCATTGCCTTTACTTTGCCAATGGTGACTACTATCCCCCACAGAGGGTGGCTCCATGCAAGGAAGCCTTGAAAAACAATCAACTAGGATGTTCTTTTTGCCTTCAATGTGAATGAGGTTGATATCAAATTCAGACATGAACGCATTGCATGGAGAAGGTCTTGAATATCAGGCTAGTATTGTGGTCGGTGTAGACATGTAAGACCTCGCCAAGGAGAATTTTCCTGTACTCTGTGAGTGTAAGGATAATGGCCGGTAATTCCTTTTCAGTTGTGGTGTAGTTTTGTTGGGCTTTCAAGAATTTCTGACTGAAATAGGCTACTACTTGGCCTTCTTGGATAATTACCGGTCCTAGCTGATAATTGGAAGAATCTGTGTAGATATAGAAGGGCTTTGTGTAGTCTGGATAAACATTCATGGCATCTGCAGCCAGGATGGCTTTCATCTCTTCAAATGTGGCTTGCTTGGTGGAATTCCATGTGAATTCTTTTGCTCCTGTCATCTCTGTGAATGGTGCAAGAACATGGGCTCGTCGTGGCCAGAAAGACTTATAGTAGTTCACTGCTCCTATGAGTGATTGAACGTGTGTGATATTTTGTGGTGGACCCATTCTTAGAAGCAGCATAACGTTTCTTCTTCGAAGGTTTGATTCCATTGGGAGTCATCCAATGGCCCAGGAAATCTGTTTCCTTCACCATTCAACTGCATTTGAGGAGGGGATTGCACTTCATGCCATTTGCTGCAAACCTGCCAAGTATCTCATTCAATAGCTGTAGGTGGTGGTCAAATGATTGGTTGGTCCAGATTCCTACATCATCAATGCAGCAGGTGCAGTCCAATCCTTCTAACATCTCTGTCATGAGGTGTTGTGAAACATTGCCGCTGGTTTTCACCCCCATGGGTAATATTTTGTATTTGAATAGGCCGTACTAAGGTGTTGTGATAGTGCATAGCTTCTGGCTTTTGCCATCCAGTTGAAAGCAACAGTACTGCATTGATAGATCAATTTTGGTGAAATTTGTGTATTTTCCTCTTCTATTCATGATATCCTGTATCCTTGGTAAGGGAAAAGGCTTCCTGTTGATCCTGTTGTTGAGTTCTCTGAAGTCCGATACCCATCTGACCCTGTTGTTCTTATTGGGTATTATGAAGGTCGGAAACGCCCAGTCTGATGATTCACAAGACTCAAGGACTCCGTCAGATATTAAGCTGGCTAGTTCTTTTCTGAATATTTCCTCTCTTTGATATGCTACCAGATAGGGTTTCATATGAATCAGTCTGCTGGCATCATCTTTCAATTCTATGGATTTTTCGATGTGGGTAACAGCCCAATTCTCCATCAAATACCACCTCGTGTTGTTTGAGCATCAACTGGAATTTTTGTTTCTCCTCTTTATATGATTTTCCTTCTGAATCCGATTCGTTGAGAGTCTGATTCAAGGACTTCTGATGAACAGCAACGCTGTGTTAGTGTGTTAGTAGACGAACGATTGTACTCTACGCGTGACAATTGTGTTGGATACTTTCGGCAACGGATAATCGGACTACAGGCGAGACTAGGGAAACGCCAGATCTTCTCTTGCTGTGACTTATTCAGATTGCAGCGAGACAGACCTTAGTATGTAGATTACAGGTAGTTGGTAGCAACTAGTGTGAATTTTGGGATATAAATCAGTTGAATGTTAAAAGTATGAGATAAAGTGAAATCTTGCCGAAATGCAAGATATCTCTTTTATTGAGATGAATACGTTGCAACTGCTGTTGCGTAGTGCTGAGATTACTCGCTGATTATTTCCGTGCATGTATTAGTCGTTGACCATATATATTTGTATGCATGTATGTGTATTGTGTGAGAATCACATGCCAACGGTTTTCTTCTCTTGTTCCGTTAGGAAGACTCCATAAAATGTTTATCTTTAAGGTCAGGAATTGCTCCTGTAGCTCGTGTGATATTTTATGAAATCAGAGTTTGCTCACCAAAGAACAATGGCAATATTGTAAGACAGGGATTGCTCACCGTTGATGCGCGATGGGAATCGATGCGCCGTGGGAATCGATATGCCGTGGGAATCGATTACTTAGATGGATACGGGACTCATTGATTCGTACGAATAGGAAATCTACCCTTTGGTAGCTTTGGTACTTCTGGTCACGAAAGGAATTTAATACTCCCCATGTCTCCTCGTGAAGGGTCATCACGCTCTACATGATGCTTCCATCATCCTGGAGAAGGTCGCCAGTATTACCACAGAAGTGGAAGATGGGCCTGAGCAGTGGATACACAACTGAGTGACTCCAATGCTTGGTGAGAATGTCTGCACAGTTATCCTTACCTGGGATGTGCATCATTAAAATGAAACCTCTCGCTATCATGCTCCGTACGTAGTGAAACGATAGAATGTTATGACGCTTATGCAACCTTGCGTAAGGAAAGGTCGACGTCTGGATCATCTTTTCGTTGTCACCCCAAGAGTATGAGATATCATGTACTCGTGTTCCGAGGTATCGGAATGAGTGGCGTAGATCGACAATCTGTTCGATGCAAGTTCTTCCTGCAACAAATTCAGCTCCAAAGGTGGCTGTTTCCGTAGTAGACTGCTTCTTCGAGAACCACATCATGGGAGTCTTGTTCGCGAAATGAAGAATGCCGGTAACGGCCTTGCCACTGAGAATATCATGCATGAGGTTGGCATCATAGAAGTGTGATAACACTACTGTCTTTCCAAGCGGTGCAGGGGCGTCGTCGGGTAGCTCCTCAGAATGCTCCCCATAGACGGTATTGGACCAGTCGATGGTGTCGGGTTTAGTCAATATAAAATCGGGCGGTTCCACACGGAATCTGATTTTAAAATGTCTAAATTTGGAGATATATCCATAGATACGTTTAGCACGTTCGAGATGCCCATCTCGTGGCTGAGCTCTGAAACTTGAGAGCGTCATCACGGCTGTTTGTACATCGAAACGGCCAATAGCGATGATCCATTGCAGTGAACCGATCATACTTTGGTATTTCTGTATACCGGTTTCTTCAAGAAAGGCTGAGGAGTCCAATTCAGGGTGATCGTTCTCCGCGATGGGTGATCGGAACCTAGTGTTAGGTTTGCATCCGAACATTTGTTCGTAAGATGCTTCCATCTTTTCGATGAACTTTATGGGATTCATGCACATAACACCATGTTCGTCGCGCTCAAATCCACATCCTAAATGAAAGTTCATAGGTCCGGATCCCTTCAATTTGAAGTTATATGGTGACGATTGCAATATCTTCAAGAAGGAATTGGGATCTGCCATGCAGAGACATAGGTCATCAACATATGTGCATATAAGCTCATATACCCGTTCACCATGCTTGTTCGTTCCGGGTTTGAGGAATATTTCCGGTTCTGCGCGGGATCTTTCGAAGCCGAGCTCGATGAGACAAGCCGCGAGTAAGTCTCCAAAGCACTTGCCTGAAGACCTGAGACCATATAGGGCTTTGTAGATGATCAACAGGTGACCCTCCAGCGATCCGAATTCGGGACCTGCCTTGATGCATACTTTCTCGCAGGTGACTGCTTCTAAGTAGGCATTACCTATGTCGGTACCCCATGCTTCTAGATCGTTGAGTTCAGCTAGGAATAGGCACATACGTAGACCGCGAAGAGATACGACGCCTGCGTAAACACTGTGGATAGGGGGCTCAGTGAGATTACCGTTAGCAACGAGGCGAGCCTTGTGTCTTCCGTCGTGTTTGACAGCGTATATCATGTGTACCTTGATCTGTTGGAATCCCGTGGGAATGGAGCTTGTCTTGTATATGCCTTTATCAATGAATGTATTGTATTCATTGAGTTGTGCCATTTCCAGAGTGGTGGCATCTTCCCATTTGGTGTTCCCGTTGGCTTGATCAAATCGGAGGGCTTCTTCGTGGTTACGAGGCACTTTGAATCCATATTGATACTGCGGAGTGGTACGGAAAGAACGTAGTTTGGCTTGGTGTACGAGTCGATCAAGTTTCTTGGTTCGTCGGGCTAGGTTGGTGATTCTCCTGAGACGTTTCCAACCTGGGAGGTCAAGCAAGTTGTTGTCTTTCCCATATTTTGCAACAGTGACTGGGTCATCAGCCGCAATATTGGCCAGAGGTTCATATGTACGTTCCATATTCTCCCATTCAATCCAGAGGTTATACTTGGAACCTTTGTATTGAGGGTGCTTGTTATCCAGTGGACCTTGGTGTCCTAGGATGCGGCGAAACGACCAGAGTTTGCCGTCTTCTTGTGTTGAATCACGATGGATGTAATTCATGACGTCATTGTATGCAATGATATCATCGAGTTCGTCATCGGAGTGTTTGCACTTGAACTTGATGAAGTCTTTATTTCGTTCAAGACTGTCTTCAACATCGACAATGGTGAGTCGTTTCCGAGTGCCATCGAGATTGGTTACAAGGAAGGAACGTCCTTGTAGATCGGTAATCGGGATCGTAGGGATGGTAATAGGTTTACCATCATCGTCAAATTGTGCGTTGCCTTCTTCGTCGGTAACAACTACCTGTGATGGGTCTACTGAGGGAGTAGCGGGGTTGGTGTGTGGAGTTGTGACGTCACTAACATCAAAGTATGCTAATTCCGGTGGATCAAAATCATCTTCAGTAAGGAGGACGCCATCGGATGTCTTGCTGAAGATGTGTGTCGTAGGAGGACCATCAAAACTCTCCCCATAGTTGTTAGGGAGTGGAGAAGGTGACCAGCTTGGGCTGTCATCGACCTTCTTATAAAGAAAGCTCGGTAACGAGGGGTGGGCGGGTGGTTGAAGAATTGGTTGAGTGCCAGATGCGTGGGGCGTGGTATCTGTTGGTGCAGATGGAACGGTGTCATCGGCGGTGTCACAATCAGCAGGTGAACCGTTAGGGGAAACTGAGCTGTTTGGTTTAGTAGACTCGTCAATGAGTTTATTCTGATTGGTATGCTCCCCATGTTTGAAAGCTGGAGCTTCTCCAGTGGCGTATATACGGGGTAAGGAATCCTTTGCATTACGCCATTTGATGAAACCATCATCAGTAAATAAGCCCGCGCGCTTGTTACGTGACTCAGGTGTAAGAGCAGATCGAACACCGGACCGGTCTAGTAACTTGTTGGTAACTGGATCCCAGATTCGAAAGCAGAGTCCATTGCCAACATGTTCGGCGATGCCGACGAAATGACCTAGGCGTTCGGTAGATTTGGTACCGAAAGGAGAGTCATTGGTCTTGAAATACACAGGTTCAAACCAGAAGAAACTGGTGTATGCGCTGATGTCGCCAATTGTACCCGTGGCAATGAAGATCGGTTGTTTATCGGACAGCGTAGGGTCAGAGACAACATTAAGGAGACCTGCGACGTATGTCATGCACAGTAACCACATGTGTGGTGGTGTGCCGGTACGATCCATGACGCGATTGACAATGCGTTTGAACGTTTGGTATCGTCGTTCGAATTGATTCTGATGTTGATGGTACGGTTCACTTTGCCAGAGTCCAATCCATAACATCTTGAGGTAATCCATGACTTTCTTGCTTGATTGATAGTTACCGTGGTCGCAAAGGAGGCGGATGGGTCTGCCCCATTTTCGAACAAAGTTCTGAAAGCAGGGTAGAAAATCGCCGGTGGTACGCATTTCTTCAACGTGAATAATATGTGATTTTCGGCCAAAGAAGATCTGAGCAATCTTGGATCCACCATCAATTGCTGGGACATCTGAATAGACTGCATCGGACATAACATCGTCATTGAAGGGGCGAACGTTCATGGCCGGTTGAGGGGAATGAAACCGTTTGAAAATGTTACCATCAGGGCTAACCGCTAACGAACCGTATTGTGTCGAGTTTTCGAAAGTAGCTTTGATGCGATCGGTGGAAACCCAACAAAAGAAAGGTTTCAGGGATAAGTAGTCATGATCATTTGGGTATCTTTCACGGGGCGTGGCTGCAATGCGTGTAGTGTCACTTGCTGTACAATCTGTCGGAAACGCAGTGACTGTTCCAGAGACTGCGTTTGGCGCGCAGCATGCGAGACGTTCGTGATGGACGTAGTCAGTGGAAGTAAGCCAAAAGGAGCGATCGTTGTTCTTATGATCATCTATTGGAAGAAAGGGAGATCGGGTGGAATGGCTGGAATACGAGCTGAGGGATGTGACCGTGGAGGACCCGGGAGAGACAGATATATCGAATCCTTCAAGGCAGCGTGGGTTCCCATATTCGTCGTAATCGGCATAAGGGAGTTGCTGTGGTTGGGGAGGATATTTCTGGAGAAATTGTTCATCCTTTGCACTGATCGTGGTATCGAGAACAGATGGGTCCCAATGTTTATCGGACGTCATGATAACATGAGGTAACGTGTCAAATTCGACAGTCGTATACTTCCGCATCGCAAGGTATGGTAAGCCGTGTCGTATGCTAAGAGGCAGTGCATAGCCATCGGAGGTGGTGATGACCTGTCCTCCGCCTGCTTTGGTCGTCTACAGTGGAAAAATATGCCTCCATTTGGCCGGATGACAATATAGAAGGATGTCGTCCTGTATAGGCACATTCATTGAAAATAAGAATGACGGGGCCTCTGTTCGACATGGAATATGCTCCGCATGTAGCAATGGGAATGTTTTGTACCTGATGATTGTTAATGCCGGTGACGTTAACATATCGTGGTGGAATATCCTTTGAGATGAGACATGCATCATTACCGATGATGCAGCCATTTGCGCCGCGATCGACCATGGCAAAACCAGGGCTAGTAACCGTAGTTTTGTGTATGCGGTATGTGTATGACGTTACGGGCCCATCATTAGGAAAGGTGAGATCGTCCTCGGGAGTATACCACTGGTGAAAGTTGGCGGAATACGATGGTGTTCCGACAGGTATTTGAGTGTCACCGTCCTTTTTGTACTGAATGTCAGGGTTGTTTGAAAGGAATCGAGCTGGATGCGCGGGTGACACGGAAGACTTGAGAGGTCGCTGGTCCTTAGACGAGGAGGTCGTTGATTTGTATACACCTAGAGATGCATGGAAAACGCCTCTACGATCATTCTCTACAGCAGGATGTAGGTCTGATGCGGAATTGGCATGCTCATCCTTGGTCGAAGTATCGTCTTCTTGAAAAGATACCGAGTGTTCATGTTGGTATGCCTTTCGGGTAATGGGTTTGACACTGTTGGGGTCAGGTTGGTTAGTGTTAAGTAAGTCGTGTCGCAATGAGGCAACCACGATTTTCTTTCCTTCCGGAGAAAAACTAAGCCAACTCTTCATGTCCTGTCGTGACAAGGCCTTCCATATGTTTGTAGGCAACCTTGTGGTAGGGTCAGGGGTACGTCCAGCCTTGAACACAGCATAATCTTGATAGTCTCCTTCAAATTCGATGGGAAGAGCATAGTCATCGTGGTGTTGGATCGAGTCAGAAGAGAAATCATGAACGTGTGCACGTACGGTCGACCGAGGAGCAGACATCGCAGACTGGGAATCAAGTCGAGTTGCTTCGAGTAAAAGCGTGATTTTAAGATCGTGGATAGCAGCGGCTTCGGCAACTGCATCCGTTACGGTGCTATTCGTCCCACCTGGATCCTTGACTTTGGCAAACTGTTCGCTTAGCTGGAAGCTGGAATAACATGCCTGACACAATGCTGATTTTACAGTGTGATACTCGAGGGGTTTGTTGGGAGGACGGAGCTTGTTGAGGTGATTCAATTCGTCAAACCAATGTGTGATGAATTTCACTTTGGATTCTTTCCAATTGTTGAGGTTCAACTTTAGCAACGCTTGTAGCTGGGTCGAGTTGTCGTATACCTTTGCTTTTGATTGGCTATGAAGGTTTACGAAGTCGAAGTAGGCCTGGCGTCCATTACGAGTGGTAGAATGACCGTGTACACATGATGCAGAAAGGTCACTCTTGAAGACTTCCAACATTAGTACCCAGAAGAAGGCACATTGTTTGATGTAGAGATCACGGGTGTAACCTACAAGTGTGGCTGGAGGCCAAGTTTCATCGAGGAATGTCTCTGTATCGATGTCGTATGCTTCGAGTTTAGCTTTGAAACCGACGAGCCAGTGTTCGAATCTCGAGTCATTCGTGAGGGGTGTAAAGGACTTTTCATCTCGTGCTTTTCGGCACCATGATTCGTACTTTACCTGCTGAGGGGACTTTTTGTTACTTCCCGCCGGAGGAGGTGGTGGGTTCAGAACAGATTCGTTACGTAAGCGTTGGGCACGCTCTCCGCGAAATGTTTGGAATTCCATGTATGTATATGACTTTACATCCTTCCAGTCCTTCTCGTCTTCTCCTAGATCGACACCTTCTTCTTGTAGGTCGATAGCGAAGTCCGCAAGTGCTTCTATGCTCCTTTGGATGGATCGAGGGATATTTGTTGCCAATCCTCGTTCCATATAGGTAAGTTCGCGTGCAAAATCCGGTTCGATAAGTGCGTCGAGGAACGACTTCCACTCGCATAATCCGCCTTCTTTGAGAGCTAGGCACAACTTGCTAGTAATCTCACTTGTTACGTTGAGTAATGATATGAGTACCTTTCTCATGTCCGTATCGAAGCTGGGAAAGCGGTCGTTGAGATTGGCGACTTCGGCGTCATTCTTCTCTTCGCCTCCGAGTGCATCGCCGGGCATCAACGGTATGTTCGGCATCTGTGGTGGTTCGGAGCCTTGGAAAGAAGTGCGTGGTAACTGAGAATGGGAACTGCTTCTTGTGCGATGTGCGACGTGCATATGCCAGCGTAGGGATTATGTTCAATTCCGTTCCTGGTCCTTCTTGTGTGCAAGCCTTCTTAGAGCTTGCGACTGTTAATCTATGATTTTCCTTCTGAATCCGATTCGTTGAGAGTCTGATTCAAGGACTTCTGATGAACAGCAACGCTGTGTTAGTGTGTTAGTAGACGAACGATTGTACTCTACGCGTGACAATTGTGTTGGATACTTTCGGCAACGGATAATCGGACTACAGGCGAGACTAGGGAAACGCCAGATCTTCTCTTGCTGTGACTTATTCAGATTGCAGCGAGACAGACCTTAGTATGTAGATTACAGGTAGTTGGTAGCAACTAGTGTGAATTTTGGGATATAAATCAGTTGAATGTTAAAAGTATGAGATAAAGTGAAATCTTGCCGAAATGCAAGATATCTCTTTTATTGAGATGAATACGTTGCAACTGCTGTTGCGTAGTGCTGAGATTACTCGCTGATTATTTCCGTGCATGTATTAGTCGTTGACCATATATATTTGTATGCATGTATGTGTATTGTGTGAGAATCACATGCCAACGGTTTTCTTCTCTTGTTCCGTTAGGAAGACTCCATAAAATGTTTATCTTTAAGGTCAGGAATTGCTCCTGTAGCTCGTGTGATATTTTATGAAATCAGAGTTTGCTCACCGAAGAACAATGGCAATATTGTAAGACAGGGATTGCTCACCGTTGATGCGCGATGGGAATCGATGCGCCGTGGGAATCGATATGCCGTGGGAATCGATTACTTAGATGGATACGGGACTCATTGATTCGTACGAATAGGAAATCTACCCTTTGGTAGCTTTGGTACTTCTGGTCACGAAAGGAATTTAATACTTTATTCATATGATCCTGTTTTTCTGTGACCTGTTCAGCCGTGACATGCTGATAGTTTCTTTCTAGTATTTCATTCATTGACTCGTTGTTAAACAACTCTGCATCTGCAGCCTCTTCTGCGCTTACTCGTATAACTTTTGCTGCATCCTTCATGGTCACTATCACATCCAGCCATGCCACTGTTTGTGTGTCAAAAGATATCACAACGCCCGCCGCTGATAGGAAATCCCTGCCCAGTGTGACATAATATCTACAATGTGGTGAATTGAATATCGATGCTGAAATCCCTGTCATCCTTTGATCATTGACAAATTCTGGTAATTGTAGCTCTTCCAGTCTTACTTCAAACGAAGTCTCAAACGCCCCGTTGGTTGTTCTTGTTGTTACTCATTTGTGTCCAACATCCTTTGGTTGAGCTCCAAAGGGCACTGACTGTTTGTTGATAATGGTTTTTGCGCTCCCGGAGTCAAGCAGCGCCACATATGGCCTATCTGCTGCTACTCCCGGTATCGCTTTGATTTTCAGCAACACTGGTGCCGGTGTTGTGTCATTCACAGTGGCTCTCTGCCTTGGTGTTTTATTCTCAGGGGCTCTCGGCCCTGGTGTTTTGCTCTCGGCGGCTCGTGGCCCTGTTATTTTGTTCTCAGCGGCTCTCGGCTCCGTTATTTTGTTCTTGGCGTCCCTCAGCCCCTGTGTTTTTGCAGTGGCCTCTAGTAGCCCTGATATTTTTGCAGTGGCCTTTAGCCCTGGTATTTTTGTAGTGGCCCTTGGCCCCAGTGTTGCATTCGCGTGCATAGAGTCCAATAGTCATTCATACTGGTTTTTGATTTTGATATTGGTTTTGATTTTGATTCGGTTTCTAGCTCGATGCTGTGAAATAACTGGCATCGCTCACCCTTATGTTGGAGAAGGCGTCTCCATCATTGTTCTGTCCCCAATTGTAGTTGCTCTCATTGGGTCCTCTTCCTGCTCAACCGCCTTGGCCTCAAATTGTCCTCCGAACTGACCTTGGCCTCCAAACAGTCCTCAGCCTCCATTGAAGAATCGGCCCCAAATCCTCGGCCGTTCGTGTTGACACTTCCCGAGTATGTGCTATTGTTGGATCCGATATATTGGGGATAAGGTGCTGTCTGATTCTTCGAATTGAGATAGCACTGATCCCGTGTGTGGTTCCCTTGTGGATGCTTCCTGCATTTTCCTCCGCCATTTCCTCGTCCACTATTTCCTCTTCTGAATCCTCGGATACTAGTAGTCTTGATGTAATCACAGTGTATCAACTACTATCGGTAGTATGTTTTTAGAAATTGATGAAATAGAAATTATGAAATTGAAATTGAAATGTAAAGTGATCTCCCTTGCGAGGTCATCTGGAACCTTCTCCCAGTCTTCCAGAAAGTGGACCTCTTCCCGGTCATTAAGAATCTTCTTCTGGTCATTGAAATTAGGTCTACGATCCAATCTCATGATTAGACTGGTCAGTCACGAGGACAATTATTGGGCGATTCCCAAAAACACAGAATATCTGTGTAATTTAGGTCGTGCACGATTGTGTGTGTTTTGTTACTCAGTTTTTGGCTTTTTTACTCACATTACCATTTTTAAGTGTTTACGAGACTCCCTCGTAAACACTGATTTACACACAATTCTGTGTCTCCATTTGGAATCCATGACTGCACCTTTTTCATTCCCTTGTTAGTAATCCAACGGACGACGAGTCACATAAAAGAACAAAAACGTCCAGTCACAGTCCAACTCGCCAATTTCAATCATACAGTACAACCGACACCAAAAATTGAAAAGTCGGAACAACAACATTTTATCAAGTAATTATACGGTTTTTTCCACGATGAAGAGTAGGCCATATTGCCAGTTTCCCATACATTCATCATGCCGCCAGCAAAGAGGGGTCCAACAAACTACACCTCAGACGAACTCAGGTCTCTGTTGAAGAAGATATTTTGTGTTAACCCTGCCTCTAGTGAGGAATGGAATTTTGTTATAGAAGCTCAGTAGAGATGCTTATCCTGATTCCCATAGGGAAGGACAATCCATCCGCCACAAACTGAGCAATCTCTATCGCCAAAAAAATCCAACTGGCAATCCAATATGTCCCTGGCAAGTAAGGGCAGCAAAGGCAATCAAGGCAAGGATGCTTTATAAGGCAAATGGTGGCAATGGACACGAGCAGTATGACATGTCACAAGGTTATGAGGAGAATATGTTTCTTTCTATTGAAGAGGAAGACCTTTTTGGCGAAGACGATGACGGCTTTACCCTTCTTCCTCCTATTGGTCAACCTACTCAACAACCAACACATGAACCAACGCAAGAGCCATCAACGCAAGGAGAAGACTTACCTGGTGTGTCGATGTTGATGACATCGTCACCAGCAAAGAGATCGTACAGATCCCACGTCAGCAACAGAATCAGTAGACAAGAATTCATGAACAAAGAACTGATGTCATTCTTGGAGAAGCAAGCTGATATGAACCAGAAAGAATTGGAGAAGCACGCTGAGATGAACAGGGAAGAAAGACAGGCCGTTGTCACCACCATATCCAAGGTTGTTGTGGATATTGCAAGCCTCTTTGCAAATAATACCAAGAAGAGTGCAAGCAAAAAGAACAAAAGTGATGTAGATTCCGATTCCGACTTGGATTTCAACAAGAAACCAAAAGCCAATCCGAAAGCAAAACAAGACACCAGGCACAATTTCGCTGAAGACGACTCTGATTCGCATTCTTCCACAAAATCTGTTGACTGGAGCAATGAGTCGGAGTAAGAATCGGCAATTCCACTTAAGGATTTGGTTCCTGTTTAATCGCAAGAGGTAGTTCCACATTTTGTAGAACTTCATCCTTCGAATTGGAATCCGAATCCGAATTCGAATCGCCAAATAACCATGAATCATTTGACGATGAATCATTACCATCCACTTCAGTAGATGGGTTTGAATTGAGTGGATTGGTTCGCATAGCAATCTGTTGTTGGCAGTAGACTCTCCGCGCTTGAAGAGCCCAAAGAATCTCAGCAATCTGTTGTTGATGTTTAACAATCTGTTCCCAGAGTCGCCGTTGCCAGTTGGATTTTGGCTTTACGTTGCTGTCGGTGTTGCCGTTCAACTTTGGCTTGAAGAGCCTGAAGAATCTGTTCTTGTTCTTTGGTAGTTACCATAGTAGATTAATGATTAGTAGTAGTAGTTGCTTTTGGTTTTTCAAGAAAACAAATTATGAGCTTTGCAAGTTGCAGTGAGCTTTGCAAGTTGGAAAGGAATGAACTACTAGTAACTACTAGTAACTCCTGCAAAATAGTGAAGGTGGTGAAGTTGTTACATGAAAGTCTGAACTCGATGGGAATCAACGCACCGGCCAACGATTCCCATTTCCATGTGTATGGAAAAACTGATGGGATTGAACCCCTCTTAAGGAGTTGAACCCCTCGGAAGTAGTCGTGCGGTTTTTATGAACCCGAAACACCAAACGCGAAAACCACTCCATCCCGATCAAAACTACTCCTTGTATTACTTGTAACTTGTGTAAACTACTTGTAACAAGCAGCAACAAGCTCTAAGAAGCTCAGAAGCTCATAATTCAAAAATCTAGCAACAGCGAAAGCTATGTACAAATATAACACACTACTACTAGTACTAATTACTACCACCACCATGGGGGATCTCAACAATCTACTTCTACTCAACCAATTGATCGATTGATCGACCATGGAGAATCGATAGTTGGAACAGGAACCGACAACCGGAACCGACAATCTACTCAACCACCCAAAGCGAAATTAGAAGGCGAAACTTCCATCAGTCCTTAAGTCCAGTTTCCGAATACCTTAAGACCATCCATCAAAGTCTGATGGCGCACCCAATCACTGGCTCAACAGCTTTGCGCAGCTCCTCAAGGGCTCAACGATCACCGGCTGCTGTCTACTCGAACATGCTGGTGACATCTTCAGTTGGCCCGGTGTCGTAAGAGAAGTATCCATTCTTCTTATGCATGAAAACATTCAGGATCTGTTTGTGACCGACAGTACTGGTTTGGTAGTTGTACAGAAGCATCATCATGTTAAGTATGACCTTTCGATCTCCAAAGTCCTCTAAAAGAAGCCTGTCTTTCAATCGCGGGAATTGCTCCTGGATCATTGGCATTCCCCACTCTGATAACTGCCGAAGTGAGGTTGCTTCACTGATTCAACACGAGAGCTTCAGCACCAACTTGATTGGCTTGCAAACTCTGGATAAGATAGTTCGAAAGTCTTACTTTGAATGCTGCATTGACCGTAAGCATTGCGCCATACTCATCAAACATTTCCTGCATCTGGTCATAAACGCCGTAATCTGCAACGGTGCTGTCATGCCAAGACCCCAGACAGTTGAAAGCAGTTATGCGGATTCTCCCATCAGGTGCAAAAACAAAAACACTACTCACGTAAGTGTCGCATGTCCAACCGTTGTAGTACTGGCTCTGTATTAACCAATTATCAGAGTGCTGTATTAAGAGTTTCAGACCATCGGCAGCGCCCCATACTCTTTTTTCATGAAGTGCCGGATATTTTGCACCAATTGCGCTAATGTATTCCTCCATTTCTACTTTGTTTGGAAGTGTAATCCTTGCATTCGGATGGTTCTATAATACACACAAAAGAACTTTCCGCGAAAACTTAATCCATTTGTACATGACAGTAGATGTAAGTCCAAAAGCCATTGAGGAGATTCTTGCAACCGATCCTCTTGTGCGGAACCAAAAAAGGGACTAACCCAAGACAACATGTTGCATTCGCCTCTCGTTTTCTTCCTTTTGGTACTCCATTCTTTGTTAAGGTTAGCTTGCGGATACGCTCTATTTTTTTATCGATTGTGTACATATCAAATACTGGTTGGAAGAGGTGTAGGAGATCACGAAAGACCTTGTGGTCTACACCACAGCAGTTGAGAAGAGCCTGTTCATTGCCAGAGTTAAATAGGTAAGTGAAGGAGGATTGGCAGTGCCGGCAAATGGCTATTCTTGGTGTTCTTCTGTCTTTTAGACGCCTGTAGAAAGGATCTTCATCTTCAGAATCACCGTCATCTATCATACAAGTACCGGTACAGAAGATGGAAAGGATCTCAAGTGTTGCCATGATAGTGCAATTTTGCTAAGTATGATTGTTAAGAGCGAGGGCGAGGACAAGAATCCATCGGAAGAGAGGGAAATTAACATCGAAAATTTCACATTACACCGACAAAATTAGTACAATCACCAGGGAGAAAGATACCTTTTTTACGGAGAAAGAGGAGGCAGGTACCAATTTTTTGTCAGTTGTATCATAGGTATCGCCGAATTCCTTATTCCAAAAATGAGCATGAATATGGGAAGAGTTTTTAGCGCACAGATATCTGTGTCAACAATTTTCAATGTGACACAGATATTCTGTGTTTTCGGGAATGACCCATTGTTACAATCTTAAGGGTCTTACTCAATACGGTACGGTAGAATGCTGAGCATGCCGGTGGGATCTAGCATGGTTCGTACGGTACAGTATCCATTCAATCACGTCGAGCTCACAATGATGATACATGAGTGTTCATAGGGTAATTCAGCGTTGAGAGAGAAATGAAAAGCACCAATCCACAGAAACCATGATATTTCAATGTTCGGTAACAAATGCGTCCCGATCAATTGGATATAGGTTGAGAAGAGTATGTTCTCCCACTGCTTCCGCGAGGAGTGCGTCATCGTTGCATCCCTCAGGGGGAGAAGGTGCCGTTTCCTCCGAAGAGAATAATAGCAAGGAAAGTGGGACATTTTCTGCACCTGATTTATTCCCTTGGAGACACGAATTATTACCACTCCCTCGTCTCATTCCCGGGACACCCGAACATAAGGAAGTTGGGCTTTTGCTCACCAGCAGAAGTCAAAAGGTCTACGGGAACTCGTCTTTGAATGCTATCGCCACAGCCTACATGTTTCTGAACGTTCCCTGGTACGAGCTTTTCTGGATCTCGCACTTTCAAGACGAATTGACGTCGGATATGTCATGGTGCTTCACGAACGGCGTCTCGAGCCTTTTATCGAATCTACCCACGCATGGTGGAGGAGACCCCATACCTAGCGATCGAATAATTACCGAAGAAAATGATGGGACATGCAGAATAGACTTTTGCGAGACGATTGAAATTTCTCGGAGCGCTGGAAATGAAGCATATCGCATCACTGTTCTGAACGATGAGGACCAAAATAATGACGATGGCAGCAGCAGTTGCGGGGAAAGCAATCCGAATCGACTTCGACAAATGTTTCACGAAAAAGTCGTCGAACTGTATCAATCTTCAATTGACAAAGTTGCGGGGAAAACGGACGATAGCATTTCCGACAATACAGTTGAAACCAAACGACGGCTGGAAGTGCGTCTCAGAATGACTCCGTATGATTCAAAATTCATTACCCTCTATGCAATCCCGTATTTGTCGAGGAGGAATTCAAAAAATGAACCCACACTGCTGAGAGTGTATCGTGAGATGTTGAACTCGCCGTCCAGTGGTCGAGCAACGTATCTAAGCCAATTGCGACAGGAACACTTGGAGAAAAGAGGGAACATGGAGAGCACAATCATTGCGCAATGTTTGGTATGGTGCGATGAACTATTTTACGTCAAGGATCTAGCAACGGGAGAGATCTTACAGGGAAAGGAAGAAGATCAAGGTTCTTCCTCTTCCGATACGATGACAAGCCAAAGAATACCCCATCTCGTTCGAATGGAACGAACAGTCATTACAAAGAGAGATCCAACCACCGGCATGTTTGAAAATGAGCAACAAAATTGGATCATCACTGACATTGATGATTTGTTGGGTGGAAATTTATTGGTGTAATAAAGTACGAAGTAATGCATAGGTGCTAAATTTATCTTTCAATCTCGTTTCGAAGGAGCTGACCTGGATGGATCTAGGATCTCGAGCTTCTTAGACAGAAGATGGATGTTTACATACATGTTGTTTCTCGCCGACCACATTCTTTCAGGTGAAAAATTAAAAGTATTTCACGTACGCAGGGGGAAGATGCTACAAATAACATTATAGCTCATCGTAGTGAATATCTTCTACCTGGTTTGGAAGAATGCAGTGAATCTCGATCGTTGGGCTGGAAATTTAGAAGTACATATTTCTAAGAACTTCAGTCTGCCTCTATTGCGTAGGTCATCCCACGAGTACTCAAAGCTACACTCGCTTGCTATCATTCCTGTCGTATATCTCTAATGGGTTTGTGATTCTTCATCATTAATCAGTTTCTCATCATTTCTTCTGTTTCATGCTTGGGAAACTGCAGAACCGTAGTTTGAAATCCAAGCGACAAAATGCAGTCAGACCTCTTCAATGTGACGAAAATCTGACTTAGATTTTGCTTTCTTCCTCGTATCCTACCAGTTTTTGAGCCATGCGGTAGGCATTGGTTCGTCAAGGAATTAATTATCTCCTCTAGTTTGCATTATTTATAGTTATTCCTTCCATTATTAAGAGTGTCATGCTCTTCGAACGGGCACCGGTAGTTACCTTCCCGTGAGCTCATCACAGGAGAAAAGCTCCATGCCCGTCGCCATTGCCAATTCCAATTCGGCGACTATGTACTAGCACACGCGCAGACACACAAGCTCGTAATGTATTTTTTCACAAGAAAAGCATGTCAAGAGTCAGATATTCGTGATTCTGAAAGAAACTAGATCAGTATTGAAGTACATTGTCTTGCTTACCACCGACCACTGATTTTTACGGCCTAAAAAAGATCCGAACCATCAAAACCCAATTTCTTGGATTTACACATCCAAAACATGATCAGTGCACAAGAACCAGAGTGCCTATGAACCGGTACTACGAGTGCTACAAGTACCCACTTGAGGCACACCGGTACTTCGAAAGAGAACCCTGAGTTATTAATCAATCACTTTCGTTCTTTTTCTTCTTTGCAACTCAAAATGGCAGACTCTGAGATGAAGGATGCAAACGCGTCGTCCTTGGCCAATGGCGAAGAGAAAAAAGATACCTGTGTCCCTTCGGCCGATGCTGATAACGCAGGAGAAAAGAAGGATGCGAACGATGAACAGAAACTCGGAACATATGATGATATTGAGAAAAGTCTGGGAATTTCAGAATACCTGTCATCGAGTTCTTTCTCGGGCTTTACAGCCGTAGTGAAGGCAAGATATTCGGACTTTTTAGTTCACGAAATAGATTTGGATGGAAACGTGGCAAAGTTTACTTCGTTGGATGTACCCAAAGTCGAATCATCGAAGGCTGTGGAAAAGGATGCAGAGAAGGATACAATTGAAGTGGCAAAAGAGACACCAAAGGAGGAAAACGCAGAAAATCAACCCGCCGTTGGAAACGATAATAAGGCGGGGGACTCAAGTGGGAAGCAGTCGACAGACGCAGCAGAAAAAACAATGTTACCTTTTGAAGATTTGGAGTCTCAGCTGGAAGAGATGATCAGCGACAAAGAGGTTGCAAAGAAAGTTATGCTTTTACTACAGTCGCACGAAAATTCCGGTGATGATAACGGTGAGAGTGAAAACAATGACAAAGAAAAGAGTGAGGGTGTCAACGAATCAGAGCACGGCGAAAACAAGAAACCAAACGAACCGTTGGAAAAATTCGTCATTCTGCCCAATTTGGAAAAAGACAAACGAAAAGGGGTGCACGAGTGGGTACGGAATTCTCTCAAATGCGCCCGTGCCGATACTCTGGACGGCAAAATCCGGATTTGGCATGTAAAGTTTGAAAAAGAAATGCCCAATTACAAGGCCTTCGGAACTCACAAAAAGCGAAAAATGAGTGACCGTGCCATCAAAAAGAAAGCTAGGACCGAGTGGCCATCGGACCGTCCCGATTTTTTGCAGTTTGTTCTGTACAAGGAGAACTGCGATACCACAACTGCCACGAAGGAAGTGATGCGTCGTGGAAGTACGGCTCGGATTGGCTTCGCTGGTATGAAAGACAAACGAGGTATTACTAGCCAATTTTGTACTCTGTATCGAACCTTGCCTGAACAAGTCATGAAACATCACAATCAGCAGAGAGGCGGTGGTGGAAATACAAAGCAGAAGGGCTACAGCGTCGTGCAGATTGGAAACTTCCAATTCGTGCGTAGGGAGCTTCGATTAGGATCATTGAAGGGGAACCGATTCGATATTATCTTACGAAATGTCAAGTTGCTAGAAGAATCTGACAACAATGAATCAAAAAGAAAGGAGCTCTTGGAACAGGCTGCAGAAGCCGTAAAAGAGAAAGGATTTATCAACTATTACGGAACACAACGATTTGGAAAGTTCAACAACACTCATTTAGTGGGGATCGCAGTGTTGCAAGGAGATTTCAAGAAGGCGGTGGAAATTTTGTTGGAACCGAACTCAGAAGATCGACCAGATATTACCCAAGCTCGAAAAGATTGGCAGAATCGCTTCACATATGGGGAAACAAAGGAAAATGAAAGTAGTACCGCCAAGCGCATATTGAAACGGTAAGTCAGAACTCTGGTGGGAGCATCGAATGTTCCTCGTGATCTTTTGTGTCGTTGTGCGCTCACCTTCCCTCTGACTGCGTTCTCGTGTCAACATAGCTTCAATCGATTCATGACGGCTGAGATCGCTGTTGTGCAATCGCTAGCCAAGAATCCTTTCGATTACAAAAAGGCATTCAGTCGAATCCCCAAAAATTTGAAAATGATGTTTATTCATGCCGTTCAGAGTCTAATATGGAACCAAGCCACATCCTACCGGGTAGCAAAGATGGAAAGGGAAGAGGTTCTGGTTGGAGACCTTGTTCCAAATTCCGACAAGGAATCGAAATCCAGGGTCCACATTGTGACGGAAAGCGACGTAGAGAGCAAGAAATACACCATGGAAGATGTTTTGGTTCCGGTTGTGGGGTCGAAGACAGTATTCCCCACCAACGAATTGGGTTCTGTGCTCAAAAAGCTGCTCGGTGATCTAGGATTGACCGTCGACATGTTCAAAAATCTCAAGGATCGAGAAATTAGTGTCAACGGAGACTATCGAAACGCCATTATCCACCCGAAAGATTTCGATTATACCATCAAAGAATATTACCATCCCTTCCAACCGTTGTTGCAAACAGATCTAATGAAAATGAATGGCGAAGAAATCACTATCGACCCCAAAGAGAAGGAGGACGACCCGACTCTTGTTGCAATGATTGTGGGATTCACGCTACCATCTTCGTCCTATGCGACGATTGCTTTGAGGGAGTTGATGAAAAGTCCTACTTCCAACGAGTTTCAGAGAAACATGAAATTGCAGTAAAGAGGATTCAAGCGATCAAACCAACCTAAATTTTCCTAATAAATGAATTTCGACCGAAAACTAGCTACACTTATGAAATGAAGGATATCCGTACAGTAAGAATATAATCGGTAACTATAACTCAATCGATGTACACGGGATCTCCCCGTTCCAAAACCCGGACGGAGTCTCCCACCCGGATTGTTTTCCCGTCCAGTGTCCCTATCGGAATGGCGTTTTGGGCGAAGAAGACGGAGCCGTTCTCCGGTGCGTTCCCCGAGGCCCGCCGAAAGGATTTCATCGTCTCGACCGGTTCCATTCGGGGGCTGACTTCTCCGGTGATCTGGTCTGTGCAGGATTGCTTGCACCGCGGGCAGGCCTTGACAATGGCAAATACGACGTTTCCAATGGCCACGACCTTCCACCGATCCTCCTCAAATGGTTTCAGGGAGTTTCCCCGGACCACGATGTTGGGTCGAAAGCGGCTCATAGGGATTGGTTCGTTGCCGCCCTCCACCAGTTTTTCGTTGAGCGCCCCCAGCGAGGCCTCGGATGCGATCAAGATCGGAAAGCCGTCCGTGAGCGAGGGCTTCCCGAGCGCACCGCCGTTCCAGGTCTTGGCGTAATCCGGGACGTAGTCGCGGTGATCGATGCCGGCCGGTGGGGCTTTCGCGTGGACGGAACCGGAACCGGAACCGGAACGGGACTCACACGCGCACTCGCGCACCAGGCGTACGATCCGTTTGTTGCCACCCTCCGTGGACGCCGAGACTTCGTCGTCCCCGTCGGCAATGGCCTGGAGGAAGGCAGCGGCCTCGTCTCCCATGTCGTCGACGGCAACGACGTCGTCCCAGAGGCCCGCGAGAAATGATTTGGGCGGCTGCTCTCGCTGTCTTTTGATGGGAATGCGGATGGTCGATGCAACGGATTCGCCTTCGCCTTCCCCTTCGTCACCGTTGGAGGGTGTCGGTGTCCTTCTCTCCAGCACCAAGAATGATGCGGTTGCTGTTGCTGTTGCGGTTGCTGTTGCGGTTGTGTCGTCGATGGTTGCGGATATGGTGGCCAGGGAGGGGCACTGTCGCTGGGTCAAGAATCGATGGGTCGTGTCGCCCTTTCCCCATTTTGTCTTGTGTTCCGGAAGCGGCAATTCGTAAACGACCATGAAACGGCGATCGTTCGAGAGTCCCTTCCGATCCAGGGTCGATTCCGGCACCGATATGGCTCGCATGCTCTTGACGGGATGGACGAACAGACCAGAAACAGCGGCGTCGCTGTTGTTGCTGTTGCTGTTGCTGCCGTCCCCAGCGCTTCGAAGCAGCCATTGGAGACGAATGCTCGAACAAATCCAACGAAGAACGGGAATTAAGGACGGGATGCCGACGAAGAGAGACATCGCGATGATCACAAAGGTCAACACGATGGTTCGAAAATCTGTGTTGGCGATTGTATCTAGAATCGACATGGTGAAAATCCTTTTCCTCTAGAAATTGATGGCTTCAGATTGTCAAAGGTGAAAACTAGTACGGGTTGCAAGTGGACGGAAGTCTTCTGTTGTATGTTTTCTTCGTGATGGTGATGGTTGTTGTTGTTGTTGTTGTTGTGTGTTCCGCGTTCATGTAACGGAATGAATGAATGAATCAACGAAGCAAAAAAGAGGGTGATCGGAAAGATATCTCCTCCCACCTTCATATGTATCCTACCGTATAGGGCTAACGTACTAGATAGAATAACGTTTAAATCGACTCGCATGACTCGAAAATGTAGCCCAGTCAGTCGCGTGTCTGGTGTCTGCCGTCTCAGTCTGAAGTGTCATTGAACTAGACAGGTCACGTAAGGTACGTACCGTACTGTACGCCTACGACGCTAGAGCCACCGTACGAGTACGAGTACTGTACGAGTAAACTCGTACTCGTACTTGTATTGGCTCCAATTTTTGTTCGATTTCTTGGTCGGTTTTTCGTTTTCTGTGTGAATATTCTTTTCGTTGTTCGTTGGTTGGCCTTTCCGATTTCTTACGGTAATTACGAGTACTCGTACTCGTACTCGTACTCGCATTGAATACGAGCTACTCAATATTTCAATACTTACATGGCATCCCGATGGTGTCAAAAACGATAGAAAGTCCTTGCTTGTTGCACATTCTTTGCACCAAATCCGACCGAGTTGTGGCATTGGAAAATAAAAAATCATCTAACGAGAGGTTCGAATAACTAACTACTCATAACCAAAATACTCAAGTACCGGTACGGTAGTAGCTGATACTCATACGGCAAACGAACATCGAAGATTGATATTGATTGGCATTGATTGACACGGTAGTTTTGCACCGCGTACAAGTTTCGGTCTAGTCTAGTCTAGCCTAGCCTAGCCTAGTCTAGCCCAGTCAAGTCAAGTCTTTTCTGTCCCAACAACTGTTACGACCAACGGAAGCTCACGCCGAGTCTTTCATTTCATTGTTAGTTGCTGCTTTCACACGAGATCATGGTTTCGCAGATACCTCCGAAGCGAATAGGGGGGCTACGTACGGTTGTTCCTCTGCAAGTACAATGCAACAACCTGCTTGATGTTGATGAAATTGCTGCTCCTGGTGGTGTTGTGCGCCGTCTCGAATCGGCGGCATTCCGTCGATGCATTTCAGTGTTCGCCGTCCCCCCGAACCCGCACCCGCACACATCCCTACCAACCGCAACAGCAGCAACAGCAACGACGACGACTACGACTACGACGACAAATGCTACAGAAGACGACGATAATGACGTTGACGACGAAGACGACGACGAACACGAACACGAACACGCGAGCCATCGAAGAGCAGTACGAGTCGTCCGGCAGAAGGATACGACCTCAACTCGGTGCTTCCATTCCGTTTTTTATGGACGTAGACCGTGGCCTGGGAAACGCGGAGGACGGGGTCAAGACACCGGCATTTATCATCGAATCCATATCCCAAACCGAACCTTCCGGTGACGCCATTTACAAAACGATCAGCAATTTGTGCATCGATGTCTTTTTCAAGGTTCGTTGAATTGAATTGAATTGAATTGAGTTGAGTTGCAATTGAATTGAATTGAATTGAGTTGCAGCCAGCGCATGGCGTGGCGTGGCATGACATGGCATTCGGGCCATTCAGGTTCCGTGGCAGAGAAGAAATAATTATGCTTTGGATTCTTTTCGATCCGATCCGATCGTATTTGTTGAGATGGTCTGGATTCGTTCTCTTCTCGTCTTGGTTTCCATCGTGTGTGTTTTTTTTTCTCACCATCTCCTTTCTGTCCTTTTGTATTCTCCGAAATCGACCAAACAGGAATTGCTGGATCCTAGTGGCAAGGGGAGGGTCAAGTAAGTTGTGATTTTGATGAATTGAAACCGGTGTGGGAACAATCCTGCCGGCATCCGTCTTTCTGCTCTCGCTAATGACCGCCACGTTCGGCCTGGACACACACACGGCGCCGTGAATCCATCGCGCGTTTCACACCGGTATCTCATCCATGTTTTTTTTTTAATTCTTTATATTTGTTTGTTTGTTTGTTCGTTTGTTTCCGGCCCGTCAGTTTCCTGAAGGAATGGCAAATCAACTATCTGAAGAATTTACAAGCAGCAGACCTGGAACGGAGACGCGATCGGTACGAAACCACAAACGAGATGTTTCTCGCCTACGAGGTAAAGCGGACGACGGGCACGACCGATGTTCTCTCGCAACCCCTGTTGATGGAAGAGGAGCTGAGGGGAGCCTACAACATGGAAGGACCGTCCTCCTCCTCGAACGCGAAAGCGAACGGAAACAAGAAATTTATGGACGACGGAAGCGGGGATTGTTTCGTCCGGGGCGACCTGCTGGGCTTTGTCGAGATCACTCAGCGGCCCTACGGGCTGGGGCAGGCGGTCGAATCGTCCTCTTCCGACACGGCCTCCGTGCTGGAAGGATTTTCCTTCAACGAACGGCCCATGAGACCCGTACTCACAAACCTCGCGGTTCTGAAAGCCGCTCGTCAGTACGGGATTGGTTCCAAATTGGTGGAAGCCTGCGAAGAACACGTTCGTAATGGCTGGAACATGAACGAAATTGTGCTGGAGGTGGAAGACTACAACACCAAAGGACTGGAGTTTTATCGACAACGAGGATACGAGGTCTTGTTTTCAGACCCAGCGAGTCGACGTTACGATATTCAAGGCTTTTGGCTGAATAAAGTCCGGTGTCGACGTGAAATCATGCGCAAAGTATTTAGCAAATTCGACAAGCGACCGACCAGCCTCTTTGAAAGTGCTGATAGTCTGATACGAAGAATCGTCGGCAGTTTTTAAATAATTAAAATGCATAGGGTAACTTTATTGTATACGGAGTACTTTTTTTGGCGTCGTCGATGTGCACCGTGCGGTAGTGTTAGGGGAACAATTCTGGGTTATCTAAAACGGCTTGTAGCAAAGCATCGTCGGAAAGAGTATCTAAGTCATCCGATGTTTGCTCGTTCTCCGCAGGGTCGTTTCTAGTTTGATCGAGTTGTGACCGAGGTGCTTCGCTGTTATTTCTGGAAGCCACTACATCATCAATATTAAGAGCCATCAATGCCTTCTCAAATTCTTCCTCTTGCCAAGCATCGAATTCTTGCCGAATTTTGTCTAGCCTTCCCTCTTTTCCATCCTTTTGACCATCATTTGGTATCGGTATAGGACTTCCCCGGCCATAGCATTCGCGGTCGAAACAGCCTTGGATACAGGTCCACGAGCTTAGATCAATAGTCCAATATATACCGTTCGATTTGTGGGATCGTCCTATAATCTCACAAAATCTATTTTTTTGAATATGGTAGGTGAATGAAACAGGTGTTTCGCGAGGTCCATGTTCAATCGACCATGCACGTATGGAACCACGCACGCCTCCTCGGCTGCCTAAACAGTCAATAACGTATTGATCTAAAGAAGGAAGTGGACTCCCATGTCGTGCCATTAACGTGGTGGGAGGATATTTCCGTCGGGAACCTGTTTGAGAACTACCAATGAAGGCAGAGATCGAACTTGAACCAGTCGAGCCTTCTTCAATTTCCAGGATGTTACTGAGATCGTTGTCGTCGTCCTTATCTCTTATTATCGATGCTGGCGACAAATATTTTTGATTCAATGGCACCACAAGACTGTCAGCCAGTGCTCGAGCGTGGGGTTCCCAGTCATTAGCAACAATAAACTCGTCCAAAGATTGAATGTTTAGGGGTTGAGATGATGATGATGCTTCCTTCTTTGGTGGCATACTGAGTGGAAAGAAGGTACGAGTAGAAGCAAAATCAATTTGCTCATCGCCACCTTCAATTTCTACCGTTTCTTTTGATGAATTTGTCTCTTCACCTTCACTAAGCACTACTTGTAGAGTTGTCGCCTTCCCTTTTTTGCTACTTTCCAAACACCGAAAAAGTCGGTTGCGTGTGTAGACACCTAGATCAATGAAACAAGACTGCTTGCCGGCATCCTTGGTGTTGACAAACAGATACTTGGTCAAAGCGGGCCGTTTTTCCGCAAAGTCTCCACCTTCCACTCCGATTTCATCTGCCAACCTACCCACCATTCGTTTGATGAATCGACCCACAGTTGGTGCATCTTTGAAGAGGAACTCTTGTCGTTTTTCCTGGATCGTGGCGTCGGGGTCTTCTTCCCCTTCGGCATCGGAAAGCAAATGAACAATCCAGTGCCGTGAAAATTTCTTTTCATTGGAAGAATCGAGATTGATGATTTGCGACGATTTGAGTCGTGGTAAAAATGTTCCGTAATGGATTTCGAGCTCCGTCGCTAGCTCATCTTCGAGCTCCCGAAGCAACTGTACGGTGGGAACCGATGGATTGTGGGCTCGACTGAACTCCAAATCGAAGTACAAGCGACAAGGAGAACCTTCCCGAATAACTTCGTACAAATGTCGAGACGCGGGTTCTGTTTTGCGCCAATACCAGTCAGCGATCCGACCGAATTGACCAACTAAATATTTTCGTTTCCCGTTTCCTTTTTCGGTTGCAAATATCCGTGGCTCAAGACTCCATAAAGGCGATGTTCTCCTTTGTTCGTGGTTCACGATGTGATCGATTTGGTCTGTTTTTGAATTTGCTTCTTCCACAGTGATTTTTGCTGATTGTTCGACAGAGCTGTCGTCGTTGCTATTCTCCGTGCTTCTGATGTTTGTTTTGTTTTCATCTGTAGCTGTACTTTCAGGTTTCGATGTACATTTCTTTCTGGTAATCGTGGTTCTAGATTGTGCCGCAAGGCGTGGCTTGGAGGATTCTACCGATGAAACGGAACTAGAAGATTCGGCAGAAAGATAATCACCACCGTGAAACTGGCAACTGGCATTTGCGCCCAGAAGATGATCCAGGTGTTCCATCCTGAGCAGCAATGAAAATGAAAATGAAAAGAGAGAATAAAGCAACGACGTAGTCAATAAATCATAAGCAAGTATTCCCACGACCTTTGAATAAATTACAACGATATTGACATGTGTAGTCAAGAACTCACGCCATGTCTTGAAGGGGCCATGTTTTCAGTTGCGTAATTCTTCGAAAACCTTTGCGCCGTGATTCGAGTTCATTCATGAAAGCTTTTTGCTCTTGAATGAGCAAATTGTGTTCGATTTGTTCCTTCCACGCTGGTATGGATGGCTTCCTCGGAGGAACCGATGTCGATGAGGATGGTGCATTTTGTTCGTTTTCAAAGTTGAGAGCACGTCTTTCCTGTTTCGCGTGGAATTGGGCAGGAGGGATCCCATGCGATTTTTTGGTTGCGGATGTTTTTTCCTCGAGACGCCAGGACAACGGAGAAGAAGGAGAAGAAGGTTCGATCACAGCCATATTGTTCCGAGAGGCGTTTTTGTTCTTCCTGGTACGACTAGAAGAGTGTTTTCGACGGCGAAGAGACGACTTTGATGGTGGTGACAAGGAGCTCATAGAAGTTCATCCACGGCAGAATTGTGTTGTACAGAGCGGGTCAATTCTACCTCGTCAGGTTTACTTCGGAGAAATTTGCGCTGTGCTTTTGTATTATCGTCCGCTGTGTGGTCATGCGTCGGTTCAATCTAGTTCTCGTCATGTTCGTTACTTCGTAGATCATTCGTTTTCAGTTTGACAGTTTGATCCAGAAAGAAAATTTTGTGAGTCACATCAAAATCTGGTTGTACGGTATGTACGGAAAGTAACGGCTCTTGCGCCTGCCTGAAAAGATCTTACTGATCGAACGATGAATGATGAATCCCGAGTAGCTAGTGAACACTTCGTAACTCAGAAACCTTATTTGGAGGCGGACTGCGACCAATGTGACGGGTAAATGGCGATTTGGGCTTAAGTGACAACAAAATTATTTCATCCACAACCGATCCCATGACCTCATTTCGTGGTGTGCACAGTGAGCACATCTGGCCCTCTCACACACACCCAACCTCCAACCTCAGTTGGAACATAACACTTTACCCCCTTGAGCCAACTTGGTTGGGGCTGTGCTTGCTATGGTGAACTATACGTCCGCCTCTGAGGATGAGGAGCCATTCTTAGGGTTTTGCCACTCAGCAGGTGAACACTGTACTGCTGCTGGGCCGGGGGTAGGGGGTATATTAACTACTAAGCAACTGTGCTCCACACCTGGAAATTCCTTACCGTTGGCCAGTCCTCCAAATGGCACTACCCTTTTTAATGCTCCATACCAGTTCTACAAATACGAGTACACAATGCATTGCAGCTGAGGTTCAAAGTTAAATCAGAATTCAACTGTGGGCCATACTAGCTGCTGTTATCTAGTACCCTGAACAAATGCATCTTAGTTTATAGTGCTTGCTCCACAAGATTGGAAAAATGACTTTGAGAAGAACATGGAATAATAGTAAACCATACTTGTAAATCATAGATACTTGGGGCTGTGAAATACTACTAGTACTAGTAGTCTAAATCCATCCTCAGATGCATTCACCAAATATTGGGAAATGCCCTTTGGACTTTTGTTGTCTGAATGTTTTCTGATGAAATGTTTTGAAATGATCCAATTTCTAAGAAAAGTGATGAATTGAGATCTTTCATAAAAATAATTCTGGTTCAATGATCATCATTTTCATGTAAGTTCTTCTTCAGCAGAGAAGCCTTGTGAGAATTGTTATGCTGTG
The DNA here is from genome assembly GCA_037355745.1 of Pseudo-nitzschia multiseries. NCBI lineage: Eukaryota > Bacillariophyta > Bacillariophyceae > Bacillariales > Bacillariaceae > Pseudo-nitzschia > Pseudo-nitzschia multiseries. The sequence continues at coordinate 32,827,123 of CM074781.1, read as the reverse complement.
GGTGTGTACATAATGATATTTCTATGGGTTTGTGCATTAGTAAGTGAATGTTTGGACTACCTTGATGGTTTCTGTTTCCAGTGATATTTTCTGTGTAGAATGATATGATTGCAAAGCTTTATGACCCAGCAAAGAGGTTTCCTGTCATGCTGAGAATGTCATTTGATTCTAGTGAAACTTTTATCAAATAATAAGAATTGACATATTTGACTACTACTAGCATTAACCACAAAGTGAATCATAAGCTATCTAGTTTGTAACCAGACTTCAACGTAGCCAGAATCAAACAGTTTGCAAAGGCTGCTCCTTGGCAGTCAGATGAAAGGTGTGTCAGTCAGATAAGTCTGAAGATCAGGTTCATAAGAGCCATGCCCCCCATAAATGCAGCCTTTCGATGAGAAGCTAGTGCAGGTTGAAGAGTAGCAGCATATTCCTTCCATGTAAGATGGACAAAAGTTGACCATTTTTGTTTGGAGGTAAGATAATATCATTGAAGAACTGGGAAGGAAAGGGATAGGTGATAGTAACAGGTAGGTAGAGCATTATCAGGATCAGCAGCAAGATCAAAAGAGATAGAAGCATCCAAAGTACTATGTTCCTCCATTTGATGAGAGCCATCTGGTCCATGAAGGCGCTCATTGCAATACATCCAAATGTTGGAGGAAGGAAGGAAAAACTGGTGGATGATTGTTGTAGCCCACTGATGTAGCAATTGCTTGTGGGCAACCTGGATAAAATAATTAGCCTGTGTGTGTGCGTGTATGTGTATGTGGTGCCACAAGGGTGTCCTGCCTACTACCAACAAAGCAGCCAAATATGATATCCAATAGTTTGCTGAAACTTTGATCAAATCTGTCATCAAAATCACCACTCAAGCAAGCATTACAGTGAGTTTGTAGCCCTCTTTTGGGGCATGTGTCTCCTAATGCTCTGTGGCCATTGGAATTTTTACTTGTATGGTCATTTTTGTTCCCCATGGTAACAGTTCCACCCTAGTGTTCTGCAGTAGTGGTAATGTGGAGACAGATGGAGGGATGCGTGGTGCTAGGTGGATTATGGGAAAGTGGTCATTCTTTCTGAATCCTTGAAATGTCTGTTAAATTCAATATACTGGTGGCTGCTTCCTCTACTACTACTCACCAGCAGCCACAAGAAGTGATGCCCATAGTTGTTCTTTGAAGTAGATTCAGAAATGCTTTTCTGTGTATCTGCCAGATTTTTTGTCATTCCATATCCTGGCTGGTACTAGTACTAGTACTAGTAGTATGTGAGTCTTGTGAAATAGAGGATTGGCTGGAATGTAAATTATGAGATTGATTGCAAGAATGGTCCAATCTTGAACAACATCTGAATTTTTATCTAATAATATTTCATCTTACATATTTTATACTTCCATTTTTAAGTACATGACAAAGATGTATTACTAAGTAGTGACAAGTTTTTCAATAACGATTATTAGTAGTGTTTCACATGGTTGTACTCCTCCAAATCTTCAGGTGAATTCCAACGTTTCTTGTAAAGATGCAGCCAGTCCTGAATGGTCCTCTTGTTTCCATCTTCTTCCTCCTTTTCTCTTTGTTTTTTATTTTTTCAGTTTCCGCTTTTTAGTCTTCGACTGTTTTCTCAATTTGTTCATGAATGAATCCCACTGCTCCTTCATACATAGTAGTGCCTCTATCCAAATCAGGGCAGCTTCTGCTTCCTCAAATCTTCCTTTTCTGCTGTTTAGCCTTACTGTTACAATATTTGTCAGCTTGCATCCGTCCAGGATTGTGAGTACAAAACATCCATTTCTGTTGCATAGAGAGTCATATTATGTTTCAAAATGGTAAAAAAAGGATTCAGGTCCTCTTCCCTTTGTACTTCATCCATACATTTATTGTAGCAATCCCATATTACAGGAAACATCTTGTCTGTGGAGTAAAACCCGGTATTGTCCGTTGAGTAGCCAATCCATTCCAATTTGTCCTTTTCAATGATTGCCTCTTCAGTCTTTGCGCACCACTTGTTCAACCAAATCATCTTCAGACAGGGATGGTTCCCAGGGTTAAAATTTATACATTGTTTTATGTGCTCTCTAGCCTTCAGCATCAGATTGCACTATTCCTTTTCAGGGAAAGTATGATCATCCCATTTCAGTCTCTCTCGTTCTCCGGATTATGCTTCTGGTCCAATACCCATGTTGTAGTAGCACTTGATGTCCTCTGTTCCTTTCAATGCAGGATAACTGCATGAAAGGTACAAGATAATGATACCCATAGCCCACACATGGTCAATACCGTCAGTGTTGTCTTCCTCATAGTTTGGAAATAATTCCTTGGTGACGTGTTTGAAGCATTCTTCCCAAATGCCCAAAGCTTCATCTTTGTCAAATCATCCTTTTTTGCTGTTGAGTCTTGTTCTCACACCGTCAATCTTCTTGAATCCCTCAAGGATTGTGAGTACCAAGTGTCCATTTTGGGCATGTAACGCATCAAACCCAGTTTTGAAATGATATAAAAACAGGTTTAGGCTGATGTTTAGGTCCTCGTGTTGGAGCTCTTTCATCCGTTTCATGTACTACGCAGAAAAAAAGGAAACCGGGGTGACAAAATTGTCCTCTTGTCCACTGATTCTGTTTTGTTTTCCATCTTCCTGTTCTTTGTAAGTTCGGATGGTTGGCAAGTAATTGTCATAATCAAACCCAGAATCATAAAGTTGTTGGAATGTGTCTGCCATGTATGTTCACTTTTGGGCTGTGAATACTTCTTCCCGCACACACCGAGTACCGGTACATACCAGCACCACCACGAGACATAGCAATTATGTGATTCAAACACAGACAGGCTTTAAATAGTGTAACTTTCTTTGAGTGGGGACAAATGGTTGATATTGATGACACTGAGGCCAGTGGATTGAATCCTCCATCCTTGATGACAATGACCAATGGAAGAAGGACAGACTATTACATACATGGTACTGTACCCACTCCCAGTACCTATTGTTTTGCTCCTATTCATATCCAGGGTCCTGGATGAATTCAAACTTCATAACCCCTAGAGTATCAGTGATTTTCATACCATTTTTCTTCCATGGTCCATCCCATCCATAGTTTGAACAATGTTCATGGTGAAACTTCAAAGAATGTACTCTATTTCTACTGAAAACTGACTAGCAGCTAGCCCTTATTTCTGACCATGTCCAGGCTCCTGAATGAACTAAAAATTCATAACACCTAAACCAAGAGTGATTTTCACACCATTTTTCTTCCTTTGTCCATCCCATCCATAGTATGAACAATGTTCATGCTGGAATTTCAGGTAATGTACTATGTTTACACTGAAAAACTGACCAGTAGCTAGCCATTTTGTCTGACCATGTCTAGGCTCCTGAATGAGCTAAAACTTCATAACATCTAAATTAACAGTGGATTTCACACCATTTTTCTTCCATTGCCCATCCCATCCATAGTATGAACAATGTTCATGCTGGAATTTCAGGTAATGTATTATGTTTACGCTGAAAAAATTCCAGAACTGATTAGTTGGTGACATGCAAAATATTGGCTTCTTTCATGTCATTCTTTTTTCATAGTATATCTTATGCATAATGTGAAAAGGACTGACACTAGAATATCAAACAATGAAATACTTTGGCACTAAAAAATGAATTTTAGTGGGTATGGTTGTTCCAAATCCAGACCCAAATGCACCAAATCTCACAGAAATTATTATACTTTTGTTATTACCTGATGTGCTGGTGATTTCCTATTTATTTCATGTATTGCAAAGAAGAGCAGGAATATTTCCACATTGTTGAACAAGTGAAGAAGCAATATAAGTTTCACTACATCACATTCTTATTGATGGGGGTGTTGCTGCAGTACATATCAATGTTTATGTGAAATATTGGTTGAAAGTAGAATAACAATGAGAGGAGTAAGGAGGAGTAATAATCTTTTAGAACACTCTTCAATGATTGTGACATTGATGATGCACAGTATGATGATGAGATTCTAAAACGAGAAAAATGTCTTTTCAGAATTGTTATTGTTGGAAGGAAAACCAAAGTCAATCACACCAAGAACTTACATTTCGAACTATTATTATCATTAGTATGTGATGTTTTCTAACATTGACACAAGAAGAAGATGATTCAGGATAATGCTCCTCTTTATAAATATTAAATAAGTGGTGCAATGTTGATCAAAATGGATAAGACATTCTTGATGTAGTACGTGAATTTTGCATCAGTTCGCCATTTCATCATCATTTATGTTCTTGTCTGACACTTGTGCATTAGGCAACGCATCCTTCCCATTAAATAAATTGAGCAACGTGGTGTACTGCAGTGTATTTTCCATGATGCAGTCATATGAAAACCAGGTTGCGCGGGAGACCTGTGTGCCATCCGGTTTTTTCTTGTACACCATGTATCCAGGAAACAAAGGAAATTGGTCCTTCTTCTTATATGCATAACTCTTGACTACCCCTGTTCCAGGGGGTGGCATATCCTTGGTTGTAGTCTTGCTATCAATTGGGAAACAAGGATACTTGATCCTGGGATCAACATCTGACAACAACAACACCTTGACATTACAAGACAACTGTTCCGTAGCACCGGCGGCTGTGGGACAAGGAACCTGAACAAGGTATCCTAGATTTTCAACATGGCCCAGGTTTGGAGAAATCTTCCTCTCCTTGTACTTGTCACATAGATTTAATTGCTCTGACACAGTCTGGTTACATTTGTGATCCAGACGCAGCAACGATCTTGGTGTGTTGGGCTTCGCGGGCGGCTTCTTATTGTTTTCTTCCTCTCCTTCCAAGTGATTTGGTAATCCTTCCCCATCACTTTCGGATTATTTGCCGACTGCTGATTTGCCATCCCAAGGAGCTCAAAAGAATGACTTCACTCCACTTCAACCTTTGTTAGTGAACACTAGCCATCCAACAGAATACGTGTCGTTATTTTTGCTGAACGATTCCAATTTATGAGGTTGCTTTTTGAGGAAGAAGTCCCTCGTTGTAATGTTGGATGGATTGTGACGGTCAAAACATGGTACCCTGATATTCTTGAAAACTTCCCTCAAAGAAAGACCATCCAATAGTACATTTTTTTCATTGTCTTCTGATACAAAGCCAACTTCCAAGTTTGCCTGAATGACCCATTTTGGTTCTTTACTACTTGACGCAAAAGTTCCTGAGTCAAAGGAGTGAGCAATTTCCCTTTAACCGGTAGGTAATTGTACATAGTGAGAAATTCCAGGGGCCTTGTGAAAAAATTACTAGCATGAAGTAGTATTTCCGGGCAGGTGATAAAAATCCCACAAAATCTGTGACTCCTATGCTCGCAGAACAACCGGTCCTCCACTGTGTATTGGCAGTTCTCGTCAAAATTAAGGAACCTTGTGACCAAAAGGAGTTTCTCATCTTTTTTTAAGGGGTAAGTCTCCTTAGACTTGTCACCTCTTAGAAGTTCTGGGGGAGTCACTTTGTCAAATTGGATGGATCTCCTGCCATCTGTGTTGTAAATGTATAACTGATCTTGGCAGTAACCTCCACGGACAGCAAAGTTGGACAATGATTCTTGGTGCTCTGCTTTCAAATACCCGTCCATCTTCTTGATCACAGTGCCAATGTTAAGGAATCTTTGTGGTGTGTCAAATACTGCATCAACTATTGCTTTCACAACCATACTCCGATCTGCCAGCACACCTTCAAGTGTTGGAACACGTGACAACCAGCTTTTTAGAATATTATCAAGCAATTCATTGCACAGAATATTCAACATCTCAACATTGTTCAGCCTCAAAAGAACATTGTCATCCCAGCAGACAGTCAGGATGAAATGTTGCAACAATGTCTTTATGTGCTCTTTGTGTTCCGGATGCAAGTTAGCAACAAATATGTCCCGTTCTGTACTCAACTTCGAAATACACATAGTCACCAATTTTTTGTCAACATCAATGACTACTTTGCAATACTTGTTCAAAGTTTTCCTGTGCTCCAAAAGCTTTGAAAAATGAAGAGGAGATAACAGTTGAAATCCAATTCTCCCGACCAAATTGTCGAGTCCTGCTATGTTGTACTTTCCAACCACAAATGAACACAGATACAGATTGGGCAAAAGTTTCTTGTACAAATTGTCATCAAGAAATAATTCATCAGCAAAGTGGTCAAGGTTGACTTCTTCAAAAATTCTTGTCTTCTGTCATTGAAATTGTACCCACAAAGACATAAGGACCTTTTGAAACGCAAGATCTCTCTTTGACACATCGGATGGCCAATCCAACTTGAGGTACTTTGCAGATTTTGTGGAAAGGACTAACTCTACTGATGGTGGACCTGTCTTTGTTTGGCCGAAGACTTCCCTGCCCTGAATTTGTTGGATTGACTTGTCCATTTGTTCAAAGGAGGAAAGTTGCTGAAAGAAAATGTTGGAGTGCGTGTTGCAACAAAAGACCATCAAAGAACAAAGAGATCATCTTGTGTACGTATTGTTTGCCTTTACCAGTGTCATCTTGAAATCTTTGATAAAAAAATGAACCTTGATCTTCATTCAAACAAAGTGCTAGTAGGAATTCAATATAATGAACATACCACCAAAGAAGGCTTAGGTACACTTTTATGTACTTCAGTATGGTTTGGAAGTTAACCACAATGGTTGACCAAACAGCATACAATTTGCCTTCAGGTAATTTGTCTTCTCCTTTGACGCGGGTGTACCCGGGTATACCTGTAGTATCATTGGTGCGGATAATGAAGTTCAGCGCTCTCTGCAAGGCATGTCATTTATCTTTCATGTTGAAGTCCTTGAAATGAGTTGTCAGTTGGTTTGGATCCAAGATGCCAGCCTTTTTTAATAAACTATTCACCAGAGTCACGCAGGAAAAGATTTACCATCACGTCAACAACCCTTGGAATAGCACCCAATACCAATAATTCATTCTCACCCATTGCTATCAGGCTGAAGTCAGGATGGTTTCCTAAAGAAAAGAGACTGGTGATGATGTAAACCTTATTCATCAACTGGCTGAAGAACGATTTGATATCCCAACTCACGGCAGTGATCAAATATCAGAGAAGCCATTGGCACCCTGCTTTTGAAGGCAAGCTTTGACATGTCTTTTCATTGCCTCTTTGTGAACTTTGTATTGTGAGTCATCCTCAAAAAATTCAGACGGTGAAGTATGACCATGTACATCACCTGAAGTTACCGCTACTGTTGGAACCACACTGTTTTGAGCTTCACCTCCACAAGACAACGTAGCTTTGGTTGCGGATGCAGCTACGTGTGCTAATGCATGGACTGGTGTGGCTGCGACTGTGAGTGTCAATGGTGTTCCAGGCACAACATGTACATCTAGAGTTCCAGGAGCAGCAGCTTGTGCAACTGCGGGTACCTCAGCCTTTGGAATCATGTTCCTTGGGTATGGATGCGGGTGAAGCTTTTGGACACAAACTTCTCATTTTTGCTGTGGATGCGGATGCAACCTGGAACTTTTTGAGACAAACTTCTCGTCTTTCTTTTCATTTTTTCTGGTATTTTTCAATTGACAATTTAGAACACCAAAAAATAAGTTGTGTCAAAGCAATCAAAAATGGTGCAATTCGATAACAAATTGGAAAAATGGTAATTCATTGCACAATGATTACACAAACTCACCAGTTGAACAAGATTACATAACTTTGCACATAACAAAGCAGATAAAACAACAAGACATGCATAGGAAGACATCCCAAACTGATGAGACAAAAATGTATTGAAGTCAACTTTCAACAACAAAACCTGAAACACCGTTCCAGCACAAAAGTTGAAAAAACACAAAAATAAAACAGACGACAACCGGACATCATGGTGCAACATCGTTGAAAGGATTTGAGATTTTCCACCCAATATACAGCTGTAAAATGTAAAAACTGCAACAGCCAATCCAAAACAAAAGTTTAAAACTGACAAAAACAAAGCATAACATAATGAAACGCCAATGCACAATTTTGAGATTTTCCATCAGCAGATTTGAACAAGTTTCAAACAGAAAGCCTGCAACGTCGTTCCAGCACTACACTTCTGCAACGCCGTTCCATGATTGTTGTCATGAAATGTACAGAAATGGATTCACCCCTCCAACATAAGTTCTTACTGTAATACATTACTACTTTCATCATACATCCGCACTCACAAGATATTACTATGCTTGGGCTAAGACAACAATAAGGGTGGAATATACAATTTATTGATGGGGTAGGGTACACAATAATATTGTGCTCTGTGCCACAATTTTGGTCCGTGCCAGAATTTTCTGGAAACCATATTCCAGATTATCAGGGCACGCACAGACAAAGGATAGGCAGACATCAGTACAATCCCCCTCACAAGTGCAACAATACAAAAAATAGTAGTGATACAGCGTTCCTCAGGAAGCTGTAAATCAAACACTTACACCAACTAATAATTTTAGCACGGATATTTACGACAGTGTGAATGACAACAAAAATCTGCATACTCCAAAACAATTCAACTCCCATAAAACTAGTGCGCCAAAACACTAAACAGCAAACTTGGTAAGTTTCTATTTGCAGTTTAACAAAGAAATAACGGTACAACAAATTTGCAGTCTGGTTCAAGGTACAATGATTGATACATAGAACAAACAGCCCAGCGAGCAGTGCATCAGGAAGTGAGTCGACAAAGAAGGATGATAACCAAACAGGTACAACCAATAGCAGTATCAACAATGATGCAATACAGACAACAAAAGATTGCACTGACAAAAACATTAAAGATTACATTATTACGTATGTCAAGGAACAAACGTTCAGGATGATCAAATTACCAATAATTATTGGCCAAGGCAGGTTCAAAATACATAAAGACGATGATTACCAAAATTGTAAAATTGAATGATGAAAACAAAATACCAACAACAATGAATGTCCATGCACTAAAGTGGACTGGAATTTTCTGCAGAGCAATCACCTACATGTAGGCACAATGCTCACCAGGCTCTACCCAGGAAAAACTATAAAGGTAAGAACCAATAACATCATAGTTGCCAATATACAAATTTTTATCATTTATAACTATATTGTCTCGTTAACACTGATGCCTAGACAATAAAAGGAACAAACAGATACCAGATAGTTTCCCAGGAAGAGTTCTAATCACGGAAAACAAAAACATGAACTCAAAAAATAAGTACATATTACAGGAAGACTATCGACAAAAAATTTACCTGAATTCCAATACTTCTTCAAAAGTGTCGTCAAAACAGACAGACTTAAAAGAAAATCATTACAAACAACAATCAACAACATTTTCACCTTGAGCAATCAAGCATTTGCACTGCTTTTCCTTTACAACAACCACTATGACTTGTGGCTAAACACAACAAAGGGCACAAGGAAGAGAAAGAAACTCACTGACAGTAAGATGGAGTGACGAGGGACAAGAGCTTTATGCATATGTCAAAAGTGAAATATAAAACCAAAGGGAGGAACAACAGTTGAAAGATTTAGATATAGAACTACTTAAAACATACCAACAGCAAAATGGCAATCATACACAATGAGATAATGAGGACAAAGAAAATAGAAAGGAGCAAAGATGGAAGCAAACACATGACATGATGGAGACTTTTGACAAGGATGACAAGGACTAGTACAAACATTACATCAAAAACATGAAAAATTTATAAAAGTAAATGGTGGTAACAATACTATAGTACCACAGTTAGTTCAATATTATTTTATGTCTGGTTGCACAATATAATTGCCTGGTGTTAAATTGAATAGTATGAAGGAGATTATTGCAGATGCAGATAAGATACTTTCTTCTTTGTAGAAAAATATGTTTGTCGGCTTTTGGTATTTGATATTTGTAGTGTGAGTATTGTGAAATGGACATAACATAATAGATTGCGGGTTTTCATGAAGCTAATACAATTGTGAAGAAATTCGTAATAACACTACAACAATATCATTGCACGTAGAGGATGATATTACAAAAGATGAGAGTCGTGAGGAAAAAATGAAAATTGAGTGGAGAATAAATTATTATTGGGGTAAGCATGAAACAAAGTTGTGCCAGAAAAAAAAGTGAAGCAACCATACTAATGGGGCTGAAACTATGGGTGCAAAAATAGTCCTCCTAGAAATTGTTGCATGCAAAAATACATAGAGAATTATTTTTCATGCCTGCAACAAACAATTCCGATTTTTTAAAATAAATTGCACAAATTTGACGCAAGCATGAGCATCGTTTAAGTGACGAGCAAGCAGGGAGCCGCCCTAATGGATTTGGTAGGATCCTTCAGTCTGAGCTGAGACCCCCCCAGTTCACGCACTATTTTGTACTCAAGCCTTCTTCTTTCCGTGGCAAAGAAGAGTTGAAGAAGAAAAGCAAGATAAGATTATACAAGACAAACACAGAAACACAGAAACACTGAGACGCACCAATGTCAGAAGGAACCTGGACAGAAGAACGCGATCAAACCCCCATCACAGAGTCACCCCAGACACAAGCCTCGACACAACAGCAATAACAGAAGAAGGAGAAAGAGAAATCCAACAATTTTGGGAACAACTCAACGAACTGACCAAAGAAGTACTAGGAATAGTGAAAGCTGAGGTTAACCAGCAACACAGGTTACTATTCTTGGAGTACACAGACATCAGCAACGAGGGCATTGACGGCGAAGATGAGTAAGAAGAAGGACCTCGGTGTCCTAAAGGACCATTATGAGGAATCCCAAATGAAGCCAATCATGATTCTGACCAGTATAGATGTGTACGAGTTCAAAAAGGCCCTCGTAAATGCGCTGGCTGAGATTTCATCCACCAAGTGCATCCAAGGTGGGGGTTATGCATTCTTATTGGAGACCAAAGCCCAGTGGTATTAGATCAGGGAACGGGACCCGGAAGCGTTATACCCAGTGACTCCAACCAAACCGGCAGAAATAGACAATGAGGTTCTTGTTGGACTCACATCGGACACATCATACCGGGTGTGGAAAAGGAATCACACTTTATATGTGGAATGGAACAAGTACAATCAAGAGGCACTACTACTAACAGACAAGAAGTTCCTCAACATGCTGGAGGAGTTAAAGGACACAGGGTCAGAGGTTGGTGGAAGCCTTCCACAATATCATGGAGGAGGACCTGTGCTCTACAGACACGCAGCGCGAACTAACAGCAGAACTCACAAAGAAAATGAGCAACCTGGGGCACTCCCCAAGAAACCCACTACTACTAGTTACTACCAGTAGGACCGATGGAATACTTCAGCAGGATACTAATGCGCTACCAGCATCAAATAAATCTACTCCCAGCCACAGCCACAATGTCGGATGCACAGATGATCGATTATGCTCACCTAGCATTGTTCAAGAAATACTACCACCACTGTCTGAGAGAAAACTGCATCTACATGGCTATGCGATGATGCTGATCAGGTTAATAGGAATCAATACCACACAAAATAGCTTCCTCCCTGAAGAAGCTCTGATTGAGCAGCTCTTGTGAGCAGCCTCGATGGGCACACAGGGAATGTTCCAGAAAACAGAACAGTTTCTTCGATTGTTACTGTATTTAGTGTTAGGCCCTTTTCCCGGTTTGGATACACGATTTCAGTACTGGGAATGATTTAGTACCTACGTAGACCAGTTGGAATGCGAAAACACAAACCGCACGCACAACTTCGAACTTTCACATCGCAACACATCACTATTTCGGTTCTGTTCGTTCTGTTCCTTGTTGTCTATGTGTTCTTCTGGCCGAAAAAAGAAGTGACAACGAGAGTTGATGTTAATATCTATCGCTCCCACTGACAACCTGTAGAGTAGGACACTTTGATTTATCCACAGAACCGGCCAAGACGAACAGAACAATAGAAGACTTAATTCGGGTGAGAACCAAAAACTATCTCGATACGCACGGTACAATCACATCATGGATTGGAAGCATAGCCGACCTCATTTAACAACAGGACAAGTCGCAAAATGATGCTGTAACACACGAACTGCATTGCTTATTTGTATATCTATTCTTCGAAACTTAAAAAAGGTACCGTGTGGTCGAGATCAAGCAACCAGGAAAGTCATCCCACCAGCGCAGTAAAGTGATTCGAGTAATCAATCGAGAATCAACAATAATGGGTCTCCCGAACTACGGAATGCACACCAATTATCAGCGGGACCGGCAAGAAACAGAAACAGAAACAATCGTTCCGAACAACGGCAACGGCAACACGATAGGTGTGAGCCCGCTAACCATCTCCACCTCGATGGACAGTTCGGGTTCCATTTCCTCGTTGGTTGCGGCTCCTGTTCCTCCCGGTGCAACCACGAATGCAGCGACGCTCGCAAATCTGAACCGAGGCTTTATCGATATTGTTAGCACCAGCACCACTCATTCGGTAGCATCATCGAGCCACACGAATACGAATACGAATACGAATACGCACACGAATCACTCAACAACGAGCGCTTCGACGGTCTCTCGGCAGGATTCACGGCTGCACGCTCCCGATGCGACTCCTCCCATCATTGACCAAAGCATGGAGCCCATAATCGGCATCACGCAGCGTCTCTTGGGCTTGCGGGGTTCGCCGCCCGGAACGATGGCCCGACTGACGGAACGAGAAATCAAGCTGTTGTGCCTGCGGGTCCGACCGATCATACTAAATCAGTCCATGCTTCTGGAATTGGAGGCCCCCATCAAAATATGTGGAGACGTACACGGTCAATACAGCGACCTACTTAGGCTCTTTGAGTACGGAGGCTTTCCTCCCGTTTCCAACTACCTGTTTTGCGGAGACTACGTGGACCGGGGAAAGCAGTCCATCGAGACCATATCCCTCATGCTGGCGTACAAAATACAATACCCCGAGAATTTCTTTTTGTTGAGGGGGAACCACGAGTCGGCGGGAATCAACCGCATCTACGGGTTTTACGACGAGTGCAAGCGACGGTACAGCATCAAGCTGTGGAAGATATTCAGCGACGTCTTCAACTGCTTGCCGGTGGCGGCCCTAGTGGACGAAAAAATACTCTGCATGCACGGCGGACTCAGTCCGGAACTCGGGGACCTCCAGCAAATCGCCGATCTCCAGAGGCCCTGCGACGTTCCGGATGGTGGACTTTTGTGCGACCTCCTGTGGAGCGATCCGTCTGCCAACATCAAGGTGAGTGTACAAGTAGTGTAGTGTAGTGTAGTGCGGTCCGGTCCGGTCCGCTCCCGTCCGGTCCATCACAATGCCAACAGCCGTGTGTGGTTGCGGGTTCGGGACGGTGTAGGGTTGTGGCATTGTGCTCGATTATCACGTCCCTGTTGTAAAACGTTGGCAGGACGCGATTGTGAAAATCTTGCGAATTCCCTCTGAATACTGCATTGTGACGCACCGTACCTCACACGTAACATTTCACGAATCCATCTACCGTACTCCAATCACAATCGTACAGGGTTGGGCCGAAAACGATCGAGGGGTATCCTACGTGTTTGGTGCGGACGTAGTGGAGGACTTTTTAGAAATGCAGGACCTGGACCTCATTGTTCGTGCCCACCAAGTGGTCGAAGACGGTTACGAGTTTTTTGCCGGTCGGCGACTCGTCACGCTGTTTTCCGCACCCAACTACTGTGGCGAGTTTGACAACGCTGGTGCGATGATATCCATCGACGAGAACCTCATGTGCAGCTTTCAAATACTCAAGCCTTCCGAAAAGAAACATCGATACGCACACTTTCTCCAGCAGCGGGGCGCAGACGAAGAAAACCGCGGTGACGATCAGCCGCACCTCCTGTAACAAACACTTCTAAGAATACTATCAATCATTCTGTAAAACGCATATCGCAGTGTTACCAAAATCTATTTGCTCGGGTGGATGAGATAGAAACTACGGTAGTGTTTCGTTTCAATTGGGCAGAAACCTCATTGCATCCCACACTGTCGTTTGGCACCCAAGATACTGGTAGTTGTACGCACAAATTGAAGTGAATGGGTATGATTTTTAGTATGACCTAGTCTAGTCTAGTCTTATGTGGAATCCCGAAGGTTGTGTCAGAAATTCAACCAACAGTAGTGTGGAACCTGGGCACGGACCCTGGCGGCTGCCGCTTCCGTGATCCAATAGAGATATCTGACGAAAAACTTGATTGGGGATTTTCAATTTCATTCAGGTGGATCGTGACCAATAGTCAAGAAAGTATGATCATAGTAATACAAGTGTATTACCCGTACGATATTAATATTATTGAAGTGTTTGCAATTCCTACCCCTGTCTTGTTAAGTCTGAATGAATCAATCGATATAATTTTGTAATGAGACACTCAACACATTCAATACAGTATTGAATATTGAATGTTGGAATTGTCATTGGGTCATTGATGAGTCGTGGTTTTGAGGTTCCGAATTTTTCGAACCTTAGTTCTTGTCTCGAGTTAGTTTTTCCCGCATAGGCTGGTAATCTAGAACTACCATAGTGCATCTGGGTAATTGGATTTTATTTGGCAATCCTATGGGTTCTGCCTGATCAACTACAACGGGTTGAACTCGTCAATTCTATCTTTCGAATCAAGGTGGGAGTTCAGTGCTCACTAACAATGTTGGTCAGAAGAAAATTCGATCGAAGGTTGGGTTCTTCCCCATCGAGAGAACCGATGGTACCGGAGGATTACTTCGGCATTCCTCCCGAACGGACGATGTTTGGAGTGAAAAAAACGGAGAATTGGGACTCTTTCCAAAGTCGATATTCGGATACCAAGATCACCAAACAGAATTTTCACACCAAGACAAAGCGCGATGCCGATACCAAAGCCGAACAAAGAGGGAACAGAAGACGAGGAATAAAACACACGCTATGGGCCTTTCTAAATTGTTTGCTGATCAGGTCGCAAAAGAAAAGACGTCGAACCAGAATCGGAGACGATTCCTTCGAGCGAGGCGACGACGATGAGTGGATAAAGAAGACAATTCCGTTCATAGAACGATACTCAGATTATTTCGAGAGAAGAAAGACTAATTTTTGTTAGAGCTTGGGTCGTATCGCGGAATGGATCTCGAACAATCACTGGTTGCATTCGATGTTTCTTCGATTTAGACTTATATTCGAATAGGAGTATTATGGTATACATGGATACAAAACGAATTCGGGGGACAATCTACCATTCAATTATAATCAAAATAATCACAATTCAAAGAGTTGTATTCCAATCCGCAATCTCAAATAGGAGACATATGGAAGGCCCCCTTCTCATTTCTATTATAGAGGACCACGAGTCAACGTTTACAGGTGTTTTGTTCTTTCGACCGGTCTTTCCCCGTCCTCCGTTCCGAAAAACAGCGAAAGATTGTCGATAGCACTGCAGGTCAGTGAAAGGCAGAATGTGGTTTGCGTCAAGCACGACTTACTACTGCTGCTGGTGGTAGTGGTAGTAGTGGTGGTGTATACACAACTGCACTGCCGGCTGTCTTTCTTCGATCGTCGACAAAATCTGGCCCTGGGCCCTGATTCGTACGGTACTTTTCGTCTATGATCGATTTTCTCTCTGTGTTTCTTGTGAATGGAATTTTGAAACCGAATGAAACGATGAATTGGGTCTTGATTCTAACTGAAACTTCCTGCCGGGACTTGGGACTGCTGCGCGGATTTTCGTTCGAGCAGAGGACAGACGCATAGCAGCGCGAGTCCAAGGTACTCGTACTCGCACGGTACTCGTACTACGAACCTACCGTACCAGATGATTGGATTTGGAGATTGCAACGAAAGCGCGAACGACCCAAGCTGACCATGGCAAACTAGGAGAAAGGAAAACTTCCTGTAAGGAGTAACCATCAGCAGTCCACACACTGGAAACAGTAGCAAGAAAGCCTCAGCTGTTAACGAAGCAATAGAAAGTAACCCGCAGAGCCCACTCTTCGCTATAACGTAAAATATATACCATACACTTCGACAAAAAAAAAACAGAGCTCGAAGGTTTCTAATCGATATCATTATTTTCGTGTTTTGAAAAAGCGCTTCGAATAACATGGTGAGTTGATAATCGGTGGAGTCAGTGGTGCTTGAAATGGTTCGTGTCGAACGAATTGATCGCCATCATTGATACTCACTATCCTCCCCACATTTTGCACATCTTCGTTGACGTTTACAGCCCAGCGGAAAAGGAAGCAAATTGCTACGATACGTGGAGCATCGGCTCCGGGTAACGCTACACGACGGTAGATCCATTGTTGGTACATTCCTGGCATTTGACAAACATCTAAACTTGGTACTGAGTGAGGCAGAAGAATTTCGTATCTTGCGTAAGAGTGGGGCTGCCTTACTTGAAGAACGAACGGAAAGGAGAAGTCTCGGGTTGGTTTTGGTACGCGGGGAAAACGTTGTGAGTTTGGCGGTAGAAGGTCCACCTCCGCCTTCGGCCAAAAGCGCTGCGGGTATCGCAGTTGCGGGAAGAGGGCGAGGTATGTCAGGGATGTCGAGTGGTGGACCTCCTGGTCCACCAAGAGCTGTTCCCATGGGGCTCGGTGCCGCACCGATGCATGGTGTAGGCGCCCCTGGCATGGTCCCTCCACCTCCCGGAGGAATGCCACCGATGGGCATGGGCCGCGGGAGGGGAGGACGACGGTAGGAAAGAATCCAGCCTCAGAATTGTTTCACACTCGTTCGAAATGGGGAAGTTTCGTCACTGAACTTTCACAGAAAATCTTCGGTTCCCAGCCATCGACTGTTAATTCTACGCATTCAGAACACAGGCCTTTCTGGATTGGTTCGATAGCAAGTTCGGTCGTCGATTGACGTTGACTTTTCAAAATTTGTGGGAGGTGTAGTTGCTTACTCAGAATAATAATCGATTGGTTTAAGTATAAGATTTCGACGTTATGGGCCAGACGGTGCGTGTAGGTAGGTATTGTTCTCATCATCATTCTTGCCATGGTAATGGAGACGACTACGATTGAATTTTTATTACTCCACCGGTCGACTCTGAGATACATTGCAAGAGGCACGATAACTATCGCCTTTGCAGTGCTATTCTTAGGAAAAACATCTTTAGTAACAGATCGCAGTGCCCGCGTCTGAGCATCACTGACTACGGCGGCTGATAATACATCCTTCGAAATACGTTTATTCGTGATAAACTTGCATTGCATTCAATGTTATTTTATCAAAACTATCTGAATAGAAGTTGACAGCATGCAGTAAGAGTCTTCGTGCCCTAAGTTATGAATGGCATGATACGCACTTCCATAAAGAGTTGTTGGTGCATGGTTCAAATGAAGGTAGGTGTCTGACATAATTGAGAAGACACGTACAAATTGGTCTTAGGCATGGACTTTGGTGATGGGTGAAAGCTACAAATAGCTCGAACAGTTTTAAAGCCTACTTCACTCAAATGAAAGTTGAAGAATTTCTCCAGTTGCCTTGGGCTGTGATCACCAGAATAAGAATTCCTTTACGCCAGTCTTGCCTATCAACATAACCCATGTCACAACAGGAGACTGTTACCACCATAACCAAAAATTTCAAATAGTTGAAATTTATCCATATTTGTACTCAGTATTGAATATTGGCCAGTGCTATTACAAAATACAAGATCCAAGCTGTCAGGAAGTTATAAATTGACTCTACTAGACCTAGTCAATCGATAAAAAGGGATAGGGGGTTATTGAAGAACTGTTACTTTCTCCTTTAATTATATGTGATTGGTGAGTATTGGTCTACTTTTTTTCTTGGAAAGTTTGCCAAAGCCTTTTCATAGGCACATCTTCTACCATGCATTTCACTGAAATCCGTGCAAATGACATGCCAACACCGTGTTGTAAATCAAATCCTGTGAATGCCAGTTTTGAGTATTGAATTGAAATTTGTTCACCAGCATTCATGCTGTAATTTACCAAGCCCAATGTTCAAAAAAGAACCTTTTCAAGCGAGTGCCCAAGAAACATTTTGGGAGGTCCTCATTACAACGTAGATTGAGCCCTTCATAGTTCACATTATGTGTAAATTCATTCAGTATTAAATAGTAGACAAAAGATTGATTTGGCTGATTATTTCAAATATTATTATTGTTTTCAACTTATACAGGGAATGGGACTTTTATCAGAGGAGGTACATGTTACCTATGACAGAGCCTCTTGTGAATACCAGGCTAAATATCACCTTTTTCCTTTGAAACCAAGATACAACTTTGAACTGATCAACAATTTCCTTGAAGACACAAAATGGTACACATTAGGTTTTTATCTGATCAAGGAACACTCTTCAACAAAAGAAAAAAAATCTGCCATGAAAGTAATTAAAATATTTTGGGACTGTTGCGTAAGAGCAGCTGTTGTTAGTCTTTTGTTGAGAAGTACTAGTAAAGAAAGCTATTGATGGAGAGCTCTGATAAGTCAAATCAAAATTCCATGCTTGGAACCACCACAGAAACAATATTACCTTGTTGATGACTATACTTCTTTCTCTGGAACAATTGGTGACATGCAGAGAGACTATTGCCTCACGTTTGATACTCATTACATATCTGTAACAATCAATAGTACCCAAGAAAGACTTACCATGGCTTTATGTTCACAATAGAAGGGATTAAAGTCAACCTATGTAGGAAGTTACTGAAGTAGTAGATTGTTTCTGTACAAACAGTGATATCCACAAATAGCATACTATAAGGTCACAAAGTCCATGACAAGGCTGATTTTTTATCTCATTGAGAGGGAGATTTTGGGAAAGGTCCTTGCTGCTGATCTGTGATTCTTAACTGAAGGAGCCCATTGGAAGGAACACATAGAGGAAGAGAGTACACTTCAAGACCCAAAGAGTCTATCTCCAATCAATACCAAGACCACCTGGCAAACTCCTAGTAGGTCTTAACTCTTAGTATGAGGGAGTTCAGCTTACCCCTGGAGAAATAGGAATTTGACGCACCTTTCAATGCATCTACAAAAGAACACGACAAAACTGTAACTGACAACCTACAGAGGCAGGTGATGAATAGGTACCAGAGCACTTGTGGAATGACCGCATTGCAGAGAAGCTTGGGCTTGCTTAGAAACTTGAACGACGATGAGGGAACACTCTAGTGATTCCAAATACCAAATTCGAAATCAAAGACCCCCCTCTCAAGTTCAGGAAGTTGGCAGATAGGCTGCACTTCTTGTGGACTCTAAAAAGGATTATTATGTAGTAATTTCTAGAGTTCTGGAAGAGGAAGGTTAGGAGAAATTTTGAGGAATGATTTAACTCTCAGGGTTATAATCATCCCAAGACAGAAACAATATGGACTGATGGTCAAGCAGCCTGCAACAATGCTTGGTATTTCTTTCTCTATATTGAAGATAGAATCTAGGTCATAATGTCCCTCAATGCACACCTTTGCTAAGTCAGCCCAAATCTTCTTCTGTACTTATACTGCATTACTAATCCACACAGGGTATCAAGCTTGAACTTATACAAGTTAGTTGTAATCCTCATGATAATCTAGTAGAACCCTGATTTTCATTGAGTAACAAACACCTCTGTCATAGATCATGGATAGTAGTACTAGATTTAAATGGAATTCATTATCCTAATATGAATCTCCGTCAAACTTATCCACACATTCATGAGCATTCAATTTTGTACTAGGTGAAACTGAAAATGTGTATTCCTTCAATGTATACTTCAATTTTTGAATTGCTTGTAAATTTCTTTATAAATACTGTACAGAATTGCCTGTTTGATGAATTGATGCACGCACCACACAGGGTTATTCTCAGACACAAACTTGTAAACTTTAGGTGGAGTTGCAGAAGCTTTAGTAGCGCAAAATCTGAATTTGGCTGGAGTTGGACTACTAGCAGGCACCCCACATAGGCACATGCCATCTCAACCTCATGAATGCACGCATCGGTGTAGCAGAGATCCATCCATACTTCAGCTTCTATTATTCTAAACGCGTTCTACATTGTGGATGTTCAACAAGATAATTGGACTAGGTGAATTCAGTTCTAAAAGTGCCCCTAGTATTGGAATTAAAGCCAACACTATTTTGAAGTGTGTTTGTTCTCAATATGGATTTAAGCAGAGTTATTTATACAAAGCGTAAGCTTGAGGTTCTTCAGACATACAATCTGCTGTTAGTATCCCAAATATACAGTACCGGTACCCCCCCCCCCCCCTTCTGTGTTTTTTCTTGTGAAAACCCTTTTATGTGCTTTCTTGTGTTAACGTCCTCAGCAATTTTGCTCATTTAGCAACATCATGCCAATGCAATTTAAATCTAACCTGTTTTCTCATCTGTATCAGATTTGATACTCAGGCTTGATCTGTGGTTGCCGGCTTTTTCATTGTAGGGGCTCATGCATTACTGATCTGTATACTGGACAATGATCTAGTATTCTTGTTTGTCTCATTTCCCGGTGCCCCCAATGTACTAGTTACTGTTGTGCTTCCTAATAGAATCCATCTCTGTCACGTTTCTTTACACTGCTCATTACTTGACTATCCCAACTGTGTGATCATTTTGTCTTCCCATCAGTTTGACCAGTCAGTGTAAAGTGCCATTTCACAATCATCCAGTTTTACCTTGTCAGCTTTGTTGTTACCTGGTGCACTGTATCTCAGTACATGATAATTTCTTGCACATCATGTTGTTGCTTGTAGAGGACCAGGTTTTAACCTACGAAAAATAAAATATGACCGGCACCAGGCCCACCAGGTTGTATCACAATGTAATTTTGATCCAAACTGCTGAACTTATCAGTTTTTCAGGATTTAAAAAATATTATTTGCATTGTACATAGGACTACTACTATTAGTAGTAGGACTAGTACTACTGATTAATCTCGTCATATGCACTAGATGCAAAAAGAAACGGCACATATTAAGACAAATACAAGAACTGCTGATCACAAGAAGTCTTTGCAAACCACACAAAATGAAAGTGATAGGGCACCAACAAAGTTGAAAAGGTAGTAGTATGCGCAATGATGTCTGTCTGAAGCATATTCATCAATAGTATCCTGATTGAATTTTGCAATATAATTGTTGTTACTGGCTCCTCTATTACTACGTCGTATGCTGTAATTATTATCAAGCAAGCCAACAAGGGATCAACAGAAATAAGAAAATCAGATTTCCTCTTGAAGAAAATGATACACTGAATGACATCATTAGTAGCCTAAGAAAGAACTACTGCTGTACCAATTATGATGTTTTAAGATTGGGACCAACACCACTCCATCACCACCAACTCAACACCTGTTGTGCACAAACATTTAATGTACTACTACTAGTAATGGTGGTTGCTGGACAAGGGTGTTCTACTATCAGCCCAGCAGGACAAGCACAGCAGCACAGCTGCAGCACAACAAGCACAGCACACCAGATGCCGATCACTAGTGGTAGTACTACTGCTACTAGTAGTCCTACTATTGTCTGCAACAATAATGATGCTTGTAATGCTTGAGCAACCACGGTCATCTGAGTCAAAAATTGAATCCTTCAAGTTGTGTTCTTCCCACAAAATTGCTGTATGATCCAGCAGCACATTAGTAGTCCTCTCCTACTACTACTGTGAGAAGCACTAGTCACCTTCACACCAGTGTGGTGGTGGTAGTACTACTACTAGAGAGAAAGATAAACTTTTCTTTCTTGAAAGAAGAAGAACCTCCTCCTCATACTACTACTATTGTTAGTACTACTAGTAGTAGTACTACTAGTGCTGGTGCTCCTGCTGGTGCTCCTGCCTGCTGGTGCTGGTGCTGGTGCTGGTCCTAATACTACTAGTGTCTAGTACATTCGTCGTTGCAATGTAGTATTGCACCATCACGTACTACTACCGCAGCCAGGGAGCGGGGACTGGTGATTAGAAGGTTCAACATCAAGAATAAGCAATCACAGGTAGCTTCTTTATTTAACCTGGCATGAAAGATTATGTTTATCACCAAGGTTCTTTTCCCGTTCAATGCCATTTGAGCATGCAGACAGACATAATTTCGATCCTTCATTGCGAACACAGCCTATTCGTACCGGTATTATTTATGATAGTACACTCGTATCACGACGATACGACGGTACTATTGTACGGTACCCGTTCGAGGTACGAGTAATTTACCGTTTCGTACGATACGATACTGGTAATTGTGAATAAAATCGCTCGGTAGCGCACGAGTGCATAAAATTATGAATTTTGCCAGTAGCGCACTGGAAAAATGATTCTTGAAGTGAACGTCACGTGTCATCTGTCCGCCGCGTACAGGGTTCGGAGTAATTCGAAGTGCGTCAGGTGATTACGTTGGTACCGGTAACGGATCCCGTGATGTATTCGCCAAGAATCAATCGGTTTAATCTTGTTCTCATTACAACATAAGGAAATTATAGATTAGCAATAAATACTCCCGAGGAGCTTACGTGGAACTTGAGCCTTTGTAGTATTATTGTATCGTGATATTTTGTCCTTGACTTAATGGTTCGGGTTTTAATACCCCTCCAAAAATGTTTTGAAAGAGCCACTAATATCGTGCATATTTTGGCATTATTGTGGACGTCTAGGTTCGCAATTCATGCAGCATTCGGTTATGACTTGAAAAAGTCAGCTACCAGACAGAATAACGAAACGGAAAGGCTTACTTTTTCTCGGTGTGTAAATATCTAGCATTTCGGCATGCAGTTCTTTAAAATATCCCTTTTGTCTTGTTCGATATTTCTTGACGTTGAATGGAAGTCTTCTCAGTGGTACGGGAGAATCATCGGTTCTATTATTGTTTTCATGATAACTCTGTTCCCGGAGAACGTGCTGCCGTGTTCGACATATGTGCCCCCACATTGTAACTCCAACCCTAGTAAGCCGTTTGTCCGGGTTCGGCTCTTAAAGTAGTCTTAGTGTTTCCTCCTGCCCGAAGTATTTAACTGACTTTGGTGTAGAGTCGAAACTACCAGGTAATACCAGTGGTAATTCGGTGCGTACCGGTACTACTCGTACCGGTAGTGGGAAAGTGAAGAAATTGTTTTGGTCCTGGATTGAGTTCTGTATGCAAGGATAGTACGGTAGAATATGTAGCAGAAAATTATTTGAGTCGTTAGGGCTTCTAACATCCTACCGGTATGTGAGACACCTTCACAAGTGATATTGCAGAGCGTACCAATGAAATTGACGGGGATGTTTATGCCGTTTCGACATTTTTAATCACCGGAACTATCGGAATTATGCTACACGATCATTCACCTCAAGGCTTTGGCAAAATATCATGCTGTTTTGAGAGTCTCTTCAGAATATTGGTTCAGAAATTATCATAAAGCGCCTATTGCTCAATTAGTAAGTGATACGATCTATGATGTTGCCCGAAATGAACTTAAGTGCCTGATCAAATACAACACCGTTTTTTTTAATATCCAGGCCTAGTTTTACCTAGGTACAACCCTGATTGAATCAATTGAACGCCGGCTTTGGAATAGTCGGCAGTGTTTTCCCCCCAAAACCCGGTTCAACATTGCCGTCAGTGTTAGTGTTAGTGTTTGTTAGTGTCAGTGTCAGGCCCGGGGCCCAGCACCACATTTCGGAGGAATAACTCGTTGGTATCAAATCAATCAAATCAATCAAATCAAATCAAATCAAATCAAATCAATCGAGTCTATCTTATCCGAAGTAAAACAATCTAAGTGGACTACAAACTGTACACAAACAAACTGTACACAAACAAACAAAGATACAAAACGCACTTCCTGTTCCCTCATTTTTTTGAGTTCCGTTGCCGTTGCCGTTGCCGTTGCCATTCCTGCCTCTTCAAAGCACAGACTATTGTTGTACATGCACAAATTATCATCCGCATTGGGAAATATTTGTTCGTACATTGCCAAGAACAATCAAGTTATCGATCGAGAGCGGAAACAGAAACGAGAGGACGAGGACGAGGACGAGGACGAGGACGAAACGAAACAAAACGAAGAGCGTACCTACCCATCGGAACAGCGATTGTTATCGTCGACACCGATACAATACGCGAGTCGAGCCGAGTCGAGTCGAGTCGAGTCGAGTCCAACTCCAATGTTCAACAACAACAACAACAACGACAACAACAACCCATCCGGTGGCAACCACCCGTCCTCTAACACGGGCATGGGTGGTGGTGGACTCTACGGCGGAGGACAACGTGGGCAGCACGGACAACGTGGACAACGTGGACAACACGGACAACGTGGACAACACGGACAGCACGGGGGTCCCGGTAGTGGCGGACCCGATGACGATCCTCTGAGCGGCCTGTACGGCAGCGGAAATATCAACGAGATGTCGATGTCGGCCGCGGCTCGGTTTGGCATGGGCGGCGATCGTGATCGTGGTGATCGTGGAGGAAGCGACATGATGGGCATGAACGTGAACGTGAACGTGAACTCCGCCATGGGCAACATGGGCAGCATGGGATCTGGCGGTATGGGAACCATGGGAAACATGGGTGGTAGCGGCATGGGCAGCATGTCCGGTATGGGTAGCATGAGTAGTGGCATGAGTAGTGGAATGGGTGGCATGGGTGGAATGGGTGGAATGGGTGGAATGGGTGGAATGGGAAACATGTCCCACGGCATGTCCTCCCGAGTGGACAACATGGAAATGATTGCGCTCTACCGTGCCAAGGAGAAGATGGCAATGATGAATGCCCGCCGAGCAGCATTTCTCGGAGGAGGTGGTGGTGCCGGTGTTGGTGTTGGCGACGATACATACGGTGGAATGGGTGGTGGTGGTAGTGGACTAATGAGCAGTCCGTCGTTCGGGGGAGACGTTGCGGTTCCCTCCGTGATCAGTGGTGGTGGCAGTATCCATGCTATGAATGTCAATGTCGACGCTCTCGCCGGCATGAAACGCCGGGGAGTCGGAATGCCCGATGACACGAAGCTCTCGCCCAATGCCCTCAAGGGAAAGCGACGCAAAAAGACCAAGAAGCCCACCGACATGCCCCGGCGGGCACTCAGCGCCTACAACATTTTCTTCTCGGAACAACGCGAAAAGATCCTGCAGGAGATCGACGCGAAGGATGCCGCCAAGAAAGGAAAAGACGACACTACTACGAGCGAGGGTGACAACAAAAAGACAAAGCCATCGTCGTCCGCAGCATCAAAAGCAAAAGCAAAAGCAAAAGAGACCGAGGACAAGAAGGCGACTGCTACAGCGACGATAGAAGAAGGAGAATCTTCCGACCATGATGTAGCGGAAGTAAAGAATGATGAACCTTCAGAAACAAAAGAAGACGGGGAAAAGGAATCGGATGTGAATGTGAATGTGAACGTGAACGTGAACGTGAACGTGAAGCATCAAGAGGGGGAAGATAGACATACAGATAAAGATAAGAACGACGATGACCATGATGACGATGACGACGATGACCATGATGACCATGACGATGATGACGACGATGACGACAGCAAACAACGAGGCGCCCGGAAGAAAGCGGCGAAAGACGACGAGGAAAAACAATCAAACAAGAACCTCCAAAAGGCAAAAGAACCCAAGGTGATGAACCGCACGTTTTTCCCTACGAGAGCCAAGCGCGCCCACAGGAAAGTGCACGGAAAAATAGGATTGGTGGAACTTGCCCGGGAGGTATCGAGACGATGGAAGTCACTGGACTCCGAAAACCGCGCCCACTACGAAAGTCTCGCCGAAGAAGACAGAAAACGACACAAGAAAGTCATGGCCGAGTACCAGGAACGAAAAGCCGCCGAAAACATGCTGTCCATGGGTGGAAAGGGCGACGAAGACGACAAGGACAGCAGGGCGAAGGACAAATCATCGGACGACCCGAACGAAGAACACCAATCGGAGCAAGATATTCGGGAAACCATTACCCACCATCACCAGCAACGAATATTGGCCGAGATGATGGCCCGGCGTGGGGATCCTCTCTCGGGGATGGGGGGGAACTTCGGGATGATGTCAAATCGTTTCGGTGGCACCATGGGTGCTAATCAAGGGATGGGTGTCGGTGCCGGTGCCGGTGTCGGTGTCGGAGGAATGAACGATATGCAAGCAATGTTCGACCTTCAAAACCAGAGAGCCATGATGATGCAGCGCATGCGAATGTCTGGTGGCATGGGCATGGAAAATATGAACATGAATATGAATATGAATATGGAAGGAATGGGCGGAATGGGTGGAATGGGCGGCTCCGGCATGGGTGGATCCGGCATGGGCGGTCACGGCATGGGCGGCCCTGGCATGGGTGGCCCTGGCATGGGCGGCCCTGGCATGGGTGGCCCTGGCATGGGCGGGGGAATGGGTGGCATGGGTGGCATGGGAGGAGGAATGGGTCCTTCTTTGTAATTCAAGCTAATCATGCCATAGATAGATAGAACGATCGAACACAAATGGGGCCTTCTATGTACAATTTGTCAGTGATGTTGTTATTCACGGTGCACTCATACAGATACAGATATACAAAGCGAGAAGATAAGACAAGAAGACTTGGAGCGAGAAGCAAGAAGCAAGAAGCAAGAACCAAGAAGCAAGAAGCAAGCTCACTAGCTAATGTCAAGGAAAAGTACGGTACAATGCAATGGAATAAAATGCAAGGAATGCAGTGCAGTGCAGTGTGCTATCGGACACAAAAAATCCTATGCGGTACTTTAAAAGAGCACAAGTATGTTGTATCGTGATAACATAACTATTAGAACAGCGATAAAGTTTTGGTTTTGCTAATGTTGGAAAAGCTATAGTATTGTTTATTGTTTACTGCAAGGATAAGATACCCCTAGAAAGTACTTCGTACTTCGTAGTCCGCACTGTAGCTACTAGAGTTAATAGTTACTCTTTTGTACGAAGTACTTGTAATACACGAGGTAGCAACAGCAAAACTACGCAATACTTCCGTACTCAATATTACGCATCCCCTAACAATTGAGAATTCTTGGGCCAGCAACGAAAAGCAATCCCATTTTCATCCAATCAAAACTGAATTTCAACTCTACATGTCCCTAACGATTACGGAGTACTCGTACCGTACTGGTACGAACATATCACCGAATCTCAACTTCTTTTCATCAAATTGAATTGAATTTCAGGGCCCAGCTAGTCCAACCTGAGAATATCAACTCAATTTCACTGTTTCAGATAGTCTCGATTACGGTAAAGGGCCTACGTCCCAGATACTTTGTGGACGAATCAAGTCACTTTCAAAGAAGACGTGAATCAGCATAGCTTGTAGCTGCATAGCGACCGGAATTATCTTGCCGGATTCGAAGAATAGTATTTCCTTGCCTAAAAATATATCGTTTCCCCGGATCATTTTTCTGAAGATTCCCTTCAAGGCTGTTCTCTACCGAACGCCTCCTGTTGGATTCATCAGAAATTGTATCTCCATTCAAAAATAGCAATAAGATCAAGTGACAAAATCGGAACGTGCGCGACTCGTGCAATTCTTTTTCTGTGCAGTTTCGGCCGCACGATCATTTAATTTAATTCCGCATGTTCAAAACCGCAATTCGGAACCGTCACGCACAAACTTTACGGGATTCAATACAATACCTGGCTACTCTTGACTCAATCAATGTGATCTAGCCCCTTTTTTAGATGTTTGTCGAATGATAAAAAAAAATCCGCTGCTCCAACTACTGAGTGGTACAATTACTACAAGCAACTTAGACGAGCTTCTTAACAAAACTATCATCACCAGCTAAGTCGAAAGTAATTAGTAATCGTTCATGCATAATAAAACCAGATGCCGCCATTAACCTCGCTTACAGCAAAGCAATGCAATTTTGGATGCTACAGAAATATCGCTCAGTGTCAAGATGGAAAATAGTGATCGTTCATGCACCATCGGGAGGGACTACGGCAGAGCAATGCAATGTTGGATGATGCAGAAGATTGTAGTGTTTTCTAACAAAATTGTCATCACTTTCAGTTGGAATTAGTAATCGTTCATGCACCATCGGACTGGAACAGCGGAGCATTGCACTCTTGGATGATAAAAGACAACGTTGTCGAAACGTCATACTGCAAGTTTGTTAGTTTGGGCGGCGGGACGTAAGATTACCGGTTCGTATCGTTGTGATCATAGTACCTTGTTCAAAAATATCGCACATACCGTACTATCGGTTGCGTATTCTGAATGACTGAAACAACATACGGTACCTACCTACACACATCGTTCGTATCATACCGTATTTCATACCGTACGTACCGGTAGATACCAATAGCAGTGCCCAGTTACTTACCAGTAATCCCCCTCGCTGTAGCCTCGATCCACGATCCTAGTTCTTCACACTGAGTAAAATTAGTCCTAATCATAATAACGATAGTATCCATATTTACCGTACCGTATTTACGTACCATACCACAAAATAATACGAAGTACTTCAGTAGTCCCCCTCTTTTGCCAAACAATGCCTCTATTCCGTACTACGGTAGTACGAACTCGTAGTACCAAAATCTAAGCTTTACTACCGGTACGATACCGTACGGTAGTAGTAATGAAAATTCGTTTCGTACTCGTACCGCTACGTACGTACGTACTGTACTTGTACGAACTCGTACGAGTGGGTGAAAAAAAGTACTTCGTACTTTACGTACCGATAGGTACGTACTTGTACTGGTACCGAGATGAGTCGGAGTATTCACAGCAATGGTGAATGTAAGGTACAAGTACGAATAGGTGTAAAGTAGGGTGACCGTTCTTTTGAGACAGCTTTTTTTTTTTTCGCCCCCCGTGTACACCCATAGATTTGGGCCCTGTTAGTCTTATTGATCTTACTCTCCACCTGGAACTTCTTGACCAAAGTAATCACCGTGCCAGAATTGGCAAGGTCAAGAGCTATGCATAGATACCCAATTTGCAGGGGTTGCGCGCGCCGGAACCCCTTTGAACTTTATGATTCTTCTGGTCAAGAAAATCACAAAAAGTTGAAAAAAAACTCCATTAACAACGCCTCCTAATACCAAGTGGTCTCAACCAAACCATTCCTTAACCATAGCATTAGAGGCGCCCGCTACTTGGGAATCCCTTCCTTACACCAAGATGAACAAGACCTGCAAGTTTCAGATCGATTGGCCGAGTGGTATAGGATAAATCAGCTGGAACAACAGCAACACTCCCAAGGGCAAAATTCGGAAAAACACCGCAAATCCTCCCATACCAGCAACAAGGATACCTCTGCTCGCGGCAAGCACAAGCAAACCCCACTACAGGGTAAATCGATACTTATCAAGTAGTACAAGAAGATCCCCAAGTTGCGGCTCAATCCAACTGGTCATTTTGGAAAAAACAGCCACAGCCACAGTGACACCCCCAAGGGCCCAAAAAACAATGTCAAAAATCCCCATAGCAGCAACAAGGATCCCCCTGCTTGTGGCAAGCACAAGCAAGCCCCACTACAGGGTAAATCGATACTATCAAGTACAAGAAGATCCCCAAGTTGGGGCTCAATCCGATCGGTCATTTTGAAAAAACAGCCCCAGCCACAGTGACACCCCCAAGGGCCAAAAAACAACATCAAAAATCCCCCCATAGCAGCAACAATGATTCCCCTGCTCGCGGCAGCAACCAGCAAGCCCCACTACAGGGTAAATTGACACTTATCAAGTACAAGATGCCCCCCAAGTTGCAGATCAATCCTCCCGGTCGTTTCGAAAACAACAACTCCAGCAACAACCCCCCCCCCCCCCCAGGGCAAAAAAACTCCCCCTACAACACACACAGTTGGTGCTGTGGCAAGAGGCACCGCCCTTCCCCCTTGCAAGTTAGCACATAACGCCGCTGTTATTCTAAACCATTTCCACACTGGTACTATCATTACAGCGGCTGCTATGTTAATTGCGGGATTTACACAGGAGGAGAGCAAGAATTGCTCCCTACAGAAGAGAGTATTGCGGAAGAAGGCAAAACTCTTGGAAGAACAAGAACAAAACAAGAAGGCTGCCCCCCCCCCCCCCACCGCTGTTGTTGTTGTTGCTGGATCAAATGGTACCAGCGTTTCGCCTGTAACTAATCCAAGTGGACTGTTGGACCCCCCCTCCCAAAAAAAATGCCGAATAATAACAACAACAACAACAACAACAACAACAAAAGAGCTCATATGGCCTCAAGCAACACCAATGGAAGCACATCCTTGACAACGATGAAGATGACAACGCCGGCAGCCCCGGCAACAGGAACAGCGCCAGCAGGAAGCACAGCAGGAAGCACAGCAGTGACTACTACAGCAGCGTTTTTGGAAAAGGAAAACTCCCCTTCATCCAAAAAAAAATCGAGCCTCCGTTGGATTTGAAAAAAAGGAAGACTCTCCACTAAGTCCAATGTGATAAGGCAAATGAGAAAGCTATGAAGGATCAATTCGACCATGCTTGGAAGGAAGCAGAGGGAAGGTTGGTGAAGCAGTTGGAACTACCCAATGGAGTCAAACGTGTTCCTGCTACTGTTATCTGTGATGTCGTGAACGAAACATATGGTACATCCATTAACCCTAACACTTTGAGGAATCGCGTCCGTGAAGGCCTGTCAGGTCCGCCACAGTGGGGGAGGAGACCAGTGCTTCCTGAATTGGTGGAGGATGTGCTTGGCGAGGCGATTTCAACTTTTGTTTCCTTGACCGCGGCTCGGATGAAGGATGAACCGGACCGTCAGATGATCATTTGCAAGTTGACAGCGTGCATCACAAACGGTGTTATTGTGGCGCCCCTGACTGACCCTGTCTCCTTATTCAAGCGGTTGCAACCTAAGTTTGCAGATGAGGTGGAAGTTTCTAACCAGAATTCACAGACGGAGGAGCACCGTGCCACGTATGCAACTCGTAAAAATTTAAATGAATGGTTTAATACTTTGAATACTTTTTTTCTGGAAATGGGCGTTGCACGGTTGCCAACGGCAGAGGAGACGGCTGCAGGACATGAGGGAGAGCTCTACTTTCCCCCAAACAACTCCGACGGATAATCAACGTGGACAAAACAGGCCTGTCACTCGATACAACCACGAGCAACTCTGGGGGCCGACCGGTAACGCAGTACTGACCAAGCGACAAGCACCTTCCCATTGGCGTGAGCCATGCAAACAAAAGCAGTCACCGCATAACACTCCTCTGTGGGAGCTGTGCCTCGGGGGATCCCATCCCCCCCCATTTTCAGTTGAAAAGTATGGCTAAAGATGATGCAAACAAGCAAATCCAGGATTCGTTTTTGGAAGAGCTCGAGCACAATACGGTAGCCGGAGCATGGGGGTTCAACAAACCAACCGAACGGTGGAGTACTGTGAACTGTAATGCCAGTGCAGGCATGGATGGTACAGAGTTTACAAAGGTAGTGAAGAATGCATACATGCCGTTGTATCCTGACCTTGCCCCAGTGCCTGGAAAGAGGGTAGTGTTGTTAGTGGATTCAGGTCCGGGACGGGAAGATGACAAGTTGCAAATCATTACCGCCCTGGAAGGCCTATACTTACTAACTGGAGTTCCGAATACGGCACATATTTGGCAACCAACAGACCAGAACTACGAACCATTTAAAACTATGTTTCGCAAAAACAAGAAGATACTCAACAAGTCACAGCGTGCAAGGGAGCTCACGATGCGATCAGATGATATTCCACGGCTCGTATTCGGGGGACGCTAGACAGAGTACGTCACTTTGGACACCGCGTATCACACCGCATTTTCTGTGGAAAAAACAAAGGCTATCTAGCGCAACATCGGTATTGTCCCTTTCACACGCAAATGTCTAGGGAACCGCAATGTAGCTCACTCAGTAACAATGCTACCAAATGGTTCTATAGACCTTACAGCGGATCCAACGACGGCGAAGTTGCTTGACCTTGAACTTTCCAACAGCAACGCAGTAAAATACCTCACGGAGTACGGTTTGAAAGGCGAAGCATTTGCTGCAAAGGCACCACGAAACAACAAGAAAGACAAGATTGCGTCTACAAGAGCGGGTTCGAAGGAAATAATATTGAAAACTGCAACGGCAAGGACAGCAGGACAGAAATTTCGAAGCACGGGCGGGTTCGTCACTAACTCATACGGCATTTGGAAAGTGAAGGTATTGAAGGAACGCTTGAACAAAATCGCCATACTGAAGACTAGAAAGGCGCGCGCCGCCACTTTTGCAACAAAGAAGGGAGCAGCTGAGGCCTTAGTTGCAAAGTGTGGGGGCGAATTTGCTAGGCTAGGATTGCAAGCATCGAAGGTAGTGTATGAATGGAAGCTTGGAAAGAAGGTTGCTGCTGGAATGAAAAAAGAACATGTTGTTGCTGCTCTAGTTAATGCAAAGGATGATCCGCCAATGGGCGCGGTGGAGTGGAGCAAGGAGCGCGATGGCGCTGAATTGCAGAGGCTGGAGAAAGTAGAGATAAAAATTAAAGAAACAGAATTGGGGAAGGCTATGGCAGAGAAATTAGAGAAGTGTGTTCAAACAATTAAGGAAGTGACTTCAGAGATGCTGGAGATAGCAGCCCTGGATGATGGGAAGATTGAATACATCAAACAGATGCAAGCAACAAGGGTGAAACAGGAACCAACATGCGATTTGGAGCTTAGAGCAGTGTAATCAATGGCGTCATCGTCGTCGTTGTCGTCGTTGGTTGAATCGCGTCCCTCCCCACCCCCCAGTGTGGTGCAATTGAATTAGTTAATTTAGTATCTGTTATTTGTTATTTGTTTGTTATTCAGTTGCAATTAGATGGATTAGGAAGGAAAGAAGTGAGAACGAATTTCAAGTTTTTCTGCAATAGAGGTGCGAAATTCGTCTCGGAAATTTCGAACGGAGGTCCGAAATCGGTTCGAAATAAGTCATGAGACCAATTTTAATCATGAGTGTTATGTTGAACATTTTGCTTTGGTACAAATTCTACATGGGCCTACTTGGTCTCTTCGTCATTAACACCTATACTCCTACGTACGCGTACCTGTGCACATAATTCAAGTCTTACTTCGTACCTCGTAATCCCACCGTTTTGGGACTCACTCAGTACCGGTAGTATTGATGCAGTGATTCCTGGATACCAGGGATTGGAAAGTGTCGTATGCCTCTAGTAGAAGGTACAAACATAGTGGTATAGTGTATAAGTATGTATGTGTAAATAGATTAAAACTAAGATTGTGAGCAAGCTCTGCAAACTACTCCAAAGAGTTGAGCTTGTGCTATTTTGCTAAGACAGTTGAAAGACGTTGAACTTGAAATCCAACGTTCTTTGTACATAGAGGAATTAGATATGTTCTTCATCCAGTCTTCAAGATAGAATGTCGGCTGGCGTGGCATTGTTGATGACATCACACTTTTCAGATTTTTATGATTCATGGGAATTCAATTGTGAGGGTTTAAATACCACACTCTTTTTCTTCACATAAAAGTTTCAATTGGTGGCACAGAATTTTGGTGGTCGCGTGTAATCAGTATTCCATAGATAGGAAATTTTTAATTGGTGTGATATGGTTTTAGGTTCTGAATGTTCATCTGTTGGACAATGGGATTTCCTAAGAGGAAGGAAACTGTTCCGTTGGTGTGGATTTGCTGGATAGTGTAGGGGTCTTGTTTGCTTCTTGCTTCAAAAGCTCCAGGAATTTGCTTTTCATTTTTCATCATAACTTGGTCTCCAACACTATTCATGAAGCTTCCGGTGACTATTTTCTTTTAGAACATTCTTGTCAATTTGGGCTTGTCTTTTGTTTCTGACCATGGCCAAGTCACTGATTACAGGGATTGGTAGAAACATATCTCGATGGAAGACAAGGGCGCCTGAGGTTATTCCAAAGGTCTTGTGGATAGTGGATCTAACAGCAAATTGGGCCAATGCAAAGACACCACTATCAATGATGCCGGTGGCGTCCTGAAGAGTCTGTGGTAGATTGGTATTGAGCTCTGTTCTCATTGCAGACTTGATAGTATCGTGGACTCTTTTGAGCACAGTGTTTGACTGTGGGTTTTGTACCAAGCAAACCTTTGCTTTGATTCCAAGGTTGGCTAGGTGAAGTTGAAAGTCATTGCTCATGAAGTTGGTTCCTTGGTCAACGATGCAGTTGACTGGTTTTGGATATCAAGAAAGCCAACCATTGTTGAGGGCATGGACTGCCATGAGGCCAGTTGGGTTTACTTGTGGCACTCTGATTATTTCAAGGAGATCGGTGCACATATCCATGATGGTGAATCCGTTGAAGGAGATGGTTCCATGGCCGGGGATCTTGATCTTCCAAGGACCGACTCCATTGATTGCGATGG
Source organism: Pseudo-nitzschia multiseries (assembly GCA_037355745.1). Lineage (NCBI taxonomy): Eukaryota > Bacillariophyta > Bacillariophyceae > Bacillariales > Bacillariaceae > Pseudo-nitzschia > Pseudo-nitzschia multiseries. Next base: position 32,792,975 of record CM074781.1, on the reverse strand, counting down.
TATCCTAAGGAACATACTGGTGTTCTTTGGTTGGGAGTTGCCCATGGCTTTGGTGGGTGTTCTTGTATCGTTGACAAGTGTCGCAGGATCTGCAGAAGGAGTTGATTTGGTCCTTCAAGTTTGCGGCATATACAAATTGGTTAATGGTTCAATACAACCTTTAAGCACCGGTGTGGCCAAGCACATGTAATATTTGATTGTGGCTTGTACTCGGTTTGGATGGAGTACAATTTTCTTTTGACTGTTGGATTCAACAATTCACAGGTCGGTGCGATTGAAGTTTTCAGTTGTGTACCTTGGATTGGTGGAGATATCTATGTTGGCAGCTTGGTCTTGGGCAAGCTGATCAAACGCTAAGGGGTACATGGGAATATCTTCCGGATAGTTGAGGAACAAGTCCGAAAGAGAGAGGACGGCGGTTGGGTTGTCTGTTGAATGCGTTGGAGCAATGTCCATGGCTGTTGGTGTTGGGGATTCCTTCTCCTCCTCCGGGGGTTGCTGAAGAGGGAGCCGAGAGAGAGAGAGCATCAGCAATGACATTATCTTTGCCGGGAATAAATTTGAAGACCGGAGAGAATTCTTCAAGGAGCATTCTCCAAGTCATAATCCTGTGGCTTTCAAGGTTTTGGCGAGTTAAGTTGAGGTGGTGGGTATATACGATGATTTCTGCACCCCAAAGAATGGTGCAAAATTCCTTGAAAGCTTCAACAATGCAGAGCATCTCTTTATCGGCCGTTGGGTATTTCTGTTGACTAGCGTTGAGTTTTCTGGAGAAGCAGAGTATGATGCGGCCTTCTTGCATAACAACGGTGCTGAATTGATATTCGGACGCATCAGTGTATACATGAAAGGGCTTGTTTGGATCCAGAAAGACAAGCAGAATATCTTTTGCAATAAGGGCCTTTGCTTTGTTGAAGGCTTCGATGAGTGCTGGAGTTGGAGATACCTTGCCTTTTGATTTTCCTGAGAGGTCTGTGAGTGGGGCAAGAACTTCTGCATGCTTCAGATAGAAGTTTTGATAGAAGTTGATCATTCCAACGAAGGATCAAAGTTGGGTTGTTGTTGAGGGAAAGACCAGTTTCAAGATGGGAGCTATCTTGTTTGGATTGGGTCTGATTCCATCTCTGGAGATGATGTGTCTAAGCCAAGGCACCTGTGATTGGAACCAGTGGCACTTGGAGGGCTTGATGGAAAAGTTGTGGGTCTTGAGTAAGGAAAGAACAGAAGAAACAGATTTGCAGTGAGATTCAAGGGTGTCGGAGAAGATTCCGATATCTTCAATGTATACTTCAATGTCCTTTATGTGGAGCAGCATCTGTTCCATGCAGCCTTGGGTCCAACTTGGAGAGTTGAGGAAGCCCATTGGCAATTGGAGAAGTAAAAATTTTGCAAATGGAGTGACAAGGACACAAAGCCAAGTGAATGCTTCATCAAGTTTGAAGGTGTGGAATTGCATGCTGACGTCAATGAGAGTCACATATTTGAAGACTTTTCTTTGGTGGAAGGCAATGTCTTGGAGTTTTGGAAGTGGATAGTGGAGCTTCTTGGTGACCTTGTTGAGCTCCAGAAAGTTGCTGATGAGTCAACAGGAGCCATCTGGTTTTGGCACTACAAAGGTTGGCATTCCCCATTTGGTGGCATAGCAGCATCCGAGGGTTCCAAGTTTGACTTGTCAGTCAATTTCCTTCTTCACAACTTCATGTTGGTGGAGCGGAATTGGATATGGTTGCTTGACATGGAATGGCTTCGCGTCTTGCTGGAGCTCAATGTGGAACTCTTGATTCGGGAAAATGCCTAATTCCTTATCATTCAAGCCTTCAAAAAGTTCTTCATTTTGGCAGAGTATTGGTAACAAGGTATGTTTCTCATAGTCAGACAGATGTATTTGTTTGTTGACTAACTTGTCGAGGTCTGTCTTTTCATACTTGGAGGTGCCATCAACATACAATTGTTTAACGGCTTGGTTGGAATAGCTTTCAGCAACAGAGTGTGGCTCTGCTGACATGATCTTGTGGAGTAAGACCTTGTTATCAAAAGAGTTGCAAGGATGGAAGTGCATGGTCTTTTCATACCATTCTATGGTACAAGCTCCGAAGTCCATCTTCATCCTGAGGTCTCTCATGGTTCTTCTACCAATGAGGAGATGACATTTGATGTTCTGGGTGACTACAAAGCACTTGATTTTCAGGACCCTCATGGAGTAGGAAAGTTCAGGAAACATGGTGGTGTTCTCCAAGGTTATGTAGTGATTACTAGTGGTTTATCATTGGTCGTTTGCATTTGAACTGGTTGTTCAAGTAAGTTTTTCTTGATTCCAGGAGGGATTGCTGCTTCCACAATGATGTTATCTGTAGATCTGGAATCGAAGAGGGTCTTCAGGTAGTACTTTCTAGAGGAACCATTGATTGAGTTGCAGACACTGACCATGGTTGGAGCAAGGTCGACGTCCGTGTTGCTGGGAGCAACATCTTGCTTGTTGTTGTCAGAATCAAGGGTTTTCACTTGTTCATCAATGGGAAATCGCTGAAGGTCTGAATTGTAATATTCAGGGTCCACATCCATATCAGCATGGAAGAGGTCTGGCCAGGGTATGGATGGAATGGTATCCTCTGGTTGGTTGATGAAGATATACATGTGTTGTTCTGGCTCATATGGGTTGTTGTTTCCATATGAAGAGGAATTGCTAGATCGGTTACTGTTGTTGCTACTATTGTTGGAGCTTCAATCATTCGCATGGGCGTCAGAGTTGTTCTCATTGTCGTTGTTGGACCTGCTATTGGAGTTTGTTCCAAATTTGTTGGTATAGCATTCTTGGCCCCAAGTATGATTTGTACCAGGACGGATTGGACATGGTGAGTCATTGAAGATCCTTGTTGTCCCTTTGTTGTTCTTGCCTTGATTGTTGGTGTTGTTGTTGGTGTTGTTATTGCGTTGTTGCCAATTTTGGCCATTGCCATTATTGTTTGATTGGTTATTTCCAGTGTTCCAATTGTTTCCATTGTTTCCATTGTTTCAATTGCAGCGGTTATTGTTGTTACGATTGCTGTTGTTGTTGTTGTTGTTGCTGTTTTGCGATGGATTATCTTGTTTCTTTTTGCAATTTCGTGCATACTGATATCTTTCAAATCTCATCATCATTTCAGAAAGAGTATCCCTATGAGGGGAGTGGTGGTGTTGGTAAGTATACTTCCAATCACCGGGCATGGATTCAAAGATTAAATTCTTGAACTCACGCTCTTTGATTTCTGCATCCTCAGGTGGTTGTCCTGGAAGCAGCGGAAGAATAACATGATTGTGGAAGTTAACTTGGGAGACAAATTGGTGAACTGTCATATTGGTTGTCTTCTTGATGTTGGTGAGAAGTCTTCGATGGTTTTGATATGTGTCAAGGTTGTTATCAAACTTGTAGTTGACAAATGAATCAATGGTTGTGGTGAAGTTGTTGACAGTTTGTTGTGGGACATTGGCTGATATGTAGTCATTCCACCAGCTCTTGTCAGTGTAATCTCTGAGGAGGTCCGCAAACTTGTCATATAGTCTTGGACCTGTGGTTAAGCCAAGTGTTTTCTTGGCAAGAATAAATTCATTGACGGTGAAAAGAATTTATAATTTGGATGCTCCTGCAGTAATCAGAGGGATCTTGAGCTTGGTAGCTTCAGGCATTCCATTGAATTATTGCGTGTGCTTGAATTCAACCTTGTCGATAGACTCTTGGTCAAAGTCAAACTTGAAAGGGATGATGGAGTAGTAGTAGTAGGTAGACATTGTCTTCTTCTTACTGGACAATCGGTAGGAGCAGTTGGTTGCTTGTTAGTGTTTACGTGAGTAGTAGTTGAAATAGTAGTTGTAGGTCAAAGCAGTTTTTTGACTGTTTAAACATTGTCGTATGCCTCTAGTAGAAGGTACTAACATAGTGGTATAGTGTATAAGTATGTATATGTAAATAGATTAAAACTAAGATTGTGAGCAAGCTCTGCAAAAGTTGAGCTTGTGCTATTTTGCTAAGACAGTTGAAAGACATTGAACTTGAAATCCAACGTTCTTTGCACATAGAGAAATTAGATATGTTCTTCATCCAGTCTTCAAGATAGAATGCCGGCTGGCGTGGCATTGTTGATGACATCACACTTTTCAGATTTTTATGAGTCGTGGGAATTCAATCGTGAGGGTTTGAATACCACAAGGGATTGGAAGTGCCACATGGAATTCCCTAGAAATAGAAGGGATGGACCAGGGAACGAGCCCCTGTACTGGAGTACGTACCAGAGTACATAATCAAAGATCTGTAAGACATGCTGCAAATACAGGCTAGCCTTACTACTAACAAGCATGCTGTACAGCACCTCTCCAGCAGCAAATGCAAAAAAGGATACAGCACATGATGTTTCTCCCTGTTTTGCTCTTAAACTGATAGAAGTAGAATAGTGTTGGTGAAGAGAGTCCTGGTCCAATAACCGCTTCTTTTGTTCCTGTACTTGTCTACAACCATCCATGCTATGGGAGATCCCTTACTGCCAAAGACATCATATGGGCCATACTTTTAAAATCCTACTATGGCAAACCCTTTTGACATTCATTCCCATGAAAGGAAGAAGGACAGCTATAAAGTTATCTTTGAGAAGTTCAAGAGAGATGCTGTGGACATCCTAAGCCCCTGCTTGCTGATGAACTACAGCATGGATATATTTGAAGCCCAAGCCATAGGTGGACAGAAGGGAACTCCCTTATCCTAAAGAGCTCCCTGGCCCTTCAGAGGACCAAGGTCTACATCCCCTTGGACTGGAGCAAAGCAACTACCCAGTTGGAACGCTACACAGTGGTCCTGGGAACCCTTTTGGGAGCCACCCACACAGTAGTCAGTAACAACATACAGGGACTCTAGTGCCTTAAGCTACAGCGAATGCCCTTTTGAAGAACCATAGCTGATGAAATGGGGGAGTACAACGAGTTTAGTTGCTAATGCCACTCGGACACGTAGAAAGTGTACCAGAATCTACAGAGCGTCAGCGCGTATCATTAACCACTAAATCTTAACCTGTCCGCGCAGCATTCCTACAGCATTCCTATGACAAAAACACTACCAAAAATTACCACAGAGGTGCGAAAACAGCGCCCGATGAATTTAAAAAACATGTGAATCGTTACTACCTGCTATGCTATTAGTGCGCTCATTCCTCCCAAACCGTTGGAGTAAACAATAAGCTACAAATACATCAATGAAGAGCCCTTAATGTGGGGATTCATTTGCCTGTGCTACCAACTTTTTGGAGTTTCTATAGCCTGAGATACAATACCATGGACAGGTGCTTGTTGGGCAGTTTTTAGCTTAGTGTGTAAAATAACACGTGAAAAAAAGGCTCATAACCAGTCTTTTAAAATCGAGTGGCATTAGCAACTAAACTCGTACCTTACTCCCTCTCTAATGGTCTACTACTTCCAACTAAGGGTGAGAGGCTTGCTGGAAGAGCAATGGGAAAGTCCGGTGGCTATTCCCCCTCCCAGCTTCAGGGAAGAGATATAGCAGTTCTACATGACTCAGAACCTAAATGCCTTGCCGTGCACCGGAACGAGTTATGAGAACTCGTGATTGAATAAAGAAAGCGAGTATTAGCAATCGCCGATTATTCCGATAGCAACAGCAATGGACTAGTAGCAGTAGCTGTAGACTAATCGATAGCGCTCACAATTTGCGTATCACTACTATTCTAACACTAGCAGACCCGGGGTATGGCATGGCTGCCCAATGTCACCAATGTTGGTGCTTTGGGGCTGCTCAAGAAACTTCCTCCATAGACCGGAGCCACCAAGTTCAAAGGGGCAACACCATGAGTGCCTAAGCTTGCCCCCCTCCCCCCTCCCCCCCCCCCCCATCATATGCCCGGGGGGATTATTAGATGCAAGGAAAGCTCCTATACAGTGACCTCTATGTTACAAAAAAATTAGGTAAGATTAAAAAATTGATTGCATGCCTATATGTTATATGGAGAGCCCTCCCTGAGTCATCTGTGCTGTCCTTGTGTCCTAAATACTAAATAGTGGTAGGGAGCCCCAGAGCCCCCACTACTGCAGCAACAGTAACCGCAACAAACAGACAAGCTTATCCTATAACATCAAGGAACCCTGGGCCACACACAACTCAAGGGACACCAACCCTAAGGTTTAGTAGCTCTTTGCAGTTTGCCCTTGGACAACCGCCTGGGACCGAGCGCTGTTGGATATCTCCATAGTGCGTCTCAGCCCCAGTGTTGCACCACCGTCGCCTCAGCAATATCTCAGCCCAAAAGCTGCATCAGTGTCTTCCACCATTCACACCCTTGTGTCAGGGACCAATTGGACTGCTGCATCAAGAGTGTCACCTACTGGTACCTCCAAGCATCCAGTCGGGGGGGGGACTTCATCTGTGCCATCTGTAGTCAAGGAGATCTTCACCCTGACATGGGGCAGAGCTGCACACCTATTGGACCAATTCAGATGCATTGGCATACCGGCACAGATAAACACACTCCCCTGATCCCTGGGCTACTCAGCACCGCCCTGAAGAGAGGACCACACCAGTCCTCCCACCAAGGGACTGAGTTCCTTTGAGAAGAATATGCCAACATGATGGGCAAGTAACAATGGACTGTGCTCCCAGTCAACCTGATCCAACAGGTCACTGGACCTAGGCTAAGACCACTAGGATTGGGGCTCCAGAGGGGTAGGCACCCCTGAATGATATCTGACTACAGTTACTTCGGGTGAACAAGGATGCGGTGCCACTATCTCCCAAAGAAGTAATGCAGTTTGGGCAGACACTACAGATGCTGCTGACTAGGATTCATTGTGCCAAAGGCAAGCTTGGGCCTATCTACATGTCCAAGAAAGACCTATCAAATGGGTTCTATATGCTCCAACTGAAGGCTAAGGATACTATGAAGCTGGGTGTCCTCTTCCTTAGTCAGGAAGGAGAGCCCTTTCTGATTGGCATCCCACTCACGAGCCCTATGAAGTGGTGCCCCAGTCCTCCAAACTTCAGCGCCTGTAATAAAACAATAGCCAACCTAACTCATGCTGTATTCAGTTGCAATGGGTTAGCTCTAGCTATAAGCCAGCCCCACAGGCTGGACAAGCTGGCCAAGACTCCACCAGTTAAGCTGTTGGAACCAATAATCCACCTATCTATCAAGAACAGCACCACTCCGTACCGCAAATCCATGCAATACTGGGATGTCCATGTAGATGACTTCTGTGGCCTAGTCCAAGACAACCAGTGGACCAGAAGAAATGTTGAGTGAGTCCTCTTCCAGTCCCTCAACCAAGTCTTCCAGCCCTTATCAGTCTGACACCCCATTCAGGTAAGAGCCCGCTTCCATAAAGAAAATGCTCGAGGGGGATGTCACCTGGACTACCAAGAAGGTCATCTTAGGCTAGCTCATTGATTCCATCAACAAACCTATCAGTTGTTCAGCCCACCAGGTGGAGAGACTGCACGGAATCCGTCAGTCCATCATACCCACCCAAAAGACTGTGAAAGCCCAGCAGTGGCACGAGCAACCAACATTGCAAGCAGGCCCACTGGGATAGCTGAGCTGATTGTGGATGTGTGCTCTGCTACCTTGGGGGCATGTGATGCCTCAGGCACCAGTATGGGGCACCCACTTTGTCCCTCTCCCCAATAGGAAAGTACAGCCCCTCATGTGGAGGAGCTCCTTCCCCTCATGGGTCCAGTCCACCTTGGTTAGCTCTGATAATCCAGATGGCACTGTCAACAGCAGTGACCTGAAGCTTGCAGGCTCTATTGCTCACAATGATGTACTGGCACATGCTGACAAAGGAAAGAGGCAACCACCACTACATGACCACTTGCCTCCTTGCTCCAGCTCCAGCACTCCCTGCACCAGCGCCTCCACAAGTATATCCCTCTCAGGGATTACATCCCTGGGCCAGTCAATCACTTAGCAGATCTCATCTTGAGCTCACCTCTCTCTGACACTGTTCTGCTGCACCACTTCAGCACTCACTATCCCCAGGACTTGCATTGGATCTTATACCATCTAAGGCTGCAATACAGTCTGCATTGACTTTGGCTCTATCCAGAGGGAGATGTGATCCTCCTCTGCTACTGAGCTCTATGCCAGATGTAAGGATACTCATTGGAAGCAGTGGCTTCACTATTGTCTGCCTCAAGGCTTTGACCCCTTCCTTCAGTCTGTTATAGATCCAATCACACTCCTCCAAGTCTTTGCAGAAAGACTCCATGATGGCTGACTGTCCTGTCACCGCACGCCCATCCGCTATTGCACAGTAGCAGGTACCATCCATTCAGTGGGACACATGCTGGCCTGCTTGGGGGCTCAAGTTCCCAGAAAAGACTCCACTGGAGGGCTGGACTTTAGGCTGGCTGCCCAATCCAGAGGATATGCTGAGCTAGACCTGTCCTCTTACAGAGTTAAGCTAGTCCCCATGACTTTGGTCATTCATGCACTCAGGTTTGCCTACAACACAACCCCTACCCCAGCACAGCAGGCAATGGCCAATACAATTTGCATTGCCTTCTTCTTCTGCAATAGACCAGGGGAATACACCGGTACCACCAGGGACGACCAAGCCTTTGTCCTAACTGATGTCTCCTTCTATGTAGGCTCCAGGGAGCTCCTGCAATCAGGCTCTGCACATGAGCTGCAAGCAGCCACCTCTGTCATCCTCACCCTCACCTTCACGACACAGACAAATGGAGACAAGGGAGAAGTGGAAGCCCACACAAGGAGTGGATACTCCCTGGGCTGCCGGGTTGTAACTTGTGCACATCAAGTCCTGCGCTCCACCTCAGGGGCTGCTCTAGCAGCCCACCCTTTAGCGCATTTTTTCTAGTAAAACTAGTCAGTTACATTTCTGATGGTGTCTTGACTCTTGTTAGAGCTGGGACTGTCACCAAGTCAATGACGGTCTATCCACGGACCCTCTTCCCCTCTACAGGAATTTCACCCACTGCCATATCTCATCTGTGTGGTCCCTACGTGCAGGGAAGCAATTGCCCTGCTGCAGGGCATATGCAATTCCAATGTCATCAAAGAGCTCCTTGCAAGATGGCACAGTGACTCCTCCATGATGAGATACTACCTCCGTCAGTAGTCTCCTCTTCCCCCATGTTCAACACTGTACTAGAACAAAGCAATATCCCAAACAGTCATTGATGATGAATAAGGCACGGATGATAGTCCGGCAAGATTATGAGTAGGACAAGCCAAAGCAGGACGCGTCGGAGACACGCCCCCCTCCCCCGCTCCATACACATCGGCCATCTTGTCCATCGCCCGCGCCAAGACACAAGCAGCTAGCAAGATATGCATGCCTTGGTCTCATAGGTAGGTAGGTACAATACAGAGACGCTGGTCAGACCCCATCTGGATGCCTATCCAGGCGCCCAGATAGTCCCTGGCCAAGCTTGGAGCCCAGACAGAGGGGATCAATGCCCAGAGACTCACCACATGGTCCAGCAGCCCAACACAGAGCCGTGACAATGAGGATGATGTGCATTGAGAGCAAACTAACTAAGCTACAAACCACATAACCCTACAACACATCCTGCGCCGCATACACGACCCTGCCGATGCCCCTAAGCTCAAACCTATTGGTGACACAACCATTCACACAAAATCCAAACCCCACACAAAAACACATTTTTCCACATTTATCGCGTTCCCCTGGTAACTCTCCCACATGGCCTTTTCACACTAGCCTACAACCACTTTTGCCACAACACCATACACGGCACCACACGAACCTCTGCATCTGCACCACGAACAACCCCATATTACCTTGCCATTAATGATCTCCGTTACACCCATTCACTTCCCCTAGCGCCTCCAGATAAAACCACACATTGACTGCCACCTGTTGTGGCATCAAGCAGTCAGGACCACCAGACAGATAGACAGCCACCTTGTTCAACAACACACAGACACTTCAGTCATGAGTCACTGACGCATTCTGCGCATCAATCATTGCTCAATTGTATTCAAACATCAGGATAGTCTTCTCCTTGAAGTTCTCATCTGATTCCAATTATCAAAGAACACAGTGCTTTTCCAATCTTAGCATAGATCAAGCCTAGAAGCTTCTCAAAGTTATCTTTAGTTCTAAAACTCAATAGCACACAATTTCACCTACAGCGTAGTTCATATTGGGTCATTCCCGAAAACACAGAACATCTGTGTGTTCCTTGTTGGACACTTTTCTGTGTCATCCGTCACACAATGCGTGCAGATTTTACACGCATATGGCTATTTTCATGTTTACCAGACCCCATCGTAAACATAAAAGTCTCGCAATTTTGTGCCGGCCATTTGGAATCCATGAAATCACATTTTTCATTTCCTTGTCAGTAATCTGTGTGTATGCCGGCCCTGTATTTTACATGGTACTTGTAGGGATCTTCCCCGGTTATGTGCTATGTGTTCTTTCATCGTATCGTCCCGATCCTTGCTGTATTGCTGTATGGTATTGGTCCTTTTATGAGGTTCTTAAGTAGTAATTAATTAAGTAATTAATTCGATGGGCCTTTTGCTTGATCGTATCTTCATGTTTTTAGGGGATAAATGAGACCTATTCTGAACTGCTGGCATTACTTTTCATGATCTCCAGAAGTAGTTTCCTCACGGGCAGTTATTTTTGTTCTTTTTGAATTGACATACTAAGGCTCCAAGTGTTTACTTATTGATCTGGTTTTTAATGATATCTTGGTCTGTACCTTTGAACCTGTTTTTCTGTGGTGTGAAGTGGAATCGTTTTTACCACTTAACGATCTCAATGTACTAGTGGAGGTGTGAAACCAGGAGATACCAATTTTTCATCATTTGTATCGTAGGTATGACCAAATTCCTTATTCCAAAAATGAACATGAATGTGGGAAGAGTTTTTAGCGAACAGATATCTGTGTATGTTGGTTTTCATTTCTGAATACACACATTGATGCTATGTGTGCAATGATGACACACATATTCTGTGTTTTTGGGAATGATCCATTGAGCTCAATTGCAACATCGCTGAATTTGTTTTATCGATAAAAACAACCTTACACTCCTAAAAATCTAACGTAACACCTGATCCACCATGGCCGCCATGGCTCAACTTCAAGCTGCAAAGCAGCCCCCAATCCCATTCAAACCGGCCACCCTTTATCAGGATTACCCAATCACCCATCTCATTCACCGTGTACCTAACACTGTGCCTCCTACCACTGCCCAGATCACAGCTGCATCCAACACAACTCCCCCTCTCCCCCCTCCTCCACCTACAGTCTCTGGACACACCCTCAAGTAACAGGACACCACATTCTGCCCGGATGCTAGAGACAGCACGGAACACCTTATCTGTGTTATCAAATACTTCATCAATGCAGCTAGCTCTACAAAACTCAACATCCATGACAATGTCAATCATCACAAGGCCCCCGGCGTCCTTGGTGGTGACCTCAAGCACTTTTGGGACGCCGTTGTTCAAAATGCAGCCAATGCCATCCTCAACGCCAACTATCCCAAGAACATCTGCAACTTCCTCTTCATGTTCCTACCATCCAATGCATTCCTCATTCAACAAAAATACATGTCACAAGTAACCAAGCCTTTCCACATGGGTTGTTTTGCTGTTGCAGGCCAACTCTGTCTCATCAACATCCTGAGTATCCACTTGCCTGGATCTAACAGTCAGAAACTTTACCCTGATATGACCTCCATGAAAAATACTTTCTATTGTCTCATGCTGCCAACTTGGCAACTCAAGTTCAACAAAACAGGTAACCAACTTGATGATGCCAACTACAACTTTCAACGTCGTGTCGCCTTCATGGAGCAACAATGTCTACATCACTACACTGGACAACTGCTCCAACAGAATCAAAATCATCGCAAGTATAATGGCGATTACAGCAACAACAACAACAACCGCTCTCAGCGCTCTCAATATGGCATAGTCCGCTCTTTGTACAGTAACTACCGCTTCATTCGAACCAACGGTGCACAACCTCCCTACCAGAACAGCACTTATCGTATCTCCTACTCAACTAACTACAACTGTTCACCCAACCTGGGATTCACACGCCCACCGTCTAGTAACAATTATTCATCCCCTTGTCCTCAAGGGTTTCGCCCTGGCAATAACACCACCTATTGTCCATCCCCTGGATGCAGGAGCAACACCCACAGCAACCAACCAAGCCCGCGGTACAACACACATTTCCAACAGCGTCAACACAATCCTAATGATGCTCATCATCTTGATATGGATGATGACTTGCATTATGAAAATGGCATAAAAGATCAACAACCAGCAGATAACAATGATCAACTGCAGGACGGCAACTACTATCACGACAAAGGTAAATCAATATGGTACACAATTAACTCAAGAATCCAGCAATTAAGATGGATTCTATCATGACAATGAAGCCGGCTGCTACCATCAAGATGACCAAGGTCGTCATCACACCAATCACTGACAATCCAAACCAAACAAAAAACCGTTCCGTACACCGTTGCCCTAGCCCGCTTCATTCAAACCACTCCTTCTGCAAGACTATAGTATCTCATCCTCTGTGATTCTGGTTACAAAACTACTTGGTTTAAGAATCACGATCTTCCCAAATCCATCATCCCAACCGTCACAGCACCAATCTATGGTGTAACCATGACAGGAGAATTCAACTCCAACCAACAAATATCTCTCAAGCACTTCACTCTTCCAGAGTCTTCCAGAGTTAGCACCTGACATCAGCCTCCCCTTGCTAGATGCTCAAGTCTTTCAAGCACCCTGTTGCTACGACATAATCCTTGGACACAACGCCCTTCCCCCCTTCAAAATTGTTCTAGATTTCAATGCCAATATCATCAAAAGTTCAAAACACATCATAGTCCCCATGTACATCTTCCGTTATCTCCTTGCCAATCCTACAGCTCTTGCCTTACAAATCCATGACCTCCAAATCGATACAGCCACACCAACAGCAAAGGATGACAGTTTTTCAGTCACCAATCCCAAACCTAACAAAACCATCCTTGACTCTACATACAGCCAACCTGATGTTTGCACCGTCTGTGACAAATGCACACATTTGACTGCAGAGCAACACAACCAGTTACACGACGTTCTATGCAAATATCAAACCGATTTCAATGGCAAACTCAAACATTATCCCAATGACAAAATCCATCTCAACATCAATCCTTCTGTCAACCCCAACCGCTCACAAGCTTACCCTGTTCCTCGTGCTCAACTCAAACTCTTCAAAATAGAGCTCAACCATCTTGTTGACATTGGCCTACTTTCATGTCAAGGCAGGTCAACATGGATCTCCCCAATGTTCATTATCCCCAAGAAAGACGGCAAAGTTTGATGGGTCTCCAATTTCTGTGCACTCAACAAAGCCATTCAACGCAAAGTCTACCCTATCCCTTGAATTCAAGACATCCTTTCTTGCTGCTCTGGCTACAAATACCTCACCATGATGGATATATCAATGCAGTACTACACTTTTGTACTCAATAAGGAAAGTAAAGATCTCACCACAATCACAAGTCCCTTTGGTCTCTACAAATACAATTGTCTACCAATTGGAGTTTCCCAATCCCCTGACGTAGCACAGGAAATCATGGAAAAGGTCCTATGTGACATCTCCAATTTCAAAATCTACATCAATGATATTGCTTGCTTCAGTAAATACCTTTGACGATCATCTTCATTTGATCAACACCACCCTCACTCGTCTACATGACAAGGGATTACTATCAATTCCCTCAAATGTGAATGGATCATCCAAGAAACCGACTTCCTTGGCCATTGGCTCACCCCAAAGGACATCAAGCCATATCAAAAAAGTCAAAGCCATATTAGCCATGCAACCTCCCCAAAACCTGAAACAGTTCCGAACTTTCCTTGGCCTTGTTACATACTATCGCAACATGTGGGCCTACCGCTCCCAAATTCTAGCCACACTCACAAATCTCCTCAATCACCTCAAACATTTCAATGGAACAACACATGCCAAAAGACTTTCAAGGAAATGAAATTCATTGTCCCTGTTGAGATAATGCTTGTGTATCCTGATCATAACCTTCTGTTCCACATTTACACGGACACCTCTGATTTCCAGCTTGGCATGGTCATCAAGCAAAATAACATCACGGTCGCTTAATTCACATGCAAGCTCACTCAAGCTCAGCTCAACTACTACAAAAACATCAAAAAGGAACTACTGTCCATTGTAGAAACTTTCAAAGAGTACCAACCCATGCTCTTCCTTAGCGCGCTTATCCAGCACCTCTACAATGATCACGCAAATCTTACCTACAAGTTACTATCAATGTACAACACTCAACGTGTCCTCCCCTGGAAACTGATTCTCGAAGAATACAACCCCTGATAGAAATTGTCGAAGGGTTAGACCAACGATTGTCTTGTCGTAGAATAGTATTGGTCTGGAGGAATGCAAGGAGAATAGCAATTCAACGATTGAAAATCATATCAAGGAGAAGGGATCGTAGAATGGATTGAGAAGCATCTTAACAGATGGGAGTCATATCTTCGAAGATGAGATTGGAGGATCCGAATTGACTCATAGAAACATATGATTGAACGTTTGAGAAGAGGACATCAATGATCATCTTAGGAGACAGCAATGGATTGAATGTATCGTAGAAAGCAATATGATCGTATCTCGGATCATAGAGTAAAATCGTAGAAGTTGAGGATTGATTTTATCTTCAAAGTGATGGCGATGGATTGGTCGTAGGACGAATCGTAATTTGATCGTAGCTTGGGTGTTGAATACAATTGATAGATTGTAGGGATCAATATGGTCGTATATCAGATTGTAGAACCAAATCGTAGGAGTTGTCGAGCGATTGGCATTGAAGACGATTGATTGATCGTAGAGGAATTACCAACCGTAATCGATGAGTGATGGATATGGACATATTGAACTATTGTATATCGATTAGACGTGGGGCCGTAGAGACAAAAGGAATGTCTTTGAAGAGGAGAACGACGGATCAACTGTAGAATCACGAAGAGACGTCTCCTTGGAGAAGAGGAAGACGGACCAACGGCAAGCGGAATCAAACGTCGTCGATGGAGAGGAGATTGGCTCATAGCCGTAGATGTAGGATTGGTTGGAAGGAACTCAAGGAGAATATCAAGTCAAGGATTGAAGACCATCTGGTTGAAAGACTCCTTATCCTCTGAACTAGCTTGTTTGTCTTGATACTTAGTCACGAGAATCGTTTTTAGTGCGTTAAGTAAGTTCCGTGAATTCGTCTGAACCGGCAACACACCCCATCCAAGGGCCCAAAAATGTAGTCGCCGACTCTCTCAGCTGTACCCCCACTACTACTTTGCCCTGTACCTTCATTACCAGGGGCTGTAGGGCTCTACCTTGTGCCATGTAGATTCTAGTACATGAGGGCCTATTTTTAGTAAGGAGGAGAATCGGAACCAGTAAGTGGTAAAATCTCATTCCCACTTCCATTCCCTCATTCTTGATTTCATTCCATTTGGTCGAATATGACTCGTACGATCGACCGCGCGTCTCATTCATTCATTCGTGTCTCATTCATTCATTCGCGTCTCATTCATTCATTCCGTACGATCAGATTCCTGTAGAAGCAAGATGAGTACCGGTAGTACGATCGAAACTCTCGTTCAATCGACCTCAAACAGAAATGAGTGACGAGTTTTACTACGACAACGATGTTCACCATACCTCGGACAGAGAACATCATCCCCATGAATCACAACACGCAGATAATTACTTTCACGACCAACACGAACATCAGGATGCACCGCTTACTCAAGAGTACGATGACGACGATGACGAATGCTACCATCAAGACGATCACGACACCAACAGTCAGCCTAATTACTGACTACCACCGCATACGGAATCAGTTCTGTATACCATCACCATTGCCTGATTCATCCAAACCTACCCTTCCCCTCATCCCTATCTAATTTTATGTGATTCTGGTTCAAAAACGACTTGGTTCAGTCAACACGCCCTTCCAGTCACAATCGTTCCAACTATAACCACGCCAATTTCAGGCATCACCATGGCTGGAGAGCTCAACTCCAACCAACAAATCTTGCTTCAACATTTCACACTTCCAGAACTTGCCCCAGACATAACTCTCCCCTCTCTCAACGCACGTGTCCTCCAAGCGCCATTTGCTACAACATGATCATCGGACGCGACATCCTTCGACATTTCAAAATTGTTTTGAATTTTCATAACAACAAAATCAAAACGGACAAACACACCATTCCAATGCAGACATTCCCACCCATCCACGCAGACTCCGCCGCCCTTGCTCTCCAACTTCATGCAATGCAAATCAACATGGCCATTCAACCCGTTGACAGTTTTGCGCTCACTATGAACAAACCTGCCATTCAAGATTCAACATACAATCAACATGACGTCCAAACAGTCTGCAACAAATGCACACATTTGACATAGGATCAACAAGAACAATTGTACTCCGTATTGTGCAAATATCAAACCATTTTTGATGGAACGCTCAAGCCCTACTACCCCAACAAAGAAATACATCTCGACATTGACCCCACAATAAAACCAAATCGCTCTCAAGCATACCCTGTTCCAAAAACACAACTTACGCTTTTCAAGAAAGAACTCGGCTGCCTCATTGACATTGGTGTACTATCACGCCAAGGGCGCTCCACCTGGATCTCACAGACATTCATCATTTCCAAGAAAGACGGAAAAATCAGATGGGTCTCCAATTTCTGCGCTCTCAACAAAGCCATCAAACGAAAAGTTTATCCTATCCCAGGCATTCAAGACATATTATCCCAATGCTCCGGCTACAAATACCTTACCAAAATGGACATCTCCATGCAATATTATACATTTGCTCTTGACAACGAAAGTAAAGATCTAACCACCATCACAACTCCCTTTGGTCTCTACAAATACAAGCCTACCCATGGGAGTATATCAATCACCAAACGTAACACAAGAAATAATGGAACGAGTTCTACAAGACATCCCAAATCTTGAAATCTACATTGATGACATTGTATGCTTCAGCAACAGTTTTGACGAACATTTACATCTCATTGACATCGTTCTCACTTGCCTACAAGACAAAGGATTTGCAATCAACCCGCTCAAATGTGAATGGATCATCCAAGAAATGGATTTCCTTGGTCACTGGTTAACACCAACAGGCATTAAAGCATACATCAAGAAGGTCAAAGCAATCCTTGCAATGCTCCAACCCAAAACTCTCAAGTGACTCAGAGCCTTTCTCGGCCTCATCACATACTATTACAGCAACATGTGGCCACGACGCCCTCACATTCTAGCTCCGCTCACTGATCTCTTCAAAACTTCTCAAACATTTCAATGGAACGACACGTGCCAAAAAGCATTCAAAGAAATGAAATTCATTGTCGCTGTTGAAACAATGCTCACCTACCCAGATCACAATATTCCATTTCACATCTACACCGATGCATCCAGCTTCCAGCTCGGGGCAGTCATAAAACAGAACAACATCCCCATTGCCTACTTCACACGCAAGCTCAACAAAGCACAGGCAAACTACTACACATCCATCAAAAAGGAACTACTCTCCATCGCCAAAACATTCAAAGAATACCAACCAATGCTCCTCAGCACACTTATTCATCTATACACCAACCATAAAAATCTAACGTACAAGCTCTCAACGTACAACACACAACACGTTCTCCGATGGAAACTCATCCTAGAAGAATACAACCCCATTTACCACTACATCAAAGGTCCCAAAAACACAGTCGCCAACTCCCTCAGCTATACCCCAACTACCCTCACATCATATTTCACAACTACCAGTTTCAACGACGATGTCTTGAATAACCACTCCTTCTCATTCTCAACCATGGCCGCAAGCCTCATGGCGCTGCCATCATGCGCTGCATCGGCTGATAGTCGTCCGTTGAAGACAGCTACTTGATTCATCCACGACTCAACCAAAAAGGCAGATTGCCATTTCATTTCGCAACCATTCACCAATACCAATCACATGATCCCAAAGTTCTAACTCTGCCACAAAAAGACCCCAGACAATTTTTCATACAAAAACTTGGCAACGCAGACATTGTCTGCCAATACGACAAACTAACGCCTAACTCCCAGTGGAAAATTGTCATTCCCAATGACATGCTCGTTCCCCTTGTCAAATGGTACCACAAAATCACCATTCACTCCACAGGCATGGACAGACTCAAAGCTCTTCTACGCCGTCACTTCCATCATCCCGACCTCTGCGCAGTATGCCACAATGCCATATCAAACTGCCTCATATGCCCACTAGTACGCACAGGTACCCGCCAAGCCGGTTGGAAGTCCACGCCAACTGCATCAGACCATGGAACGTCAAAATCAACAAGATCAACCTTCGCTTTGATGCGCTAACATGCATCAACCCAATTACCAACCTTATTAAATTCCTTTCGTGCCCAGAAGTACCAAAGCTACCCAATGGTAGGCGTTGGAAATTTCTTATTAGTACTGAATCTACATGCTGGTACTGAATATACGTACATGGAACAGGGGGGTAAATAACTTGCGAGAAGTCCACATATACGAACAAATAATTACTGAATTTTCGAACAGGATGTAACCTTAACCATATTGGAAACAACTTTTCCACACAGAACGCCCAAAATGATGTGGTTTGACTTTCCAAATGGCAAACATGAGGGTATTTTGGGTGTAATTCCAGGGCACAAACTAACTTATTTGGTAATGACTCCAAAAGTATCCGGTCCAAGCAATGAATACATTCATCATGACTCATCAAATGCATATTGGGAATAACTTTGTCACACAAAATGCACAAAATGTTGTGGTTTGAATATACAAATGGCAATCATGGGGGTATTTTTGGTGCAATTCCAGGGCACAAACTAACTTATTGGGTAATGACTCAAAAAGTATCTGGTCCAAGCCATGAATACATTCATCATGACTCATCCAATGCATATTGGGAACAACTGTGGCACATAGAATGACCAAAATCTTAAGGTTTCACTCTACAAATGGCAAACATGAGGGTATTTTTGGTGCAATTCCAGGGCACAAACTAACTTATTGGGTAATGACTCAAAAAGTATCTGGTCCAAGCCATGAATACATTCATCATGACTCATCCAATGCATATTGGGAACAACTTTGTCACATAGAATGCCCAAAATCTTAAGGTTTGGCTCTCCAAATTGCAATCATGGGGGTATTTTTGGTGCAATTCCAGGGCACAAACTAACTTATTGGGTAATGACTCAAATAGTATCGGGTACAAGCCATGAATACATTCATCATGACTCATCCAATGCATATTGTAAACAACTTTGTCACATAGAATGCCCAAAATCTTAAGGTTTGACTCTACAAATGGCAAACATGGGGGTATTTTTGGTGCAATTCTAGGGCAAAAACTAACTGATTGGGTAATGACTCAAATAGTATCGGGTACAAGCCATGAATACATTCATCATGACTCATCAAATGCATATTGGGAACAACTTTGTCACACAGAATGCCCAAAATCTTAAGGTTTGACTCTCCAACTGACAAACATGAGGGTATTTTTGGTGCAATTCCAGGGCACAAACTAACTTATTGGGTAATGACTCAAAAAGTATCCGGTCCAAGCAATGAATACATTCCTCATGACTCATCAAATACATATTGGGAACAACTTTGTCACACAGAATGCTGTAAATGTTGTGGTTTGACTCTCCAAATGGCAAACATGGGTGTATTTTTGGTGCAATTCCAGGGCACAAACTAACTTATTCGGTAATGACTCCAAAAGTATCTGGTCCAAGCCATGAATACATTCATCATGACTCATCCAATGCATATTGGGAACAACTGTGGCACATAGAATGACCAAAATCTTAAGGTTTGACTCTACAAATGGCAAACATGGGGGTATTTTTGGTGCAATTCCAGGGCACAAACTAACTTATTCGGTAATGACTCAAAAAGTATCTGGTCCAAGCCATGAATACATTCATCATGACTCATCCAATGCATATTGGGAACAACTGTGGCACATAGAATGACCAAAATCTTAAGGTTTCACTCTACAAATGGCAAACATGAGGGTATTTTTCGTGTAATTCTAGGGCACAAACTAACTTATTGGGTAATGACTCCAAAAGTATCTGGTCCAAGCCATGAATACATTCATCATGACTCATCAAATACATATTGGGAACAAGTTTGTCACACAGAATGCCCAAAATGTTGTGGTTGGACTCTCGAAATGGAAAAGATGAGGGTGTTTTTGGTGCAATTTCTGGGCACAAACTTACTTATTGGGTAATGACTCAAAAAGTATCTGGTCCAAGCCAGGAATACATTCATCATGACTCATCCAATGCATATTGGGAACAACTTTGTCACATAGAATGCCCAAAATCTTAAGGTTTGACTCTACAAATGGCAATCATGGGGGTATTTTTGGTGCAATTACAGGGCACAAACTGAGTTATTGGGTAATGACTACATTAATATCTGGTCCAAGCCAGGAATACATTCATCATGACACATCCAATGCATATTGGAAACAACTTTGTCACATAGAATGCCCAAAATCTTAAGGTTTGACTCTACAAATGGCAAACATGGGGGTATTTTTGGTGCAATTCCAGGGCACAAAGTAACTTATTGGGGAAGGACTCAAAAAGTATCTGGTCTAAGCCATGAATACATTCATCATGACTCATCAAATGCATATTGGGAACAACTTTGTCACACAGAATGCCCAAAATGTTGTGGTTTGACTCTCCAACTGGCAAACATGAGGGTATTTTGGGTGCAATTCCAGGGCACAAACTACCTTATTGGGTAATGACTAAAAAAGTATCCGGTCCAAGCAAAGAATACATTCCTCGTGACTCATCAAATGCATATTGGGAACAACTATGTCACACAGAATGCTGGAAATGTTGTGGTTTGACTCTAGAAATGGCAAACACGATGAGGGTATTTTTGGTGCAAATCTAGGGCACAAACTGAGTTATTGGGTAATGCCTCCAAAAGTATCCGGTCCAAACTATGAATACATTTATCAGGACTAATCAAATGCATATTGGGAACAACTTTGTCACTCAGAATGCCAGAAATGTTGTGGTTTGACTATCCATATGGCAAACATGAGGGTATTTTTGGTGCAATTCCAGGGCACAAGCTGTCACATTTGGTAATGACTACCAAAGTTATTGTACCAGGCCATGAATGCATAACACATGACTTACGAAATGCATGTTGGGAACAACTTTTAAATGCATATTGGGAACAACTTTGCCACACACAGTACAGACAATGTTGTGGTTTGTAGATACAAATGGCACACAAGACAGTACGGTATGTTAGGTGCAGTCTACGAGATTCTACATGTGACTAGAGGATTGAAATACATAACCTTAGTGTGATCAAAAGTTTCCCTTCTGAAAAAATTATGGCGCGGGAGGGGTGGCTGGCACAGGTACGTGATCTACTTCTACAAATATAACAGCGCGCCCAAAACCAGACAACACACAGAAGAAGTTAGGGAAAACAACATAGTACAGAACCCACGGAAAAACTCTACACACAAAACATCGTACACATACTACACAAAACACCGTACACACACACACACACACGACACACACAACACACACAACACACAACACCGTACACAACCCGACAAAATTATTAGTACACACACATAACCACACAAAAAGAAACACATGATTCTTGATCGGCACCGTATTCAGTAAATAAAATACAAAAAATATGAATGCTATCGGAAAGACACGACGAAGCAAAAAATCCGAGGGGAAGACCCTTCGAAACAACAAAACCATCCGGCCCGGTGATCATCAAAATACAGGGGACAACAACGGTAAGAAAAAAAGAGTGAAAACAAACACCGCAATTACTAACAAAGTGAGTAACAGTAATACCACAACTATGAACGCATCAAAGGGCAACAGTAAAAAAAATGGTACCGACAACACAATTTCTACTACTACAAACACGGAAGAACAAAACACCATCAACCAGAGTAACGAACCAGCGCTGAGCATTACCAACACAACCACCACTACAGTAACGAACCAACAGAAAGAAGGAACAAAAACCAATGTGGTAGAGAAAACATCTAAAGGAGAAAGCTACAATTTAGAGGATGTTGCGGAACTTGTCATGAAAAAAATCCAATATGACAAATTGGCAGAGGAACTGGCAAAACACTTACGGCAACAAGAGAGGGAACCACCTATAGGGATGGGAAAGGTAGTAATGGTACCTAAACAAACGGAGGCAACCATGCAGGGAGAGGGGACTGATAATGCCAGCAACACAAGAGAACGAGCAGTAAGTACAATTACAGACGAATATGGGCTTATAATAGACAACGATATGCTTAAGGCTTTGAGTGATATGACTGAAACAGTGGACAAGCAGCTAAGGGATTACGTCAAAAAACATTGGTACCACAACATGAAGTTCCCTATCAATGAAAAGGTAACGGCGCATGTAATACAAAAAGCTGTTGAAGCAAGTGCGATCATGAAGCCACAAAATATTCCACTTGCGTCATTCTGTTCCTTTTACAGGAAACGAGTAGGGACAGTACTGACCGCATTGAGGCACAACTCACAAACATTAGCGAGAAAAAACTGGATAGGTAAATACAGACAGGAGAATTGGTTGTTGAAATTAGGAATTTTGGAATCTATTTTTGGTCCGACAACACTAACATGCTGCCCGTTGATACTGATGATACTTCCGTACAGACGATTACAGAAAAGGTCGAGTCCCTATCACATTCCCTGGTACTGTGGCAGTTATTGAAGGCACAGAATATGAGGACACAGGTATTTTAAACCCTAAATACAGAACATACAAAGACGCGGAAGATGAAGATTTTTATTATTTTGTTACAAGAATCATGTCGGCAATCAATCCGACAAATTCCAATTTCAAACAACGGAAGGAGAGGCACTTGCTGAGTGATATATTTACTATAGCGGATGAAGCATTTGCATTGGTACTGATCTACAATGAGCATCATGTATGGGTGAACCAGCAGCGGCGAAAGGGTGATGCCACAATTCCGCGACAAAAAAAAAAATTCTGCGATTCTGACAGTGGAAGCAGAAATGGATGGATGGATGAAGGACGTGAGTTGTTCAGTGACTTGTGCGACAAAATTGGCGAGATGCGAAAACACCCAGAAACAGGAAGGAAATTGGAAGAAATGATGAGGGACAGATTTAGGAACGAAAGTTCAACAGATTACACCAACAATAAGCATGGCGATGCAAATATTACTAGTAGCAGCTCCACTAATTGTAGTGGACCAAAAAAGAAAAAGAAAAGAAACATCTATATTGATCCGGCAATAACAGCATCGATGAATGAAAGTTTATCTATTGGTGAACTAATGTAGAAAATAACAGTACATACATAATACAAACCTACTAATAATCTTGAGCTTAATTTTGAGAATCATAGAAATAATGGAGGATTCGTAATACGTTGCAATAGGAATAAATAAAGCATAATAGAATCTACATTTTAAAAAGGGAATATTGTAGTCGAGAAATAGAATTCACAATTAGGAGAGCAGAATTGAATTGTTGTTTGGTAGATTAATGTTTTGGAATTAATACTGACTCAAGATTTCTTTTTTATTCATGAATACAAGTAAGTGTTGTTCGTACAGAATAATAAGACTGAAATCAATTTTTTTTATTCGAGAGTAGAGTAATGTGCATCACGCGCACAGAATTGTTTTTTGTATTATTTTAAGGCAATAACTGGGGGTGGGAATTTCAGGGTGTCCAGAAATATTGCCGTGTTAAAATCACGCACAAAATTTGTGCGCGAGAAGTAAATTCGAACCCCGCGAAACAGTTCTCGGACGAGATATTCTATTCATACGAATCAATGAGTCCCGTATCAACCAAAGTGATCGATTCCCACGGCATATTGATTCCCACGGAGCATCGATTCACATTGCGCATTGACGGTGAGCAATCTCTGTTTTATAATATTGCCATTGTTCTTCGGTGAGCAAACTCTGATTTTATAAAGTATCACACAAGCTATGGGAGCAATTCCTGATCTTCATGATAAACATATCATGGAGTCTTCCTAACGGAACAAGAGAAGAAAACCGTTGGCATGTGATTCTCACACAATATATATATATATATACAGATATATACGGTCAACGACCGATGCATGTACGGAAATAATCAGCGAGTAACCTCATCATTACGCAACAGCAGTTGCAACGTATTCATCTCAAGTAAAGAGATATCTTGCGTTTCAGCAAGATTTCACTTTATCTCATACTTTTAACATTCAACTGATTTATATCCCAAAATTCACACTAGTTGCTACCAACTATCTGTAATCTACATTACTAAGGTCTGTCTCACTGTATCTGAATAAGTTCACAGTAAGAAGAGATCTGGCGTTTCCACAGTCTCGCCTGTAGTCCGATTATCTGTTGCTGAAAGTATCCAACCACAATTGCCACGCGTAGAGTACAATCGTTCGTCTACTAACACACTAACACAGCGTTGCTGTTCTTCAGAAGCCTTTGAATCAGACTCTCAACGGATCGGATTCAGAAGGAAAATAATAGATTAACAGCCGCAAGCTCCAAGGTGGCTTGCACACAACGAACAGGGACGAAATTGAACACAATCCCTACGCTGGCATATGCCAATCGCAAATCGTCTACGGAGCAGTTTCCTTTCACCACGCGATTCCTCTGACGAATCGGAATCATCATCAAGACTGAACATGCCCGCCAATCCATTCGGTGGTGGGAACAGCACTGGAGATGGCACCGCGGCCACTGTAACCAGTTTTCCTAGTTTTGATACCCATATGAAGATGATACTCATAACCATATTCCGTATATCAGAGGAAGAAAATAGCAATCTGTGTGAAGCTTTCCAAGAGGGAGGATTATGCGAGTGGCCAACCTTCCTCGATGCACTCATTGAGCCTGCTTTTGCCCGCAAGCTTACCTACACTCAAAGTGGACTACCAACCCATCTCCATTGGTCCATCCAACAGACCATAGAAGCACTTGCGGAATTCTCAAATGATCTGCGCAAGAATGAGAAGAATTGGAAGGATGTAATGTCATATACGTATGAAGACTTCAGAACCTTCCATATGGAACGCGCTCTGCGACTTCAGAATGAATCTGTCCTGATTCCCCCAGCTCCTCCCCCGGGAACCAATAAAAAGTCACCTCAGCAAGTGAAGTACAAATTTTGGTGCCAAAAATCACGGGATGAAAAGTCTTTCACACCCCTCACGAATGACTCAAGATTCGAACATTGGCTCGTGGGTTTCAAGGCTAAACTCGAGGAATACGACATTGACACCAAAACATTCCTTGACGAAACTTGGCCTCCTGCTGCACTACAAGGCTATACACGTGACCTCTTTGTCAAACAGTGTGTCTTCTTCTGGGTTCTTATGTTGGAAGTCTTCAAAAGTGACTTATCCGCGTCATGCGTTCACAGCCATTCCCTCACACGCAATGGACGTCAAGCATATTTTGATTTTGTGAGCCTTCACAGCAAATCAAAAGCCAAAGTATATGACAACTCAACTCAATTGCAAGCTTTGCTGAAGTTGAATCTCAGCAACTGGAAAGAATCTAAAGTGAAGTTTATCACACATTGGTTTGAAGAATTACATCACCTCAACAAGCTTTGTCCTCTCAACAACAAGCCCCTTGAGTACCATACTGCAAAATCAGCATTATGTCAGACATGCTATTCCAGCTTTCAGCTAAGTGAACAGTTTGCCAAAGTCAAGGATCCAGGCGGCACAAATAATACCGTGACAGATGCAGTCGCTGAGGCAGCTGCTATCCACAAACTCAAAATCACGCTCCTACTTGAAGCAACTCGACTCGATTCTCAGTCCGCAATGTCGGCTCCAAAGTCCACAGTACGTGCACATGTACACAACTTCTCATCTGGACAAGGCCAAAACCATGACGACTATGCTCTCCCTATCAAATTCGAAGGTGACTACCAAGACTATGCGGTATTCAAGGCTGGACGTTCACCTGACCCTACCACACGCTTGCCCACTGGCATATGGAAGGCCCTATCACATCAAGACATGAAGAGTTGGCTGAATTTTTCCCCGGAAGGCAAGAAAATAGTGGTCGCATCATTACGACGCAAATTGCTCCCAGATGATCAGCCGGATCCTAATGCTGTCAAACCCATCACCCGGAAGGCATACACACATGGACATTCCGTCTCATTCCTTGAAGATGATACCTCAAGCGGAGATGCACATACCAATGCCTCATCAGACCTCCACCCCGCTGTGGAAAACGGCCGTAGAGGTGTCTTCCATGCATCACTTGGTGTATACAAGTCTCAGACTTCTTCCCCCAAGGACCAAAGACCCCTCAAGTCTTCCGTGTCACCTGCACATCCCGCAAGATTCCTCTCTGAGAATCCCGGCATTTGGTACAAAAAGGACGGCGATACCCAGATACCTGTTGGAACATCCTCTTATTCCGTCAATTTTCATCAATGGTATAACCCTGACGATGATCTGATCTTCCCACATGATAATCAAATACCATCGTACACCTACCGTGCTCACAAAGCTACGGTCACCAATCCCGGCTTCACTATGGTTGACCACGGTGCAAATGGTTCTATCATTGGTAATGATGCATGCCTCATCTCCAAGGATATCCCACCACGATACGTTAATGTCACCGGCATTAACAATCATCAGGTACAAAATATCCCCATTGCTACATGCGGGGCATATTCCATGTCGAACAGAGGCCCCGTCATCCTCATTTTCAATGAATGTGCCTATACAGGACGACACCCCTCTATTTTGTCCTCCGGCTAGATGGAAGCATATTTCTCCAATGTAGATGACACATCCATCAAAGCGGGCGGTGGACAGGTAATCACCACCTCCAATGGATATGCACTGCCTCTCAGCATTCAACATGGTTTACCGTACCTTGCCATGCAAAAGTACACGACTATTGAATTTGACAAGCTCCCACATGTTATCATGACATCCGATAAACACTGGGACCCATCCGTCCTCGATACCACAATCAGTGCTAAAGATGAACACTTTCTTCAGAAATATCCTACTCAGTCGCAACAACTTCCATATCCCGAATACGACGCATACGGAAACCCACGTTGTCTTGAAGGGTTAGATATCTCTGTATCTCCTGGCTCATCCACGGTTACGTCTCTCAGTTTGTACTCCAGTCACTGCACTCGATCACCCTTTCTCCCTATTGATGATCATGGAACCAACGAACGCTCATTCTGGCTTACACCTACCGACTTCGTTCATCAGGAGCGCCTCGCATGCTGCATTCCCCCTCCAATCTCTGAGACGTTCACTGCCTTTCCCACGGATTGTACTGCTAGTGATGCTACACGTATCGCAACTACACCCCGTGAACGCTATCCCAACGAACATGATTACTTATCTCTGAAACCTTTCTTTTGCTGGGTTTCTACAGATCACATCAAAGCTACCTTTGACAATTCAACGCAATATGGTTTGTTAGCAGTTAGCCCTGATGGTAACATTTTCAAACGTTTTCATTCCCCCCAGCCGGCTATGAACGTTCGACCATTCAATGACGACGTCTTGTCTGATGCTGTCTATTCCGATGTCCCAGCGATTGATGGCGGTTCCAAACTTGCCCAGATTTTCTTTGGTCGGAAGCCTCATATCATACATGTTGAAGAGATGCGCACCACCGGCGACTTTCTATCATGCTTTCAGAATTTCGTTCGAAAATGGGGCAGGCCTCTTCGCCTCCTATGTGATCATGGAAACTACCAATCTAGCAAGAGGGTCACCGATTATCTCAAAATGTTATGGATTGGACTCTGGCAAAGTGAACCCTATCACCAACACCAGAATCAATTTGAACGGCAATATCAAATGTTTAAGCGTATTGTCAATTGCCTCATGGACCGTACAGGCACACCACAGCAGCTCTGGTTGTTGTGCATGACATAGTACGTTGCCGGACTCCTCAATGTTATTTCTGATCCTACTCTGTCAGACAAACAACGGGTCTTCATTGCTACCGGTACACTTGGCGATATAAGCGCGTACACCAGTTTCTTCTGGTTTGAACCTGTTTATTTTAAGACCAATGACTCCCCTTTCGGTACCCAGTCTACCGAACGCCTCGGTCATTTTGTAGGCATTGCCGAACATGTTGGCAATGGACTTTGTTTCCGCATCTGGGATCCAGTCACCAACAAATTGCTTGACCGCTCTGGTGTACGTTCTGCTCTTACACCTGAGTCATGCAACAAACGAGCTGGCCTCTTTACAGATGACGGCTTCATCAAATGGCATAAGGCCAAGGATTCCTTACCCCGATTGTACGCCATTGGTGACGCCCCTACACTCACGAAACATGGGGAGAATACCACTCCGAATAGTCCCACTGCAGATTCTACACCACAGGACGTCCCAGCTACTCCTACTCTTGGCATCTCAACCACTGACTCTGACACCAATCGGAGCCTTGACACTCCTGCGGAACATGACGACACCACGCCGTCTGTACCTACCGAGCAACCAGGTAAAACATCTCCCGCATCTGGCAATCAGGTTATTATCAAACCACCCGCCCACCCCTCGTTACTGAGCTTTCTATATAAGAAGGTCGATGACAGCCCGAGTTGGTCCCCTTCTCCACTCCCTAACAACTATGGGGAGAGTTTTGATGGTCCTCCTACGACACACATCTTCAGCAACACATCCGATGATGTTCTCCTTACTGAAGACGATTTTGATCCACCGGAGCTAGCATACTTTGATGTTAGTGACGTCACAACTCCACACACCAACCCCGCTACTCCTTCAGTAGACCCATCACAGGTAGTTGTTACCAATGAAGAAGGCAATGCACAATTTGACAATGATGGTAAACCCCTTACCATTCCTACGGTCCCGATTGCCAATCTACAAGGAAGATCTTTCCTTGTAACCAACCCCGATGGTACTCGAAAGCGTCTTACCATCGTTGATGTAGAAGACAGTCTTGAATGCAATAACAACTTCATCAAATTCAAGTGCAAGCACTCTGATGACAAACTTGCCGATATCATTGCATACAATGATGTCATGAATTACATCCACCGTGATTCGGCCCAAGAAGATGGAACACTTTGGTCGTTTCGCCGCATCCTAGGACACCAAGGTCCACTGGATAACAAGCACCCTCAATACAAAGGTTCCAAGTATAACCTTTGGATTGAATGGGAAAATATGGAACGGACATATGAACCATTAGCCAACATTGCGGCTGATGATCCTGTTACTGTTGCCAAATATGGGAAAGACAACAACTTGCTTGACCTCCCAGGTTGGAAATGTCTCAAACGAATCACTAATCTAGCACGACGAACCAAGAAACTTGATCAACTTGTGCATCAAGCCAAACTTCGGTCTTTCCGTACCACCCCACAGTACCAATATGGATTCAAGGTACCTCGTAACCACGAAGAGGCCCTCCAATTTGATCAAGCCAACGGAAACCACAAATGGGAAGACGCCACCACTCTGGAAATGGAACAGCTCAATGAATACAATACATTCATTGATAAAGGCGTGTACAAGGCAAGCTCCATCCCAACCGGGTTCCAACAGATCAAGGTACACATGATATATGCTGTCAAACACGACGGTAGACGCAAGGCTCGTCTTGTTGCAAAAGGTAATCTCACTGAGGCCCCCATTCACAGTGTCTATGCCGGTGTCGTATCTCTCCGCGGTCTACGTATGTGTCTGTTCCTAGCTGAACTGAACATCCTAGAAGCATGGGGTACCGATATAGGTAATGCTTACCTCGAAGCAGTTACTTGCGAGAAAGTCTGCATCAAGGCAGGTCCCAAATTTGGATCACTAGAAGGTCACCTATTGATCATCTACAAGGCCTTATATGGTCTCAGATCTTCGGGCAAGTGCTTTGGTGATTTACTAGCAGCTTGTCTTATTGAACTCGGCTTCGAAAGATCCCGCGCAGAACCGGAAATATTCCTCAAGCCTGGAACGAACAAGCATGGTGAACGTGTATATGAACTCATATGCACATATGTCGATGATCTATGTCTTTGCATGGCAGATCCCAATTCTTTCCTGGAAATACTACAGTCGGAGCCATACAACTTCAAACTGAAGGGATCCGGACCTATGAATTTTCATCTGGGTTGTGGATTTGAGCGCGACGCGCATGGTGTTCTTTGTATGAATCCCATCAAGTTCATCGAAAAGATGGAAGCATCGTATGAACAAATGTTCGGATACAAACCTAACACCAGGTTCCAGTCACCCATTGCGGAAAACGACCATCCCGAATTGGACTCCTTGGCTTTTCTCAAAGAAACTGGTATACAGAAATACCAAAGCATGATCGGTTCACTCCAATGGATCATCGCCATTGGACGATTTGATGTTCAAACAGCCGTGATGACACTCTCAAGTTTCAGAGCTCAACCACGAGACAGACACCTTGATTGTGCCAAACGTATCTATGGATATATCTCCAAGTTTAGACATTTTAAAATCAGGTTCCACGTGGAACCCCCAGATTTTATATTGACTTAATCGGACACCATCGATTGGTCAAACACCGTCTATGGGGATCATTCTGAAGAGCTACCCGACGACGCTCCTGCACCACTTGGGAAGACAGTAGTGTTAACACACTTCTATGACGCCAACCTCATGCATTGATATTCTCAGTGGTAAGGCTGTAACCGGCATCCTCCACTTTGCAAACAAGACTCCTATGATGTGGTTCTCAAAGAAACAAGCTACTACGGAAACAGCCACCTTTGGAGCTGAATTCTTTGCAGGAAGAACTTGCATCAAGCAAATCGTTGATCTACGTCACTCATTCCGATACCTCGGAACACGAGTCCATGGCATCTCCTACTCATGGGGAGACAACGAGAAGATGATTCAGATGTCAACCTTTCCTTACGCAAGGTTGCATAAGCGTCACAACATCCTATCGTTTCACTACGTACGAAGCATGATAGCGAAAGGCTTCATTCTAATGCTGCACATCCCTGGTAAAGATAACTGTGCAGATATCCTCACCAAGCATTGGGGACACTCAGTTGTGTATCCACTGCTCAAGCCCATCTTCCACTTCTGTGGGAATACCGGCGACCTCCTCCAAGACGTTGGAAGCATCATGTAAAACGTGATGACCTTTCACAAGGAAACATGGGGAGTATTAAATTCCTTTCGTGTCCAGAAGTACCAAAGCTACCGAATGGTAGATATTCTATTCATACGAATCAATGAGTCCCGTATCAACCAAAGTAATCGATTCCCACGGCATATCGATTCCCACGGAGCATCAATTCACATCACGTATTAGCGGTGAGCAATCCCTGTTTTCTAATATTGCCCTTCTTGTTCTTCGGTGAGCAAACTTTGATTTCGAAAAGTATCACACGACCTACGGGAGCAATTCCTGATCTTAATGATAAACAATTCATGGAGTCTTCCTAACGGAACAAGAGAAGAAAACCGTTGGCAGTGTGATTCTCACACAATATATATATATATATACAGAGATATATACAGGTCAACGACCAATGCATGTACGGAAATAATCAGCGAGTAACCTCATCATTACGCAACAGCAGTTGCAACATATTCATCTCAAGTAAAGAGATATCTTGCGTTTCAGCAAGATTTCACTTTATCTCATACTTTTAACATTCAACTGAGTTATATCCCAAAATTCACACTAGTTGCTACCAACTATCTGTAATCTACATTACTAAGGTCTGTCTCACTGTATCTGAATAAGTTCACAGTAAGAAGAGATCTGGCGTTTCCACAGTCTCGCCTGTAGTCCGATTATCCGTTGCTGAAAGTATCCAACCACAATTGCCACGCGTAGAGTACAATCGTTCCGTCTACTAACACACTAACACAGCGTTGCTGTTCTTCAGAAGCCTTTGAATCAGACTCTCAACGGATCGGATTCAGAAGGAAAATAATAAACCTCCTCGAAATCATTCGTATTCCAGGTTCCAAAACAGCTGGCAACGTCAGACGCCTTTTTGAAAACTGCTGGCTTTCCCGTTACCCTCAGCCCCATGTGCATCGTACACCATCATGGTCCCGAATTCAACGGCCACAACTTTCAATTTCTGCTTGACTATGCAGGCATCAAGCCCATCAACATCTCTCCTCACACTCCCACAGCCAACGGAATCATCGAATCCACCCACAAGACCATGTTTGAGGTCGATCGAACGAGGCTCTCGATCATACTAGTCATCTTGCTTCTACAGGAATCTGATCGAGCGAATGAATGAATGAGACGCGAATGAATGAGACGCGCTGTCAATCATACGAGTCATCTTGTTTCTACAGGAACAGGGAATGGAAGCGGGAATGAGATTTTACCACTTACCCATTCCGATTCTCCTCCTTGCTAAAAATAGGCCATTATGTACTAGAATCTACAGGGCACAAGGTAGAGCCCCTACAGCCCTTGGTAATAAAGGTACAGGGCATGTGAGAATGGCACCGGAGTATTAGCGGGCCGGTGCAAATATTAGTGATTTAGTGTGTGCATCCAAGTATTAGCAGATCAATGCACCAATTTTAGTGATCTTAGGAAAGAGTGGATTCATCCACTCACAATCTCAGTAAAGATAATTCAATGTAATAAACAAACAAACAATTCAAATAGCTAAAACGCCAGTCTTCTCCTGCGTCCGAGGACTGTTTCGTGGGGTCCGAATCAACTTATCGCGCACAAATTTTGTGCGTGATTTTAACACGGCAAATTTTTTTTCGCAACACCCTGAAATTCCCACCCCTGCGCAACCCTACTAGTCACTGCCTTAAAATCATACAAAAAGTAATTCTGTGCGCGTGATGTACGACATTACTCTAATCATGATTAAAAATAATTTATTTCAGTCTCTAGGAGAACCCAATTATTATTCCGTACCAACAACACTTACTTCTATTCACAAATAAAAATTTCCATCATTCAGTTGGGCAAAGTTGTTCCCAATATGTATTTGATTAGTTGTGATAAATGTATTCATGGCCCGGACCGGATACTTTTGGAGTCATTACCCAATAACAAGTCAGTTTGTGCCCTGGAATTGCACCAAAAATACCCTCATGTTTGCCATTTGGAGAGACAAACCACAACATTTCCAGCATTATGTGTGGCTAAGTTGTTCGCAATATGCATTTGATGAGTTGTGAGAAATGTATTAATGGCCCGGACCGGATACTTTGAGAGTCATTACCCAATAAGTCAGTTTGTGACCTGGAATTTCACCAAAAATACCCTCATGTTTGCCATTTGGAGAGACAAACCCCAACATTTCCATCATTCAGTTGGGCAAAGTTGTTCCCAATATGTATTTGATGAGTCATGATAAATGTATTCCTGGCTTGGACCGGATACTTTGGGAGTCATTACCCAATAAGTCAGTTTGTGCCCTCGAATTGCACCCCAAGTACCCTCATGTTTGCCATTTGGAGAGACAAACCCCAACATTTCCAGCTTTCTGTTGAGCAAAGTTATCCCCAATATGCATTTGACAAGTCATGAGAAATGTATTCAATGCTTGGACCGGATACTTTGGGAGTCATTACCCAAGAAGTCAGTTTGTGACCTGGAATTGAACCAAAAATACCCTCATGTTTGCCATTTGGAGAGACAAACCACAACTTTTCCAGCATTCTGTGGGGCAAAGTTGTTCCCAATATGTATTTGATTAGTTGTGATAAATGTATTCATGGCCTGATGCGGATACTTTGTGAGTCATTACCCAATTAGTCAGTTTGTGACCTGGAATTTCACCAAAAATACCCTCATGTTTGCCATTTGAAGAGACAAACCACAACATTTTCAGCTTAAAATTGTTCCCAATATGCATTTGATGAGTCATGATAAATGTATTCATGGCCTGGACCGGATACTTTGGGAGTCATTACCCAATAAGTCAGTTT
The DNA here is from genome assembly GCA_037355745.1 of Pseudo-nitzschia multiseries. Taxonomy (NCBI): domain Eukaryota; phylum Bacillariophyta; class Bacillariophyceae; order Bacillariales; family Bacillariaceae; genus Pseudo-nitzschia; species Pseudo-nitzschia multiseries. Next base: position 32,758,861 of record CM074781.1, on the reverse strand, counting down.
GTGCCCTGGAATTGCACCAAAAATACCCTCATGTTTGCCATTTGGAGAGACAAACCACAACATTTCTGGCATTCTGTGGGGCAAAGTTGTTCCCACTATGCATTTGATGAGTCATGATAAATGTATTCATGGCCCGGTACGGATACTTTGGGATTCATTACCCAATAAGTCAGTTTGTGACCTGGAATTGCACCAAAAATACCCTCATGTTTGCCATTTGGAGAGACAAACAACAACATTTCCAGCATTCTGTGAGGCAAAATTGTTCCCAATATGCATTTGACAAGTCATGAGAAATGTATTCATGGCTTGGACCGGATACTTTGGGAGTCTTTACCCAATAAGTCAGTTTGTGCCATGGAATTTCACCAAAAATACCCTCATGTTTGCCATTTGGAGAGATAAGCCACAACATTTCCAGCATTCTGTGGGGCAAAGTTGTTCCTAATATGTATATGATGAGTTGTAACAAATGTATTAATGGACCGGACCGGATACTTTGAGAGTCATTACCCAATAAGTCATTTTGTGACCTGGAATTTCACCAAAAATACCCTCATGTTTGCCATTTGGAGAGACAAACCCCAACATTTCCATCATTCTGTGGGGCAAAGTTGTTCCCAATATGCATTTGATGAGTCATGATAAATGTATTCATGGCCTGGACCGAATACTTTGGGAGTCATTACCCAATAAGTCAGTTTGTGCCCTGGAATTGAACCAAAAATACCCTCTTGTGTGCAAGGGGGGAAATAATTTGTGAGCATTGTTGACTGCTCACAAATTCTTTTCCCTGGTACCATGTACATTGTCATATACTACTCTCATAGATTTTGACGCTAATTCGTTACCAGAAATTATCTAGTACGAAAACTCTGTAGAAAAGAACTTTTGTAGATTTCTATGCAAATTCGTTACCAGAAATTATATAGTACAAAAACGGTGTAGAAAGCTACGGCGGTAGATATCTACGCAAATTTGTTACCAGAATTTATCTAGTACAAAAACTGTGTAGAAAACTACTGCTGTAGATATCTACGCAAATTCGTTACCAAAAATTATCTAGTACGAAAAACGGTGTAGAAAGCTACTGCTGTAGATATCTACGCAAATTCTTTACCAGAAATTATCTAGTACAAAAATTGTGTAGGAAGCTACTGCTGCATATTTCTACGCAAATTGGTTACCAGAAATTATCTAGTACGAAAACTGTGTAGAAAGCTATTGCTGTAGATTTCTACTCAAATTCGTCACCAGAAATTATCTATTACAAAAATTGTAGTAGGAAGCTACTGATGTAGATTTCTACGAAAATTCGTTACCAGAAATTATCTATAACAAAAATGGTGTAGAAAGCTACTGCTGTAGATATCTACGCAAATTTGTTACCAGAAATTATCTAGCACAAAAATGGTGTAGGAAGCTACTGCTGTAGATTTTTACGCAAATTCGTTACCAGAAATTATCTAGTACGAAAATGGTGTAGAAAGCTACTGCTGTAGATATCTACGCAAATTCGTTACCAGAAGTTATCACTGGTACATGAAAGATCTCACTGTATCACAAGTTGAGATCATTAACTAAAAAATAAGGGCTATATCGCGCGCATCACGCGCGCTCATTCTTTGTTATTCTATATTCAAAACGCGCGTGACGCGCGATATAATTTTAACTATCTCAACTTGATTAAGAAAATCTAATGATTCTTTATTATTCTATATTCAGTGAATTAGATCTCATAGGTTAGGTATCGATTTTTTTCTTTTCAAACACACACACACACACGGCAAACACACACAGCGAACACACACAGCGAACACACACAGCAAACACACACAGCAAACACACACAGCAAACACACACAGCAAACACACACACACAGCGAATTTTTTTTTTTTTTTCTACCTTGCGACAAAAAAACTCTCTCTCACACATACAAACAGTAATTTGTTTTTCTACCTCGCGGCAAAAAAATACTCTTTCCCTTCATAATCTTACATCCAACCTATCTTGAGTAAAGTGTTGTTTCTTGCAACACTTCGTCCGAGAACGTGTGATCGGAACCTCTTTGTTGAGCCAGAGGATCTTTTCTCAGATATTTCAGTCCAAAATAACAGCCTTGTACTGCAAAAGAAGTAGTTAGCATTGGAGGAGAGGGAAATTGCTGGATAGATATTGTTTGGACGGCCGCCTTACATATACGTCTTGAAAGCAATAAACCTGCATCCCTTGCCTCTATATCAACACGAACAAGATACTGTTTTTCGTGTCATAGGAGTAAGAAGTCTTCAAATCTACAGCAGCAGCAAGCGTGCGGCGTCTTGGGTACGAATTGGTAAACGGCAACAAGGAATGAATTTGCCGATCGAACGAATTTTAAACATTATTCTAACAATGCCGTTCTGTTATTTTTTCTTTTTGGCAACAGGAACAGCAAGTGGCAACACGGCATCAACAACGGGAGCAGACGGCAACAACGGTGACACGCACGAGAGAACATCAAATCAACGGGAGCAGACAGCAACACAGGTGACCCGCAACACGGAAACGGGCTACTAGGTTAGCATGTAAATTATATTATTCTGTTGTTATTATTTACTCTAGTACATCAATAGATACTCACCCATTTTGTTCAATTATTATATATTGTCATAGATTGGCAACAGCAACAAGAATCGACCCGCAATCAGCCAGAGCCACAGCAAGAGCAACAGCGAGAGCAACAGCAAGAGCAACAGCAAGAGCAACAGCAAGAGCAACAGCAAGAGCAACAGCAAGAGCAACAGCGAGAGCAACAGCAACGAGTGCAAGAGCGAGAACAAGAGCGAGAACAAGAGCGAGAGCAAGCGCGAGAGCAACAGCAAGAGCAACAGCGAGAGCAACAGCGAGAGCAACAGCGAGAGCAACAGCGAGAGCAATAGCGAGAGCAACAGCGAGAGCAACAGCGAGAGCAACAGCGAGAGCAACAGCGAGAGCAACAGCGAGAGCAACAGCGAGAGCAACAGCGAGAGCAACAGCGAGAGCAACAGCGAGAGCAACAGCGAGAGCAACAGCGAGAGCAACAATTCAGTCTCCTCCTCCAACCGTGGCAATTACTTCAACAACAATTCATCTCCTCCTCCAACGGCGCAAGAGCAACAGCAGCGAGTGACAGCAGCAAGTCACAACACGAAGCAGCAGCAACAAAAATTCGTTGGCAACACTGGACAGGCTACTCCTTCAAAAGTGGCGTTTCCCAACCTCCTCCAAAGTCTATGATTCATTATTCGTCTACTCCAACAACAGGGGCAATTCCTCTCCTCCTCCAAGAACAGTGATTCGCGATTCGTCTCCTCCTCTTCCTCTCCTCCTCCAACAACAATGGCACCATTGATTCGACGGCACAGCAAGAGCAATGGCAACAGCGAGAGAAACAGCAACATCAATTGAGCAACAGCAAGTGCCTCAACAACGAATCTTCGGTAACAACAAACACATCGTTGGCAACAACCGCAACAACGGTAACAACGGCAACAACGGCAACAACGGCAACAACGGCAATGATACCCCCCAATCTCCCTGCAATCTAGATCTACTACCCCAATTGTTCCTCCCTTTCCAAATTCTTCTTTCAATATTCGCCGAACTTGTGGTTATTTCTTCCCAACCACGATGGCTGCACCTTCATCCCCGGCCAGCAGTTCCTTCTTTGGCCCTCCTACGAACGTTCCTTTGGTTAATTCTTTGCATCTACTCTGACAAACGTTCCTTTGGTTAATTCTTTACATCTATTCCTACGAACGTTCCTTTGGTTAATTCTTTGCATCTACTCTGACAAACGTTCCTTCGGTTAATTCTTCGCATCTACTCTGATGAACGTTTCCGCGGCTTTATTCACCGCTGCCACCGCCTTGCCGAAGACAACATCTCCCCTATCCACGGTTTTTTCCTTATTGATGGGCCGCCGATGACGTCTCCAACAACAATATGATTCAAAACAACAACAAAGCAATTGTCAGCACGAGGAAGGAAGCAAAAAGCAAAGAAGAAACATTCCATCAGAGACAACGTTGACACCCACATGCCCGTTGACGACACGTCCTATCCCTCTCCCCGCAGCAGGAGCGCATCGTCCGGCGACGCCCACCACACGCCCGTCAGGCAACATCATGTCATATCCCTCTCCCCGTACGTCGCCAACGACACGTCCTATCTTCCCCGCGGCGGCGTGGCGTCCAGCGACGCCAACATGCACATTGCCGATTGTCAAACAACAATGGCACCCGGTGCAATGGGATTCAAAACAACAACAAAGCAATTGTCAGCACGAGGAAGGAGGCAAAAAGCAAAGAGGAAACATGAGAAAAGAAGTAAACAGAGAATGTGTTTGAATTTTCTGAAGATTGCAGCACCGGTATCGGAGAGCCATGAGACTTATAAACAATTGTCGCAGATAAAACCGGAGAAGAAGAAACGGAAAAATAAGCCAATTGCCAGACGTGTCAAGACAATAGCGCTGAAAAACAAATACCAAACAACTGTGGTGGAAGGTAAATACATGGAAACAAGTTGGGGGGAGCAAAATAGGAGGAAAGAAGAACTATCAACTGGCACAGGCTTTGTCTATCGACAATTTTCGAGATGTTGGATAGTACAGAAGATGAGCATATTCTTGTGTTTGGCGATTCTAAACCGTCGTTGCGCATTTTTGCAAAAGTTTCACAACATTCTGTGGAATGACACCTGGCTTCCAAGGATAATATCCAAGTTTTGAGAGAATTTGCTCCGGCTATTGTTGAAGCAAAACTGACAGTTCCCAGAGGACAGAAGGGTGGCAGTATCAATGATGATTATGCTATCATTGGAATTCGACCAGAAAGATTGTCTTCCAATAATCATGGTGTGTATGTATTCAAAAGTCATGTGAAACCCAGCATGAAACTAGAGCTCAAAGAGACAACAGTGGAAATTGTGAAGCATATGCATCATAGTTTAACTGACGTGGAACCATTTGTTGAGGAGGAAATGGATGTGTTGTCTCAGATTCTGTCTCGTACAAAGCTAAATGCCATTGGGCAGCAGTCATTGGCTTTTTTGATTGGTCGCAATTACCATTCTTGATGCCATGTTGATGATGATATGTATTATACTCATCTAACAGTCATTGCTCCAGCGGAAGTGTCTGCTGACAAAGTGATTTATTATTTTGTCTTCCCAACGTACCATATCAAAGTGCCGTTGCGTTCTGGCGATACTCTGCTGTTTAACCCATTAGTATTACATAGCTGTTCGAATCCCAAATTCGAAGGGTGTTATATCATGTCTGCCTACGTATCTCACAAAACTGTGCTAACAGCTAATCCTCTATAATAATATTAAACAATAATTTAAAGTTAGCCGTTACATTCCCACTTGCTACTCAATCAGAACTATCAGAACTATCGCTGTCTGAACTGGATAGATAATCACTGGATTCATTATCATTCAATGCCATCTCAAACGGTTCCAACTGGATGTCGTCATGTAGGGTGCATGCTTTGTACAAACATTCGTAAGACGGTGGCGCAGTAGCATTTTTGCTTTCAAAGAAATCAAGCCACGAGATAAGATTGGATATCACGAGCCAATCACAATTGGTTATGCATCCATCTTTTCCTTCCTCTGGGACAACTGCCAGCTCAGAATGGATAGTGTCAACATGAAATAGGTAGAGAGAATTCATCAGGCGGCCACGTTGGATACATTCAGAAGCTGTTTTCTTTGGCTCATCTTGAAATCAACGAGCAACTGCATACATCCTCTTTGTATCAATGGGATATCCACCAATACTACTGTATGGCTGCTTCAAATTCTGTACAGTTAACAAGCATAGCAGATGGCACGGAATGAGCTTTGGATTGTTATTCAAATTGAAGTCCAATTTCATCAAACACCAATCCATCCATACGGAGTTCAGCAGAGAACTGTCCGATCTATATGAAGGATGCGAGCAGAATAGAAAATTAGAACTGCAAGCAACATCATAACAATTGTGTTCTGTAACTCCACAAATGTGCGAAGGATTCTCCAATAAAGGTAGCACAGAAACACAAACAAAGCCAAGTATGTCAGAAGGAAAAAATGGTTTTGTTTTGTTTGTAGAACAAAGCCACTTCATGGTTGATTCCCCATTTTCGGTTCTCATTATTTGAAAATGAGAACCACCACCATCAGGACGTTCAATTGGAGGAGGGTCACGCGGATTCAAGTTGTAGTGATATGTTGCCTGGCTTATCATCATTTTTTTCTCAGACTTTTGCTTGGCCGTTTGATCAATGAGTGATGCAGCATTACCTTGTGTGTTCTTGGAAGGAGCTTTAATCTCAGTTTTATGGTGAGATTCATTTGGAGCACTATCCCAGCCTGCGGGGCTTCCCCATAAAGAGATATAATCTGGTAGGTGAAAGTACAGGTGATTCTTGATTAGTTTTGTTCCCATCCCTTTCCTGTGACATGTTGAGTTTATACAATTAATAAAGTGCACGATTGTTTTTGGGAGATTCTTTAAGGAAGCATTTTTCATTCGACCGTGTTTAAGAAATTCTTCCATCGATAGAACGAGCTGAATTACCTCTATCTGTTTCTTTACAAAATGATGGTCACCAATAATGTCAGATCCATGTTTGGAAACCATAGCAATCAGAAGAGAAATAAGCATTCCAGAATAATCATGCCCTTCTTTCTTTGTGGTTGATAGAAGCTGAGTCCCAAATTTGGTGCGAGGAAAATCTCTATCAGACTGGCGTGATAACAAACCACCGTACCGTTGTGCTAAATGGCCAATAGTGTTAGCAACAGCCACATCGTGCTTCAAATTGGGGGAATAAACACATGGAACACTTCCGCGTAGCAACAATTCAATTGACTCGACCGCCCGTTTGGCAGGGCCAAGCTGGTGCATGTGCAAACATTTACCAAGAGTTGCAAAATGAATGTTGTTCTGATTGGTACCAAAGCGTAGATCATGAAATACATTTCTGATGTTGTGATGAGAGCTATTTTTGAAGTTCTTATTGATATCTTTAAGATCAGTGCCAGGAAAACAATGAAAATTGACAGGTGACCACTTCTTTGTTGCAGGTTGAACAGAAGGAATGTTTATGTTTGGAGAATTACAGTTGCAATGACGGCACATCCGCATGACGCCCTTATTGAAGGAGCCATATTTTCCACACAATTTATCATGCAGTTCTGTGTTGCCAATATCATAGGCAATGGCCAATTTCATTTTTACCTTCCACTGTTGATTTGTGTATGGAAGATAATTCCATTTGATACCACCATCTTTGTTACACGCGGCTTTCACGGAACGAAACGCAACTTGCAAATCATTATGGACATTCTGAATTTTCTCCTTTGAAGTGGCAGGACAAGAGTGTCTTGTTGACTCCCATTCTGGGTCTGGATGGAAGTAAATAGTTGTCCATGCTTTCGGTTGAGCGCGGGTCTCCACATTAAAGATATCAAGGGTGATGTTCAATGGCATTAACATAAGTATTCCGTGGGCATCCAGAGATATGCCATCCATTTAAAATATAATAGGAACAAGAATTTCTTGCGCATTGGGATTGCAAATTTCTTTCCAAGAAGATTTCCACCACAAGCCATGATGCAATTCTGAGATTACAGAATGAGGATTCAACTCAGGATTATTGTCAGGAGATAGAGGGGTGGAATAGTTGGGAAAAGAGAGGTTTTCTTCTCTCATTAGCTGCTGGTCAGAAAGTAGAGAATAAATGGCATCCTTAAAAGAACCGACATACACCTGAGTGGGTTTATTGTCAGGTAGTCAATTCAGTATATGAGGATGAAATTTCATATCGGAGATATCCAGATTGGATTGGAGATTGTCAAAAATTGCTTTCCGAGATCTAATTTTGGCATCGCAAAAATCAAAACCCGGTCTCATTTGACTTTTCTTTGCCCACTGGAAAATTGATTTGAATGTGTTCAGTGGCAATTTATGCCTGGCCATTAAATTCATGAGTTCCAATTCTGCAAGAAGATGATGGGGTGGCGGTAGTTTTGTGTGGCTTTGAAATGCCTCCTCTCTTTCATTCAGATTGATGATTTCATGCAAAGATGGTGGTGGATGGGCTTGCTGAGCAGTATCGAAGTTAACATCAGAACCATTAGTGTGATCTTCTTCCTTGTCTCCACAATCTATGTTGTTGGTAGAATTGTTGTCGTTATTTTCGTTTACATCATCGACATCGACATCGTCATCCTCGTCATCGGCATTGTCGATATCATTATTCAGGGGGAATGCATCTTCATCTTGAACAGCAGAAACAGCCATGTAAGATTCAATGGCGTTCCTATTCATTGGCAGTAAAAAGACATCATGTACAACCTGTTGGTTTAGAACAGAATGAAGACCGGTGGCTGATTGACTTGTGATGGTGTTGTGGGAGAGATGGGAAGGGGGAACAGATGGACCGTTTTGTGTCATAGTCATCTCAAAATCTGATGGAGAATGTTGAACAGACGGCAAGGTAGGCTGCACTTTGACAGAGGTGGAGAAGTTATAGATCTTTTGTTTAATTAGACCCTCACTTTTGTATAGGTTGTAGCATTGGATATTGTAGCCGAGATGTTTTCTTAGGCCGTACGAGACATATTTCAAGGTATTGCACTCTTTTTACCCAGATTTGTATCCGAAAAACTTCTTGGATTGTTTGCCTTTCTTATCCCAGAAACCACAGCAGTAGAATAGAAGATGGGTCATGATGTTGCTGAGTTGTTTGAAGGAAAATATCAGTAGAATGGGTCAAAAGGACGGAGGTTGAAAAGATGGATCGTCGAAAGGAAAAATTAAATGTATTATTTTGTGTGTGATGTGTTTTCTTGTACGGTAGATTTCCTTACTACCATACTTTGATTGCAAAAATGGTCCGTACAGTAAATGCATTACTACTTAGTGATGATTGCAACATTCCTCGTACAATATGTGTACGGTACAGTCAACAGCATGTTGTGAAGATGATAAAAAGTCATTCATGCGTAAGGTTGACACAAAATATTGCTTGTCATGAAAATAATATGATATCCTTCACCCTAAAATTGTTATTTTATTTGAGGAGTGACGAGATATTGTCTCGAAAGTAAAAGTGTGCGAGGCGCGAGGCTTTTCAGTAAACACACGAGCTCAGAAGGCAGGGAATTTTAAAAATAGGGTAGGGAATTTTGAAAATACCGCGCGATAGCCCGCGGAGGGTAGAGAAACAGTTTTCGGACGTGCATCGTTCAGGGCCCTTCAAACATACTTCGAAGTATTCCGAAGCGCTCTGGAATACCAGTGAGGAGTTGGCATCAAAGCTACATATTGAACATCAACGACGACGGCGATGATAACAAGAAGCGACTGAGACAATAGAAGAAGAAGAGCCCCTATAAGAAGTCCCCAAGACGAACTCCATGAAAGGAACCCCAAGAAATACCAGAACAAGAAAGACCTACCAAAATCGTGTAGGAAGCAGAATCGGATATCGAAACATCGAAAGGACCAATTATCAAGAATAGAAGAAACACAGCAGAATCGGATATTGACAGAATCAGAATCGAAAGGACCGGCTATCAAGAAAAGAAGAAACAACAAATAAGCAGAATTGGGTATCGACAGAATCAGAATCGAAAGGACCAATTATCAAGAAAAGAAGAAACAACAAATAAGCAGAATTGGATATCGACAGAATCAGAATTGAAAGGACCAGTTATCACAGAAAGAAGAAACAACAAATAAGCAGAATCGGATATTGGCAGAATCAGAATCGAAAGGACCAGTTATCACAGAAAGAAGAAACAACAAATAAGCAGAATTGGATATCGACAGAATCAGAATTGAAAGGACCGGTTATCACAGAAAAGAAGAAACAACAAATAAGCAGAATCAGGATATCGACAGAATCAGAATTGAAAGGACCGGTTATCAAGGAAAGAAGAAACAACGGATATATATATATATATAGATATATTTGCACGACCAATCAATTGGACAGTACCGTCGACCGGTCGGAAAATACAAGGAAGACCTAGTACCAAGATCCCGTAGAAAGCAAAATTGGGCATTCGGAAAATATTGTCAGCAGAACAAGCAAGAACCCAAGCAGAACACCCAGAGTAATTTTCAATTTCAGCCTGCAAGTGGGGAGCCGACACTACAATTCCCTTGCAACCTGAATTTGAAAATCTTGACAATCAGATGGCCGATAGAGCAGAAAGAAACGCGGTGAGACTACAAAGACAGGTGGTTAGCCGAAGCAACAACAAGCATCGAGAAACCAAGCAACAAGAAACCAAGAGATAGAAATTGAGTTCGGAGAAGCAGAGAACAATCCTAGCAACGACAATATAGAAGAAACCAAGATCGCAGAAGATAGCGACGATGATACGAGTTCAGAAGATACGAGTTCAGAGGATACAAATTCAGAGGAGACCAAGGACACAGACGATAGCGACTGAAGCCGATAGCGACGAAAGATTCAAGCAGCAGCTCAAGTGAAAGCAGTTGGAGTGACAACGACAGTGAGAACAATTCGAAATGAGCTATTCCAAGGTGCCAAAATTGCCTTGCGATGGAGAGGTCAACTTTGAGGGATGATATTGGAAGTTCCTGACCCATGCAAGCAGCAGAAAGTACCTGATTATGGTGTCAGCCAAAGCACACACGGATCTTCCCCCCGAAGGAGAACTTACAGAATACAGCAACATGAACTAGGCACAAAAGAAGGCGCTTAAGGCACACTCCAAGGCATTGAACGACCTGCACATTGCATTCGAAGACAACCCTGCGGGCAAAGCTATAATCGAGAAATCCAAGATTGATAGAGACGGATCATGGGAACACAATGTGAAGATTACTCTACAATGGCCAAGGGGTCAAGTGCATCGCATTTTTGAAGAACTATTCAAGCTGTACAGGAAAACCACCCCACAGATAGGCTACAACTTGAAGAGGACCTAAGAAGCATTAGGATGTCGCCGATTGAAAACCCAAAGGGGGTATTTCAAGAACTATTTAGAGTGGTACAAAGATACCAATACAAGACAATCAAGCCAACCCCCGATGACCTATATGCAACAATACTTTGCGCCCTGCCACAGTATCTTGTGATGCATCTGTCAAAGGACTTGAGTGCGCTACGGCAGGAGGATGCACCACCATTTGCAATTATTGAGAAGATGGAGACCATAGCAGAGGACCTATACAACAACACGTTGGTGAAGGGCATAACAAAATCAAGTCATAAAGAGATGACTCTGTTTGGTGCAGAAAAGACCAATTTTGGACCAGCGCCTGATAAATGCAATAAGTGGGCAGCAAATGACATGTGTTATTGGTGTCAAGAGAAGGGACATAAAGCTTACAATTGTCCACAGCGAAAGGCGGGCAAACCAAGAGTTGATAAAAAGGCAAATGACAACAATGAAAGCAACAATAACAGTAACAACAATGAAAGCAACAGCAACAGTAATGGAGGACAGCACAGACGCCTCAAGTGCAGTATATGCGGTGGAATACATAGAGACGGAATGTGTTGGGAAGACGAATGGAATGTACACCAGCGACCACCCAACTGGAAGTCAAAGATTAAGAGTGATATGCAAGGAGCTATGATTGATTTTGATTTCTGTCTATGAGAGTAGGATGATTCCTTTGAAGCAGGGGAGTGTGTTTGAGGTTGATCAAACGAGAATCTTGATCATACTAGTCATCTTGCTTCTACAGGAATCTGATCAAGCGAATGAATGAATGAGATGTGAATGAATGAGACGCGAATGAATGAGACGCGCGGTCGATCATACGAGTCATCTTGTTTCTGCAGGAACAGGGAATGGAAGCGGGAATGAGATTTTACCACTTACCCATTCTGATTCTCCTCCTTACTAAAAATAGGTCCTTATGTACTAGAATCTACAGGGCACAAGGTAGAGCCCTCCTACAGCCCTTGGTAATAAAGGTACGTGACGCAGGGCATGTGAGAATGGCACCGGAGTATTAGCGGGCCGATGCGAATATTAGTGATTTAGTGTGTGCATCCAAGTATTAGCAGATCGATGCACCAATTTTAGTGATCTTAGGAAAGAGTGGATTCATCCACTCAAAATCTCAGTAAAGATAATTCAATGTAATAAACAAACAAACAATTCAAATAGCTAAAACACCAGTCTTCTCCTGCATCGTTCAGGGCCCTTCAAACAGACCATTGGCCAAATCATACGCACAATGATCAATCTCAAGCCGCCAAAAGCAGAAATAGAAGCAAACAACCTTGTCGACGAAGCAATCTCTACAGCAATGGACGCTCTCCGATGTAATCTGGTCTCCACTCTAGGAAATTTTTCACCCGGCGCCCTGGTATTCAATCGCGACATGCTTCTTAACATTCCACTCCACGCTGACATCATCACTTTAACCAAACATCGCCAAGCTCAAATCGACAATCAACTCCTTTGCGCCAACCGCAAACCCACAAAACACAAATTCATCGTAGGTCAAGGCGTTTTTGTCAACATACACGACCACAATGAACTCGATCTCGTTCGCGAAGGCCCCTACCCAAGCTCACAAGTACACACTAACAACACAGTCACCATCCGCCGCGGACGCGAATATGAGCACATCAGCATCCGCCACCTTATCTCAGCCAAACCATCATAAATTTTCATAGTAAGGGAGAATGAACAACGCACAGACACTTCAGTCATGAGTCACTAACACACTCCTTCAGTCCAGTCACGCGTCATTGACACACTCCAACAGTCATGAGTCAATGACATCGTTCCCGATCATCTGTCATTGTTCAATGGTATTCAAACATCAAATAGAACCTTCTCCTTGAAGTCTCATCCGAATTCCGATTATCAAAGAAGAACCCAGTTCTTTTCCAATCGTATCACTGAACTAGCTGGGAACCTCTAAACTAAAACTCAATGGCACACAATTTCATACACAGCGTAGTTCACATCACTGCTCACGTTCCGAGTACGTACTCGTACCGGTACAGTAAAATCTTACGATATTATGTCAAAACAAACAAGCTACCGTATGGAATGGAATCCTTTTCAATGGCCAAGCTTAAGAGGAGATGCACGGTACTAGTACTCTTGTCCCTATCTGTTGCTAGTATTCGCTGCTAACTGTAGCAACGATGTCATCGTCGACACTTCTTCAAGGAGGGAGGTATCTTGGTAGCTTATCACTATTGAGGCTTTCCGTTGTTCCATCTCCCGCCAGATCTCTTGGAAATACTGTTTTTCCTCTTCCGGCCTTTTTAACCCTCGAAAGAACTATCTCGAAGGATCATCGGTTTTACTCCAATAACTCTCGCCAGCTTTCCAATGCGAGCACAAGCCCTCCAAAACGGGGTGGACTATCTACGTCTTCACTGTTAGCAGCATGGCCTTTTTCTTCTGGAAGACTCGGACGCATACGACGAGCGATACCATTATTATTTGATAACTGCCGAAGGTTTCGAAATTCTTATCACAACCAAAAAGAACTCGGCGAGAACCAGTCGTTCTCGTTTTCACCGATCGTCGAAACCCCATTCGATTCCCCTGTTGTTGAAAAGCCATACACAATGATCATGATGGAGGATGAAGTGTCATATTTGTCGTCAAAAAATAATCATAATATAGATGATAACAAAAACGACGAAGGCCACATTTTGGGCTCCGATCAAGAGGAAAACAACACGAATGCCGGTTTTCAGCCGATTCCGACTACTGCATCGTGGATCCCCACCTTTCGATCGAAAGTTCCTCCCGAGCACGGAATGTCCTTTGGATCGATTTGTTTGAACTGGCAACACCATCGAGGTGGAACTCCTTCCGTTGCCATGGGATTACAATCCCTGAAATCTTCTCAACTTCCAACGATCAGTGATGCTATTTTGGTGGCGCGAGGTCCCGTGGCATGCCTTTGCGCTCAGTACTACCTCGAAAGCTTTTCTCTTCAGGGCTTGATCATGATCGATCCAATCCTTGTCGACGACAAGCAACAGGAGGACAACAATGGCGAGAACAAGAGCAGCAGGGAATCTGATGCCGTCTTCTCCCTGATTTCTAGGATTTATCACGGCCAAGACAACTGCGGCGACACGGATCGATTTCGGTCGACGCGTTTATTGGTAGAACCAAACGCGGTGCCAATGATGGTCGTCCTTACGGCACAAAACGAGCAAGCCTGGAACCGCTCGTCCCGATTCGTTGCGAGTCGTCACGGAGATCTCGGCGGCGTCTATGGTAGAGTGCCGATCGTCGACCTGACAGATATTATTGGCGGAACTGAGGAAGCCACGGCGATGGCAGTCCTCCATTGTATCAACGCATGGATCGACGAGGCTCTGTGACGCCGATGGCAACGACTACGGTAGATTCGGAAGGACGGTGATGAAACACATGATTGAAAGTGCGGTACTTATACTTACCGTTTCGAAATACGAACAAGAATAGAACGGTACCATAAGTGAACAGTTGTTGAATTGTGGCTATCCTGACACCAAACCAAAATTCAGACAATGATAACTTAGATTTTACCTTCATTTGGCAAGATGGAGCATATGTGCCATTTTCGTTCGACGCATGAGTTTCCACTTCGTTTTCAGTGGCGGCTATCATACCTGTAGTGCCTGCAAGACAACCAGAGAATTGCGAGTTCGAGAGGCGTCAGTCATCGAACAAAGTAGCTTCCCATTTTCCTTCGGGCAGTGTCTTATTGTGCTTGGAGATAATGTACACATAGCTAAAAGTGATGGACGTACGGTGGCATCGATACTAGAATTTAGAAAAGATTACAGTAGGGGTTGCAATTTACAGGTAAGAATCATTTTGTGATTTTTCTCAAAAGGATCGTTCGGAAAGATAAGAAAGGCTCTATTGATCGGTTGTTCTGTTTTGAAATGTGGAGATAAAAATCTCCGGTTTGTTTTTCGTTGTTTTTGTGATTGATTCACAACCGTTCGGATGTGAAAATCGAGTGGTTTTCCCAGATGTGTTGGTGTTGATGTTGATGCCTTAGCTGGAGCTGAACTTGGTGACAGCCTTGGTTCCCTCGGAAACGGCGTGCTTGGCGAGCTCACCAGGAAGCATAAGACGAACAGCGGTCTGGATTTCTCGGGAAGAAAGAGTGGCCTTCTTGTTGTAAGTGGCAAGCTTTCCAGCCTCGGTGGCGATACGCTCGAAGATATCGTTGATGAAGGAGTTCATGATGGACATTCCCTTCTTGGAGATACCGGTATCGGGGTGGACCTGCTTCAAGACCTTGTAGATGTAAGTGGAATACGATTCGACACGCTTCTTCTTCTTTCCTCCGGCGGAGGAGGACTTCTTGGCGGTGGTCTTGGCTGGGGCAGCCTTCTTGGATGGAGTCTTAGCCATTGTGGAAAAGGTTTGATTACTGTTTGGTTTGAATGTAAAGATGGATTGTTTTATGACAACTCCAGAGTCGTCGGATACGAACAGGGATGATTGTGATACTTATGTCGTGCGCCCGGTGTTTCGTCCGAACGGACGGGACGATACGCTGTTGTTGCTCGTACAAATTGTGCTGTTTTTGTTCCGAACGATGCAGGCGCGGGCCAAAAATCGGATGGTCTGACCTTCGTACACAAAAGGAAAAACGCTTTTATGTAGAATCTCTACTAGTTCTACGTTCGATCAAAGCGGCGCGATATTGGACTGTGCGAAGAACATCAAAGCAATTTTTTTCTCGCACGACACGAACTAAGGGCCAAACGGTTCGATAGAAAGAACTCCACTACCCTCACAAAATACAAATTCGATCAAATCCAATCGCCGTTTAAATTAACACAACACACTAATCAATCATGTCTGGTACGTATCCTTGGTAGCCCTCATGTTGTTGGAAACAGACGGCACTCATCTGCCCTTGTACTGATATCAATTTCGTCACGCTGACTCCTTATTTTCGTCTCATCTTTGCACCGCAGGAAAAGGAAAAGGAGGCCGAGGAGAAAAGAAGTCCACCACCGCGTCTGCCAAGGCCGGTCTGCAATTCCCCGTAGGTCGTATCGGACGTTACTTGCGTCAAGGGAAGTACGCCACACGAATGGGAGCTGGAGCCCCTGTCTACCTTGCTGCCGTCCTCGAATACCTCTGTGCCGAGATCTTGGAATTGGCTGGAAATGCTGCTCGCGACAACAAGAAGAGCCGTATTGTCCCTCGCCACATTACCCTTGCTGTAAAGAACGATGAGGAACTCAACAGACTATTGGGCGGAGTTACCATCGCATCTGGAGGTGTCCTTCCCAACATCCATGCAATCCTCCTTCCCAAGAAGAGTGGAAAATAAGCAATAGGTCAAGCACCTACACCCTGCATCAGGGATTGCCGATCCATCACAAAACAAAACAAACCGGAGATTTTAATCTCCACATTTTGAAACAGATCAAATCGTTGTTTTGCAGTCCATGATGATCTCAGAGAACGTTCCATTCTTGATTTTCACACATACCCCGGAAACATGATCAATCAGCAGCAAACTGCATGAGCAACTCACAATACTATTCACTAGTGTACTTCTCATTCTAACACTGTAATAATAAATACCTCAATCTAACAAAATTACCACGATATACCGATACCTGTAGCATTAAATTAATTATATCTTGGAAGCAGTACAAGTGCCACGTCTGACCGTTTTCAGAACGACACTGGTTTCGTGGCGATCTAGCACGATTATTGTGCGACAGGAAAGAACGAAAGCACCTACCGTACGTAAGTTACCCTTGAACATTAGCTTATATATTTATTAGAGTCTAGTGATATCACGGCCGAAGATCTGTCGACGGACCCAATCATTGATAACCATTAACCTGTTTCGCCACGATACTTGTTTGCTGATGTACACACTCTTCCACAAAGCATTTCCCACCTTTCCTGTTCCCTTGATGGGTTCGGCGTTGGGGGCCGTGGATACTTGTGCAAGTGCAGAACCACCACCCGTGTAGGCCAAAATTCCAAGATTGAGAAATTGGAAAGGCTTCGCGTAGTCTTTTGTGCCGGTTGAAAAACTGGCAATCGACTCTGACAGAGTTGATTGGTAATCAGCGCTGCGGACTGGCGGGCTCTCGATATCTCCATCCTCGTTGTCAACGGCCGGACTAAGGTCGTATCCGCTGTTAATTAGTTTAGCTAAGAATTCGCCCTGCTGCGCAGCGACTTGCCCCGTGGCTGGGAGCGGACCATCCGGACCTTTCGTCGTACAAGAACAATCTCCAAATGCGAGAATACTACCATTAGATCCCTTGGCGCGCATCCATGCATCGGTAACAATCCGCCCGCGTGCAACGTTCTGTTCCGCAGCTTGTTTCTCTCCCAGGGTGTCAACGATCTGTAACGTAAGAGGTAAGGGACCGTTTCCAGCCGCCCACACAGAGAGTCCATAATCAATAGTTTGACCGTCGTTCAACAAAATTTGCTTTGCCGTCACTTCTTTCACGGAGCTATCCAGCAGCAGTTCCACTAGCTTGAATTGTTCCGGGAGAAGTCTGTAGATATTTGGGTCGTTGAATTCCACATTTCTGTTCATTTGCTTGATGGCCTCTTCTTGCAAGGACTTGTCGAACGGAGCGAGCACGGTGGACGAAGCCTCGATGACTTTTATCCGAACGTATCTCAGCAAATTCGGGTAGTATTTTGGTCCGTCTTGTTCCACAAAATCACGAAGTTCTGCGGCAAACTCGATACCGGTCGGTCCGGCTCCAATCACCGCAAACGTGAGATTGTTGATACGGTCTTCATCCGTCAGACCGGGGAGATTCGCACGTTCGAAACAGTTGACGATTGCCGTTCGAATCCGTCTCGCATCTTCTACTTGTTTCAAAAAGTTGCAGTACTCTCGAACTCCAGGAATTCCAAACGTATTCGTCTGCGCCCCAATTGTAACCACGAGACGATCGTACGAAACAGAAAAATCATTGATTTCGCATGAGTTACCATCACAGACCACTGATTCGCAAGTCAAAATCTTGTTCTCGACGTCCACCTCTGTAGCTACTCCCTCTAGGAAATTAGCCTTCCGATTAATCTAATAGTAGTTACATCATTTTGTTGTTGTTCAGAATTCAACATGGTGCAATTGTTTGTGATGATTTCGAAAGCAAAGGCCATGAGTTAGTTGGATCAATCAAATTGGTTGGTTTCCATAGCAAACTCGATATGCAGGCATCCTGTCGATGATTTATACGCTCAACTCAGCCGGTTTGTGACAACACCACCAAGCGATGTATGCTAAATGCGATGCATGGCACTGCGCACTGCATCGTTGTATTTGTTCTTACCTCTCGGATGGGCTCCGTGATAGATCTATAGTCCACGGTTCCTACCGAAGCACCAGCAAGCATTGGAGTGAAGACGAAATAGTTCCGAGGAGAGATCACGGTGACATCGTAATGATTCGCGTTTATTCCCTTCAAAAATGCGGCGGCGCCCCAACCGGTTCCAAGCACCACGATTTTTTCTCTCTGTGCACCCGAGATGTTGTCGTTCTTGCCCTTTCCTACCAGACTATCCACGACATCTTCAATGATTTCGACTCCTTTTTCTGCCAAGAACAACGGGTATGCTCGCTTTCTGATGAGGCGTTCCAGTCTTTTCACCTCGTCGCTCATCGCTGATGACTCATCCTTTGATCCGACCACCGAAGGAGCTCCCTTCTCCGTGTTCATTCCCGATCCGTCCACAACCGCGTACTTTTCTTCGTCGTCGACCTTTGAATTACGTTCCGTCAATTCCTGGCGCAAGGTCTTCTCGACTTCTTTCGTAGTGTCTTCACCGGCAGTGGCCCGAAGTATTTGCGAGAACGATGCTCTTTCACACGTAGGGTACGAAGATATCGCCTGTTGCACAAATCCCTGTGCGCTCCATGAAAGGAACAGACTGAGTGACAGCGCTTGGAGGAGGGAATAATTCATCATTATTCTTTCCGTATTGTATCCTCAGCAACAAAACACACACTCTCTCACACACACAGCTCAATCGAAGCTGGTGTCTGGTTGGCGATCTCCTTAAAACCACTTGTTAAGGATGGTCGAGGAGAGGTGGAAACCCGTAAAAAGAGGAACGACCGAGATGGTCACAAAATCTTTTTTGAATGAACTGACCAGGGTGTATTTTCGATACCGCAGTCAAGCGATTGCAATGCGAACGCCAATTAACCAAACATCATGCTTCATTGAAGACAGTTGTTACTGTTTGCGATGACGTACGTTTCGTAGTGATTTATCCTCGTATCAGAAACAGCGGAGGTTTGGGCGCATATCGCGCGGGAATTCGAATCGTAGAACTGTAGGAGTACATATCTATTGTGCGTCATAGTCGTAGGTCATAAACGGTCGATTCATACGGTACGATCCCCAAGCCCGAAGTCATATTTTGCAAGAAATCGACTGCTTCGAGTAAAAAATCTGAACAACCTGCTGTACGGTACTCGTATTGCGCAGTGCCTGAAAAAGTGAAGTCAAAGAAAGAGGCGCATCCTTTCTAAGACCTGGCGTAGGAACTACGCGTAATTACTACCATTTCAACTTAATCCCCGCAACTGCATTCATCCTGCATCCGAAAGGAGTCCTGCTCCTTGGTTTTGTTGAATACCGGTACTGGTACGAGTACGGTACAGAGAAGCTACTAGGTACAATAGAGCTTGCTTGTTGCAATACTGAGAGCAAGAGGCAAGTCCGGCGACGCTAACTTTGGGTCCCAAACGCTATTATATTAGGTTCAGCCATCACCACCTTTCCCGATTACACTATCACGAGCAATTATTATTCACCGCATTTACGATGACACCGCCGACGGACACTCAATGGGCAGCCATGTCCAAGCTCTTGCAGAGCATGATTCAAAGGTCGGACACCGGTATGTTTGTTGTTGAGTTGAGTTGAGTTGAGTTGAGTTGAGATTTGTTGTATGTACTCGCGTTGCCTTCTTTTCTTTGCAGCGGTTCTCAACCATTCGTTTCTGCCGATTGTTGCTTGTTTTTCTTGTCTCACGAAACGTCAAACTGTTCTAAATACTTGTCGGAAACGATGCGTCGCTGGTTTGTCGTTACCAATTTCTTTCTCTCGATGAACGAATGGTTTTGTGGCATAATTGGTGTGATGTTATCATCGCAATCGTTATTGATATTGATATTGATATTGATATTGATATTGACATCTCAGAGCCTTTTCGGGTGCCTGTGGACTGGAAGGGCATGGGATTGTTCGACTATCCTACCCTGATCAAGAAACCAATGGATCTGGGTACGGTCAAGAGGAATATCAACGCACGCAAATACAAGTCTATTCCCGACGCTGCAGGTTAGTTTGGTTGCTGAGTGTCCACCTTGTTCGATCCAAAACTAAAATGTTATGCTTTCAAGTTGGTTGCAGAAGAAAAAAGGAAGAACTCATTCTCTGCTTTCGTTCGATCTCTTTCCCTTGTTGCGCAGAGGATATTCGTTTGGTGTGGACGAACTGTATGACGTACAATCAAGACGGATCCGATTTCTTTATTTTGGCAAAGAATTTATCCAAAAAGTTCGAAGAAAAGTATTCCAAACTAGTCAACGACCTGCAATTGGACACACGCGGTGACAGCGGTAGTGCCGGTACCAACAGCAGCGGCGTCGTGACACTCGATGAAAAACGATCGTTCGCACGGAGTCTTTACACCCTAACGAAGGAAGATCTGGGAAAATTGATCGTGGAGGTGGACAACAAGTGCCCGGCCGCCCTCACCAAAAACATGGGAGAAGACGAGGCGGAACTGAACGTCGATAAAATTCCACCGGCTCTGTTTCAAGAATTGAAAACATTTGTATCCAGCTGCCACACAACGGCACCGGCGACGAAGAAGGGAACCAAGAGGAAGGCATCGTGATGAATACGAGAAGTGTGGATTGAGTTGAGCCGAGTAGAGTCGAGTGGATTCGAATCGTTCATTCGATTGATGGGAGGTACTGTTTTTATTATTATTTCATCCAATTTTCGTTCACAATATCGAATTCAAGGACTCCGACGAGTTGCCTTGTTGCATGGTGCGAGTTGAAGGCGTCGCGATGGGGTTCCAACGGGGAAAATACGACGCTTGGTAGAGACCATGACTTGGTCGATATTGCATTGCGAGTGATAATCAACCATTAAATAAAAGTGTATCAAAAGTTCAATAAAATGGCTGCGCGCACGCATTTACTATAATAATAATAATATCATAGTCGTACTGGAGAAGATTGGAGGAGGCGGAAATAGTTTCTTTGCAAGCAAGTTCAAGAGCCATATTCACCCTGTTACGCAAGAATTGTCCACGGCAGAAGTATGCCAAGGTGGCACAGGATTGGCAACACTTCATTACTGTACTACAATAATATCGTGACTTATTTCTTTTGACGTCTTCTTTTCTGCATAATGATGGCGGCGCGCCGATTCCTCTCTTTCTTTGTCAGCTTGATCGGCTTGCCATCTTTGTCCACTCTAGGTTTCTTGTTGCTCTTTCTATCTTTTTGGTCCTGGCTCTTTCTCTTGGATGAACTGCTCTTGTTTTCATTACTTTTGGGCTTCGAGACCGACGATTGACCACCTTCTTTACTACTTGAATTTGTTTCGGTTCCATCCCCCGAGCGTTGTTGTCTTATCTTTTCTTGAACGATTTCTTGCGTCCTGGCAACAATGTCTGCTAATTCTTGCTTCGACCGACACGGACGGACATTCAGTCTGCGCCCTCTAATTTTTGTCTTATGGTGCAATTTGAGAGCCGTCTCGTATGATTGAGAATCCAAAACATCAACGAAAGCTACCCCACGAAAGACGGTTTTGCGTCCCTCGGTGTCGTGATCGTAAACTAGGCGAATCGATGTAATGGTGCATCCGTGCTCGGCAAAAAGTTTCCTGAGATCAAAATCCGTGGAATCGTATGGTAGCTGTGTGATGTGCAGAGAATAGTTCTGTCGGGCCGTCGTCGTTCGTGAAGGATATGATGAAGGTGATGTCGCTGAGGTTTTCTCTGTTTCATCTCCTTCCGCATCTTCCCCTGCCCAGAGAGCAGCCGCAGCCAGCAAATCGTCGTCGTCGTCGTTATCGTCGTCATCTTTGCTACTCGACGCAGCTGCAACGTTTTTGTCGCTTTCGCTTTTTCCGTCCTTGGTCAAATTAGCGTCAACATCTTTTTCAATTTTAGAAATTGGGGTTTCTTCTTTGGAATCACTTTCTACTTCTCCCTTCTTCTTTTTCTTTTTCTTCTTTCTGCTCTTTTTCTGCTTTTTCTTGTTCGAGTCAGATTTTTCCAGTTGTTCGTCGTGCTTGGTTTCGGCTTCATCCAAAGCTATTCGGTTATCTTCTTTGTCGTCGGTGTCTGACATGGCTTCGTTATGCGCTGGTTAGAAAAAAGGTTTTTTTACGGCGTTTGTATTGTTCTCTGATCTGCTGCGAAGATTGATTGTATCGCATCATCTCGAATCTGTCTTGATGAAAGGGTTCGGAACTTCTTCCTCGAGACGATTGAGTTGAGATCAATCTTGATGGAACGAGTTTTTCGTTTCGGGTTTTTTGTATCAGCTCAATTATTTTGTTTGCGATTCGGTGGCTAAAGTTTTCCATCAAGAAGCACAGACAGACGAGCTCATACGGTACCACCCTACCGTACTGTACGACCGAGTGCAGTGCGAAAATCAAGAAGCAACTACTAGAAACAACACATAGATTGTACCATCAATCATCTCACTTCTGTTGTTCGATATACTTCAATGTCTTTCAAGTGCAGCAGCATCTGTTCCATGTATTCTTGAGCCCAACTTGGAGAGTTGAGGAAGCCCATTGCCAATCAAAGGAGTCAAAATTTTCCAAATGGAGTAGGCTAACAAGGACACAAAGCCAAGTGGAGGCTTCATCAAATTTGAAGGTGTGGAATTGCATGCTGACATCGATGAGGGTCACATATTTGAACCCTCTTCTTCTATGGAAGATATCTTGGATTTTTGGAACTGGGTAGTGGAGCTTTTTGGTGACTTTATTGAGCTCCCGAAAGTCGCGGATAAGTCGACAGGAGCCATCATCATCTGGTTTTGGAACTACAAAGGTTGGCATTCCCCGTTCAGTGGCGTAGCAGCATTCAAGGATGCCAAGTTTGACTTGTCAATCAATTTCCTTCTTCACAGCTTCATGTTGGTGGAAAGGAATTGGATGTGGTTGTTTGATGTGAAATGGCCTTGCATCTTGCTGGAGCTCAATGTGGAACTCTTGATTAGGGAAAATGCCTAATTGCTTATCGTTCAAGTCTTTGAAAAGTTCCTCATTATCAAGAAGTATTGGCAGCAAGGTATGTTTCTCATTGTTGGATAGATGTGTCTGTTCATTGACTTACTTGTGGAGGTCTGTCTTTTCATACTTGAAGGTACCATCAACATACGATTGTTGAATGGCTTGGTTGGAATAACTTTCCGCAACAGAGTGTGGCTCCGCTGACATGATCTTGTGGAGCAAGACCTTGTTATCAAAATAGTTGTGAGGATCAAAATGCATGGTCTTGTCATACCATTCTATGGTGCAAGCTGAAAAGTCCATCTTCATTCCAAAGTCTCTCATGGTTCATCTACCAATGAGGAGATGATAGTTGATGTTCTGGGTGACAACAAAGCACTTGATCTTCAGGACGTTCATGCAGTAGGACAGTTCAGGAAACATGGTGTTCTCCAAAGTTACATAGTAGTTACAAGTGGTTTTACCATGATTGGTTGTTTGCATTTGAATTGGTTGGTCAAGCAAGTGGAATTGCTGTTTCGACAATGAGATTGTCTGTGGATCCGGAATTGAAGAGGGTCTTCAAGTAGTACTTTCCAGAGGACCCATTGATAGAGTTACAGACACTGACCATGGTTGGAGCAAGGTCGACATCCGTGTTGCTAGGAACAACATCTTGCTTGTTGCTGTTGGAATTGAGGGTTTTGACTTCATCAATGGGAAATCCCTGAAGATCTGAGTTGTAATATTCAGAGTCCACATCCATATCAGCATGGAAGAGGTCCGGCCAAGGTGTGGATGGAATGGTTTCCTCTGGTTCATTGATGAAGATACACATGTGTTGTTCTGGTTTGTATATTGGTGGGTTGTTTCCATATGAAGAGGAATTGCTAGATCAGTTGCTGCTGTTGCTATTGTTGGAGTTTTGATCATTTACATGGGCGTCGGAGTTGTTGTTGTTGTTGTTGTTGTTGTTGGACCTGCTATTGGAGTTTGTTCCAAATTTATTGGCATAGCAATGGCCCCAAGTATGGTTTGTACCTGGATGGATTGGACATGGCGAGTCATTGGAGATCCTTGTTGAGTCTTTGTTGTTGTTGCTGTTGTTGTTGTTGCCCTGATTGTTGTTGTTACGTTGTTACGTTGTTACGTTGTTGTCAGTTTGGGCTGTTGTTGTTTGATCGATTGTTTCCATTGTGATTGTTACCACTGCAATTGTTACAATTGTGGTGATTATTGTTGTTACGATTATTGTTCCTATTGTTGTTGTTGTTATTGCTGTTTTCCGATGGATTATCTTGTTTCTTTTTTTGACTTTGCGCATACTGATATCTTTCCAATCTCATCATCATTTCAGAAAGAGTATCCCTATGTGGAGAGTGGTGTTGCTGGTACGTGTCCTTCCAATCATCTGGCATGGATTCAAGGATTATGTTCTTGAACTCATGATCCTTGATCTCTGCATCCTCTGGTGGGTGACCTGGAAGCAGTGCAAGAATAACATGGTTGTGGAAGCTGACTTGTTAGACAAATTGGTGTATTCCCATGCTGTTTGTCTTCTTGATATTGGTGAGGAATCTCATGTGGTTTTGGTATGTGTCAAGGTTATTGTCAAACTTGTAGTTGACAAATGCTTTAATGGTTGTTGTGAAGTTATCAACAGTTTGTTGTGGGACGTTGGCTGCTATATAGTCATTCCACCAGCTCTTATCAGTGTAATGTATAAGGAGATCCGCGAACTTCTCATATAGCCTAGGGCCTGTTGTTAAGCCAAGTGTTTTCTTGGCAAGAATAAATTCATTGATGGTGAAAAGAATTTGTAATTTGGATGCTCCTGCAGTAATCAGAGGGGCATTGAGCTTGGTAGTCTCAGAGACTCCATTGAATTGCTGTGTGTGCTTGAATTCTATCTTGTCAATAGACTCTTGGTCAAAGTCGAACTTAAAAGGGATAATGGAGTAGGCCGACATGATCCTCTTCTTACTGGACAATTGGTAGGGGCAGTTGCTTGTTAGTGTTCACTTGAGTAGTTGAAATAGTGGGTGGAAGCAGTTATTTGACTGTTTAAACAGTGTTGTATGCCTCTAGTAGTAGAAGGTACTAACATAGTAATATGGTAGTGTGTATGTAGATATGTATAAGTATATTAAAACTAAGATTGTGAGCAAGCTGTCAACTACTCTGTTGAAAAGCTTGTGTTTATTTAATAACAGTTGCAAAGGTGTTGGACTTGAAATCCAACAGGCTTGCACATAGAGGAATTAAGATATGTAGATCATCCAAACTTCAATATTGAAGGCCGGCTGGTGTGACATTGCTGCTGACATCAGATTTTCTTGAATCATGGGAATTCAATCGTGAGGGTTTGAATACCACGCAACGCGTCACTTGCAACCAATGCATCACAAATGCACTCGCGACCAAAGCAAACAAGCATCACTAGCCAAGAGCATTAAGTAACAACTTTCTCTCTTAGGCATGCAACACCACGCCACTGTGTCTGACCCTTAACTAGGAAAATCCCCCTTAATTATCCGCTAACACATCGTCCTTCAGCAGGCCCACTCATGCACTTTTGCTCTTGCTGGATTCACTTGCAATTGCAAGATACAAGCAGAATCCACTCCCAGTAAATACCCTCATAATTCCTGTAAACATTCATTTGTACTCCATATCTACTGTGCACTTGCGACCAAAGCAAACACGCATCACTAGCCAAGAGCATTAAGCAACTTCCTCTCTTAGGGATGAAACAACACTACACCACTGTGTCCGACCCTTAACTAGGAAAATCCCCTTAATTATCCACTAACATGTTGTCCATCAGCAAGCCCACTGATGCATTCTTGCTCTTGGATTCCTCACTTGCAATTGCAAAATACAAGCAGAATCCACTCCCAGTAAATACCCTCATAATTCCTGTAAACATTCATTTCTACTCAGTGGACAGTGCTCCCAGCAACCCTCATTGAGAATCTCCCAGGCCTGCATCTCAGCCCCCTACATCCCACAAAGATGCTGGTGCCCCTGAATGATCTCTGACTACAGCTACTTTGGTGTGAACAAGGACATTGTGCCACTACCCCCCACGAAAGCCATGCAGTTTGGGCAAACCCTGCATTGTCTGCTCTCTAGGGTACATCAGGTCAACAGCCAATTCAGACTGGTGCACATGTCCAAGATAGACCTCTCAGATGGATTCTACTGGCTCCAAGTGAATCCAGAGGACGCCATGAAGCTGGGAGTCCTCTCCCCTTCCAGGTAAGGGGAAGCCCCCCTTGTTGGCATCCCCCTCACCAACCCAATGGGATGGAAGTCCAGTCCGCCCAACTTCTGCACCTGCTCCAGAACGATTGCAGATCTCACCAATGCTGCCCTAGCTACAGGGCTAGCTCGGCATAGAAGCCAGCCTCACAGGTTAGATCTGCTGGCCGAGGTGCCCCCAGCCAGCATGACTGGTCCTATCCTAACTGGCCCTATCCTAACTGGCCCTATCCTAACTGGCCCTATCCTAACTGGCCCTGTCCAAGACCACCAGCGCCTAGTAACAGACATCATCATCCCCTTACAAAAATCCAGTTTGTTACTGGGATGTGGATGTGGATGATTTCTGTGGACTCGCACAAGGTAATCAATGGACTAGGAGAGTCATCAAGCGTGTGCAACTCCAATCCCTGGATAAGGTCTTTGCGCCCCTCGATGCCCTCCTTAGCACACCTTTCAGGCAAGAACCTACTTCTCTCAAGAAGATACTGAAAGGAGATGCCACATGGACTACCAACAAAGTCATCATTGGCTGGGTCGTCAACTCGATCAACAAGACTAGTACCAGCCTTCCCTCACAATGCGCCAAAAGACTCCAAGAAATCTTCCAATCCATTGCCCCGACCCAGCAAACAGCACCAATCCAACAGAGGCACAAGGTCATAGGGAAGCTCAGGTCCATGTCCTTGGCCATTCCAGGCTACAGAGGCGTATTTTCCATCCACCAAGAAGCCTTTTACCACAATGCGCCAGGTTGACAATGGCTCCTCAAGCTCACCAAGCGAGTGCATGGCTTCAAAGAGGTCTTCATGTGGTTAGCTCATAACATAGCTAGCAGGCCCATTTGGATTGCTTAGGTATTCCCGTTTTTTTCCTGGCCAAAATTGGTGCCTGCGAATGCCTCTGGTGGGACCAGAATGGGGGGAATACACTTCCTTCCCAGGACAGATGGGAAGATTCAACCGCTCATATGGCAAGGACCTTCCCCGCCTTGGTTTGCAAAGCTCTTGTTAGCTTCAACAACCAAAATGACAGCATCAAAAACAGCAACCTAGAGCTTCGCCAGCTCCATTGCTCACAATGATGTACTTGCTCAAAAAGTACGTGTAGAAGAAAGGAAAAGAACCCACAACAGTTACAACACCAATACAGTAATGGTCTATTGGCAATGCAAAGGCTTCACCACTACCACTGACCCTGCTGCTTACCCCCTCAGGGTCCAGTCCCTACACCAGCAAATCTACAAATATATTCCCCTCTGAGACTACACCCCTGGTCTGGTCAATCACCTTGCTGGCTTGCTCTCCAGATCCACCCTCTCTGACACTGCACTACTGCACCATTTTACACTCACTATCCCTAGGACTTCCCCTGGCTTTTATGCCCCCTCCAAAAGTTTGGCCCACAAACTACTTACTGCCACCTCTGTCACCCTCACCTTCACCACGCAAAGAATGGGGACAATGGGGAGGTGGCAGCCCATTCTAGGAGTGACAATTCCTTGTGCTGCCCTGTGGTAGCTTGTGCGCTCAAGGTCCTCCATCTCAGGAGCTGCTGCCACAGCAGCTCACCCTTTATTCCCTTGCTCTGATTAGCCAGCTACATATCCAATGGTGCACTAACCCCTGTTAGAGCTGAAAGTGTTACAAAGTCCATGCAGGTCTATGTTCAGATCCTCTATCATACCACGGGCATTGCCCCCTCTGCAATCTTGGCCTGGTTGCTCTGGGCTGGAGAGGCAATGACCCTCTTGCAAGGCAAATGTGATTCTAATGTCATCAAGCTCCTGGCCGATTGATACAGTCACTCTATGATGCACTAGTACCTGCACCAACTATAGTCCATCCCCATCTTCCAGAACCTTGCCTCACTTATGTTCAACCATGCTGGAACATACTCCTTCCTGCCAGAGGAATGAGTGTCCTTGGCTTCCCCAGCTACGTACACCAACTCCCCCCACAGCTCCTCTCTTTAACCCTCCCTTGCTCCTCTCCAACCTTCTCTCTCCAAGCATCTCCTACCCTGTGGCTTGTGGCCCAATGGCAGATAGGCTTAGCAGCCAAAGGCTGTGCGCCGGTGTGTGTGCTGGGCCAAGCACACTACTCCGGAACTGGACTCCCCAATCACATGGAAGGTATACTAGTACAAAACCAACCACAGGCTGGAGTTTCCAGAATCCCCCTTTAGCAGTGCTTAGTAACCCACCAACACACCCATGAACTACAAGCATTCACCCTCCATTCAGTACCTAAAGTAGGGGTTACTACTGAGGCTATCGCGCACGTAGAAAGCGACAGCTCTCCAACAAGAACATTTCTGTGAAATAGTTTGTACTTGGTGAGTTATTTTTGATTCCATCTAATAGTATGTGAAAAATAAAGCTAGGTTCCAGATGTTTCTAGTAGGTTACAGATAGTAGTGCTACGCTGGAGGGATATCACTCCGACCCTTCTTGGAACTGCCACTGGTTATCATGAAATAATTATCGTCTTGACAAATATGGGTATCAATTAGAAATCAATAAGAAAAATCGAGCAATCACATTAAAATGTGTTGCCATCGTATGATCGAAACTAGCAGGACCCAGAGTTTTACATTTTAAGAAAAGCATTTCACGCGGTTACCAAGGAAAGTCTTCCGTGCTGAAGCATTACATATCAACTACTCCGTATACATTAACAATCAATCCCGAATTGTTCTATCAATACTGCTACCTTCATTTCGAAACATCATCTTAATCATTATTATTATTTTCATTATAGATTTAGCGTCGATCATTCATCTTCTGATGCTAACCAGAATTGTGTTTTCTTGTCGAAGGACGTCGTGACTAAGGTTTCGGTTGACTTGCTAGAAAACATATCCCTGACAGGATTGGAATGACCTTCGAGTTGTTCGACAATTGAGGAGCTTGCGATGTCCCAGACACATACCACTGATTCATCCTGGCTATTTCCATACAGATATTGACCACCTTTCGACCATGCTAGCTTGGGTTGACTATAACAATCATTCTTGTGACCGTAAAGGTTTCGAACCTGATTGCCGGACCTCCAGTCCATAATAATGTTGCGAGAATTATCAGTTGCAAGAGCTAGATAGTCGCGTTCGAAAGGAGACATATCCATGACTGCAAATGACACATGATCATCGAAAAACGCATTTCCCGGACCTCTATTGAGATGAAACTTTTGTTGTGTAAAATTGTCTTGAAGATCGAAAGAAATCAAGTGCGGAGACCCACGAGCATAGCAACATAAATGATCTTCGCGAAAACAAAGAGACTCCACGGGCCCAGAGAGTTGGAGGTTTTGAACTTTTTCTAAAGAAGCGCCAGTGGCATCAATAAAGTTCCAAACAAGTTTATGAACCTGAATGCTACCGTCTGCAGATGCAGTCGCCAGAATATTTTCAGTTGGTGACCATGCCAAACATCGAACGTACTTCCCATGTTTGATCGTCCCCTTGCCCACTTCTTCAACATTGATAGCCCCTCCATCTTTTTCGTAATACATGACGTGTACGGCACCATCCATGCACCCCGCGGCAACAAATTTTGTGTTGTGCCCTTTTCTAGAAAATTCAACGGCGATGACAGGAGCATCACAGTCAACACGCGATGAACTTTCGACCACTCGTTGTGGCGTGTCGTTGCCAAACGCATTGTTCCAAAGTGTCAAGGAAAGATTTCTATCTGCTCCCCCAGTTGCCAGCACCGAATCATCGTTAGAGAGGGAACAGCAAAGTACGTTCGAGATACCGTGACAATTCTCAAGCAAGACCGACTTTGTTTTGGCGTATTCACCATTACCAGATTTGACAAAATGATCTACTTCGGACGACCCAAAATGTCGATTTGTCGACGTTTCCGACATCCCTGCACCGGATGATAGCTCAGCCGCGGCAGCCTCACTGCGGTAGATTTCCACTTCTGCTTTTAAGGCTTCATTTTCGACAGTCAAGACGTTACATCGTTGTTTCAATGCTTTCACTTGTTCCTTCAATACTTCATTTTCCAAGCGGGCTGGTTTTTAGTGGAATTTCCATTTGAATTACATCGTCCAGAGTGTAAGCGATCGGTGAAAGTAATGGTGTAAAAATTAACAGAGAAGCTCCTTTCAAAATGTGTCGATATTGTCGCTACTGTGACAGTCGCAAGCTAACTTACCCGACGTCAACTGATCGGCGGCACCCAAGTCTCCAAGCAAATCCATCTGCAAAAAAAATTTGCAATCCTTCAGAATTGGTTTAAGGGCACGATGGTGAAGCGTGCAGCGAAACTTTTTGGTTGATCCGTCTAATCTTACTCCTTGCTCTGGAGGAAAGGAAAGAAGGATTAAGAGAAGTCACAACTTCGAAACTGACGCTACAACAATTTCAAAATTTAAATTTTCGCGCCGTTGTTTGAGGTTCCGATAAGTATTTTTTGGAATACCGGATACCTATTACCGTATGCCTAATCCTAGGTACCGGTACTCACGAACTGAAACGAGAACTTGTACAGTAAATACTACTGCACTCTATTCAAACAAGCAGCTTTGCTCTCCAGCAAGATTGCCGTTGTCATAACTTACAAAAATAACAGAAGTAATGATCCCTCGGGTCCTGTTCAAAAGCCCCCTTTGATTGGATAATCATTGTAAATTTCTGATTGGCCATGTGCTGAACAGGTTTGTGCTGGTGAAAAACCACTGGATAGATAATCAAATCTTGCTTCACCACCAACAATAAAAATGAAGATATCACAACTAACAAGCTGAACTATAACACAATTGCAATCTAGAAAGACTCTCTCCAGCTGGGAACTCAATCAAACCCCCTCTGATTTGATTGTACTCATTCAATATCATTGTCCACAATCTCCAAAGTTAACGAATATAATGCTACGTAGAACTACTACTAAGCGACGAATTATCCAGTATCATCCTCCTATGAGATAGATGAATAGAACTGGAAGATTCAACGTAGTTTTTAGTTGTGATCTAAAAAGAGTCTACATGAAGGGAATGCAAAACAAAGGAGAACATCACGGATACACCATACTGGAAAATGAACGCTCTAGTTGTTGCTGTTACCGAAGAAGCAAACCACGAATTAGAGGTTCACACAAAGGCAAACTACTACACCCAGCAGCCGGCTCTTGACATCAGGAAAAACGAAAGTTAAATGAAAAACCAATATCTGTTTCTCGTCCTGACAATTCGTTGCAGTCATGGTTTTGGTACCCCTGATTGCCGAAGCTCTGTTCATTTATTTTGGTAAAGTAATGTAACACTTATCGTGTTTTCCAATTCGTAGTCTATTTCTAATTAGCAGGGTGGCCTGCGAGCCTTTCGGGTTGTAAAGAGTTGTTCGACGAGGCGGATCTCTGAACCAGGCTTTTCTGGTAGAAGTACATGTCTGCAAACGATGCAGTTGTGAAGGTCGTCACTACCTCTGAGATTGGATTGGCAAGTCTCCAAGTCAACCACTTGTCATGAAAAAGGCTCGTTGTGGTATGCGCGCCATAGTTCACACTGCAAGACAAACACTTGTCTTTTTGCGAGAACGTGGAATCATTCTTCTTCCTCTTCCTCCACCTCGTCTCCCTCTTCTTCCCCAGCAGTCCACCAGCTCGTTAGACCAAGACCATCTTCGCATATAGATGCAACAATGTTCATGCTAGCCGGTAGGTTTGACATGTCGCTAATCTCCACCGAAAGACTTCGCTTTCGGAGAGACGTTGATCGTGAATCCGGAGATTTCCCTTCCTCTGACTCCTTTGGCATGCCCTGCGAATGAGCAGTAGTCGTTGTTGTTGCTTGCACACCCTTTGCCGTGTTTGTCACTTGAGTGAAATGAATGGATTTAATTTTGAATCGGATTTCAGCTCCAAGTTCCATCTCGAATTGCTCACCCTCTTCTTGCTCCTCCTCCTCCATCTTGTTTTCATCGGACGAGGATCCTTCTTCTTCTTTCTTTACATTTGTTTCGGATTCCGTAGCATCTTCCATTTTTACATTGGCGCCGGGATCATTTTCCGCAGCGCTTGTCGCCATCATCGTTGTCGTTGTCATCGCCGCCTTCGTCCTCGTCGTTTCCATAGTCTGGAGACCACACCCACAGTCCGAGTTTCTCACTATACCGACTAGGCCGCAACATCCAGTACGCCGGTATGAAAATGTCGTGGTAAAAGTTTCCCAGACTGACCTGAATTCCCTCGGGAGTCGACTTGACAATTTTCCCCACACAAACTTCGTCCACAAAGGGCCGAAAGACAACCAATCGAAACAGGCATTCGTGGTGCGAGCCTCCGTCCCCCGGTACACACGAGCCGTTGGTAATCTTCAGACACGATCCGTACCGGCAGATGACCAGCCCGACGTTCATCAGCACGCGGTTCGGATATTTCAGATCGATCTCGTTGTGCAGAGCCGTCAGTGTCGGGAGTGACAACATGTGCGCTGCCACTCGAATGCGGTCGGTAACGGTCGTCAGAACAAACATCCTCGTACGTACTACGGTAGCAACAATCCGAAGAGATCGGACTGGACTGGACTGGACTGGACTGTAACAGACTGAACAGGATCGACAACGACGGTAGAAGGGGCAAGAAGCTTTCGAGGATAGACGTGCGCAGTTGGTGAAGACGTCTCCGGCAGATAAAGAAAAATCAAACAATCTCTCCTCTCACGCCTGCTACAGGGTCTCGATCATATCTTCTTTTTGGATGCCTCCAATAATGCTATTATAGATGTCGGCTTCGGGTGCTTTGTTGTGTAGGGGGTTTCAAGCAGAGGTGGATGGATGAGTTTGTAGGTCGAGGCAATTCGTGCGATATTTTTTCTGTTGCTCCCAACCGATATTACGAGTTAGAACGGTGCTTATTATTTATTGCCTGGTGGTGTGCACGGGACGAATGAAGCGAGGACGGTAATCTTACGAGTAATTTACCGTAATCTTAGGAAGAAGTCGATGAATTGGTTTCATCACCGTGAAACTCGAATTCGAAATCCAGTATTCCACATTTTTTACGCGGCGTCGTTCATTGTGGCTCGTGTCGTTTCCCCGTCACTGGTTTGCACTGGTTGTTGGATTTGTTGGAAGGACAGACAAGAAAGATTCGGTCCCGAATGAGAAGGAGTCCCGTTTGTGATCAAGAGAACAGAAAATACGAACTACCGGTACGTACGAGTACCGGTATTTAGGTATGAGTAATAGGAATAGTACCGGTACGTAGTACGAGCCAGAGCACGGTACGAGTACGTACGACCGGTACGAACTCCTAATAATCAATCGTGTTCGCAAAGTGAGTGAGAATCGAACGAACGAATCACTGTCAAAACCAAAACGCCAACAACAAAGAACCGAACCGAACCGAACATTCCATTCCTGTTTTGTCGACATCGACTACACAAACCCTGATACGATCGACAGCGGACAACTTTTAGAAGACAAAGAACTAATCAATCAATCAATCAATCAATCAGTCAGCCAACAATCAACTTTCTTCGCCATTCCATAGTATCTCTAAGTTGTGATCAAAGACACACACACACACACACACACACGCACGCAAACGCCATACAACCACAAGGAGTTTCAAGTTACAAACGAAGCAAGAGCTTTCCCGCGTCACATCTGCCGTAGACAAGCTTCGCCCCAGCAACAAAACGTGATAATTATTTGCGATCCATGACCTTCGAGGCAATACCAGTAGTTGCAATACACACCACGCAATGATCACTACGATCAAAATTCCTATCTACAGTTTCGGTCGCAATCTGTTAACTCGACAAAACCAACAACTGCATCCGAACGGAAGATTCTGTCGTAGCCAGATACCGGTATCACCGTGGAAACGGAAATTCCTTTCTTCCTCGGCATCGCCACAGGTCGTGATGGAAAATGTATTCAAGAGCCCGGACGATGAATCGTGTACGGTCACTAAAATTACTCTCAACCGTCCAAAAGCCAATGCGATGGGAAAAGAAATGATTCGGGGATTGCAGTATTGTTTGGATATACTGGAACGACAAGGAGGCAATCCGAAGGACGACGAAAGCACAAACGGAATCGAAAGCGAACGCAGGGATGCTGCCGGTTGCCGTTGCGTCGTTCTGACCTCGTTTTCGGACAGGGTGTTTTCGGCCGGTGCGGATCTGAAGGAACGTGCGACGATGACCGAAGACGAGGCCGCCGACTTTGTGACCGTGCTTCGGAGCACGATGGAACGATTTGCCTCCCTGCCAATGCCGGTCATTGCCGCCATCGAGGGTGTGGCGGTGGGCGGAGGCTTCGAATTGGCCCTGGCAGCGGACATTCGCATTGCGGCCGACAAGGCCGTGCTGGGACTCCCCGAAACGTCGCTCGCAATCATCCCCGGTGCCGGGGGCACGCAGAGACTACCCCGATTGATCGGTGCGTCTCGTGCCAAGGAGCTCATCTGGACCGGGAGGAAACTAAGCGGAAACGAAGCAATGGAATACGGCCTCGTGACGGACGTAGTGCCCACGGGGCAGAGTGCCACGGAACACGCGATGCAGCTTGCCTTTCAGATCGCCGCAAACGGTCCCGTAGCCATCCGAGCATCCAAAGCAGCGATCGATAAGGGAGGCCAAACAACATGCATGAAAGAGGCGCTCGAAATCGAGCGCCAGTGCTACGCGAAGGTATTGCCGACCCAAGATCGTTTGGAGGGGCTGATGGCATTCAAAGAAGGGAGAAAACCAAGCTACAAGGGACAATGAGGAGCTACCAGCAAGCCAACCATGGCAAACCGCTCAGAACCCATCCACTTTTTAGGAAATAGTACCATGGCAATTCAACGTTCTTCTTGACTCGCGTTACTTTCATCTTTCGTCGTATTATGCACATGAAGAGGCACTTTCGAGTTGCTTAGAGTCGCTTATTTCATTTGGTGGGAACACCAGATACGCGTAAATGAAAGGGATTCCAATCGTGATACCGTTTTTGGTTGGGATTTCTGATACTGTAATAATTATTCAGTCCGTCGGGCCCAGAATCAATATGATTACGACGGGTCCGTATCCATACGAGTAGCAGTTGCTAGGTACTCGTACTCGTACTAAAGGGTCGGACTCATTACCACCTTCGTACGAAGTACTATATGTAATCACCCCTCCTCCGTTTTGGTTTGCACGACTCATCCCTCTCTAAAGAAAAATTCGAGGCGCCCGCGCCAAGAATTTTTCTTTAGAGAGGGATGAGCCGTGCAAACCAAATCGACTCCGAGTAGTATTCAGGGGGGGGGGGGGCTCGTAAACAAGCAGCTTGTAACACCCCCCCCCCCTGAATACTACGAGGAGGAGAGCAAGGAGGAGGGGTGATTAGGTATGTAATACCATGGCTCGCACGGGAGAGCACGTGCACTTGATCCGATGGGTGCCTAAGTAAGAAAAAAATTAAAGACTCACGGGTTTAAAACAGACTCAATGGGCGGGAAAGAGGTGCGAGGAGGGGGTGTTACTTTAGTAATTTCGCAAATATGCTGTAGAATTGCTACACAATTTCTAGTAGTGTTTTCTGCTCCGACAATGGCATGATACTTTAGTAATTTCGAAAATATGCCGTAGAAATGCTACACGATTTCTGGTAGTGTTTTCTGCTCTGACAATGGCATGATACTAAAGTAATTTCCAAAATACGCCGTAGAATTTTTACACGGTTGCTAGTAGTGTTTTCTGCTCTGATAATGGCTTGATACTTAAGTAAATTACGACATACTCCATACAATTGGTACACCATACTCCGTAGTAAGAGTAGAATTGGTATGTGATTTCTAGTGGTACGGTAGTGTTACTCGGTGCCTCTGTAGTAGAATTTTCTGTCGTGATTTCAAGTCATATTCATTGCACTATTCACCTAGCACTCTTTTTGATACTCCCAGAACAGACTAATACACAGCAGAGTAGGGACTAGAGTATATAACAAAAAAAGAGCTAGAATTAATCTGTAGACCTATTTCTTGCTAGAGAGCAAGTCGTGATGAATATTGAGGCTGTGGGGGCCAAAATCAGAGCTTGTAGCTCGTGCGCTTGTACGGTAGTTTGGATGCCGGAGCGAGAAATACGGTTGTCCCGTAGTAAACAAAGCAGCGCTTGTACCGGTAGCTGTTTGGACGCCATGGATACACCAGTCCCCTAGATCGGAGCAGCGCAGTGCTTGTAGTTCGGATGCCGGGGCGAGAGTAGCAGCAACAGCATGTAGTTTGGACGCCGTGAATACACCATTGTTCCCCTAGATTGGAGCAGCAGGCACCAGACGCCGTGAGGCGAGACGATTGTGGAGTATCTCTCTTGATCAAGTCATATTTTTCAAGAGCTGCTGGAAGGGGCTATTCCCATGGTCAAAAGCAAAAAAAAGAGCCATCGTGAGATAGGAATAAATAAATGACTGTTGACGACGACGACGACAACGACAACTAACCTTCCGGCAAACAAAGGACCAGCAACGACTTACAGTGTGATAGAATGGGTTGCTTGTTGTTGTAGTAATAGGATAGGGAACAGCGAAAAGGGTCTATTCCCATGGTCCGGGGGGGGGGGGGGGGAGTTGCTTTTGCAAATTGCGTTTGCGAAGTGGTTGATTTTGAAATAATGAATTACAACGGGGAAAAAACAGCAAGAAATCAAGGTTGTAGTAGGGATTGTACTTGATTCTACACAAGTCTCAAGGAATCAAATAAGCAAAATCCCTGCTGCGACTGCTGCTGCTGTTGCTAATCCCGGCTTAGCTCCCTCTTTACCATATGTATTGCTCAACACCCGGAAAAGTTACTTAGGGTAAAATGCTTAAAAATACTTTTGACTGGTAAGAACAGCTGAATATATATGGATGTAGTAAGGATTCTACTAGATCCTACAGGGAAAACCGCCAAAAAGGTTATTAAATCCAGTCTGTACCGGTAGTAGTAGTAGGGATTCTACTAGATTCTACACAAGTCGTGTCAAGGAATCAATCAATCTTGTACCGGTAGTACCGGTAACGGCACTACTCCTGCTTAATCCCGTGAGTTAGTGCCCTCTTTGTAGTGTTGAGCAAGTGGATCTCCCTTGCCCACAGTCCACCGTGTTGTATGTATCAAAAATTACTAAAGTAATTTTTGGAGATTTTCACACACAACTCCGTGTGTTGAGCAATACTTACTTGCTTAACACACGGAGTTGTGTGTGAAAAATGGATGAAAATACTTTTTGATTGGTCAACACGGAGTCGAGAAAATTACTTTAGTATGGAAAACCCATACTAAAGTAATTTTTCACACATACAACACGGTGGACTGCGGGGAGAGCAGGTTTATCCTTGTCCCCGTGAAATTGCAGCAACAACGCTAGTAGTAGCAAGAAGCCCTCCCCCCCAACAGCGGCAACAAAGAGCAACCGACGCTCGCTAGCAAGAAGAAGCTCCTCCCCCCCCTCCTCCTTCCCTTTGTGCTCTCCCTTACGACCATGGTATTACATACCTAATCACCCCTCCTCCTTGCTCTCCTCCTCGTAGTATTCAGGGGGGGAGGGGGGGGGTGTTACAAGCTGCTTGTTTCCTCGGCCCGGGGGGCCTCGTAAACAAGCAGCTTGTAACACCCCCCCCTCCCCCCCTGAATACTACTCGGAGTCGAATTGGTTGGCACGACTCGTCCCCTCTCTAAAGAAAAACTCTCTTAAGAAAAATCCTCGGCGCACGCGCCTTGGATTTTTCTTAAGAGAGTTTTTCTTTAGAGAGGGGACGAGTCGTGCCAACCAAATCGGAGGAGGGGTGATTACATATAGTAATACCATGGTCGCAAGGGAGAGCACAAAGGGAAGAGGAGGAGGAGGTTCTAGTTGCTAGGGAATGATGCTTGCTCTTTGTTGTTGCTAGCGAGCGTGTCGTCGTTCTTGCTAGTAGCGAGCGGCGTCGGTTGCTTTTGCCTTGTTGCTGCTGCTGTTTGGGGGGGGAACAAGGATAAACCTGCTCTCCCCACGGTCTACCGTGTTGTATGTGTGAAAAATTACTTTAGTATGGGAAAACCGTACTGAAGTAATTTTTTCGATTCCGTGTTGACCAATCAAAAAGTAATTTCAGCCATTTTTCACACACAACTCCGTGTGTTAAGCAAGTAAGTATTGCTCAACACACGGAGTTGCGTGTGCAAATCTCCAAAAATTACTTTAGTAATTTTTGACACATACAACACGGTGGACTGCGGGCAAGGGGGATCCTCTTGCTCGACACAACACTACAAAGAGGGTACTAACTCCCGGGATTTAGCAGCAGCCCCGCAAGATTGATTGATTCGTTGACACGACCTGTGTAGGATCTAGTAGAATCCCTACTAGATCCTGGATTTAAAAAGCTTTTTGGCAGTTTCCCCCGTAGGATATAGTAGAATCCCTACTACATCCTGGATTTTAAAAACCTTTTTGGCTTCTTTCCCCAGTACAGTAGGATCTAGTAGGATCCCTACTAGCTACATCCATATATATATTCAGCCGTTCTTACCAGTCAAAAGTATTTTTAAGCGTTTTACCTTAAGTAACTTTTCCAGGTGTTGAGCAATATATATGGCACAGAGGGAGCTAACCCGGGATTAGCAACAGCAGCAGCAGTCGCAGCAGGGATTTCGCTTATTTGATTCCTTGAGACTTGTGTAGAATCAAGTACAATCCCTACTACAACCTTGATTTATTGCTGTTTTTCCCCGTCGTACTAATTCATTATTTCAAAATCAACCACTTTGCAAAAGCAATTTGCAAAAGCAACACGCCCCCCCCCCCCCCGCTGCTCCCCCGACCATGGGAATAGAACCTTTTCGCTGCTTCCTATCCTATTACAACAACATTCTATCACACTGTAAGTCACCATTGCCGGTCCTTTGGTTGCTGGGAGGGGGAGATGGTGGTGTTTCGATTTGATTTGATTCGGCAGCGGCGGCGGCGGCGGCGTCAACAGTCATTTGTTTATTCCTATAACTCACAACACTGCTTCTTCTTTTTGCTTGTTTACCATGGGAATAGCAACAACAAGAACTGTAAGTGACTGTCGGTTCTTATTTGTGTGGGGGG
Source organism: Pseudo-nitzschia multiseries (assembly GCA_037355745.1). Taxonomy (NCBI): domain Eukaryota; phylum Bacillariophyta; class Bacillariophyceae; order Bacillariales; family Bacillariaceae; genus Pseudo-nitzschia; species Pseudo-nitzschia multiseries. Next base: position 32,719,299 of record CM074781.1, on the reverse strand, counting down.
GGAGATGTTCAGGCTGTTTTGGTTTGATTTGGAGCTGTCATCGCATCGTCGTCGTGTTATTCTTTGTTTATTCCTATCTCACGACACTCTTCTTTTTTTTTGCTTTTGACCATGGGAATAGCTACTTTCAGCAACCATGGTTCGAACTACCACTCTACCCTGAAAGAGAAAGGATGCTCCAGCTCCTATGACTCGGTCAAATGCTCCAGCTCAAGATCTTTGGTCTCGGACTTGGTCTTCTACCGATGCAACAGCAGCAACAACAACCCAACGTTGGTCTGTAGCAGCCAGGAATTCTTCATTGAGCAACTCCTATAAGAAGAAGACCCCTTCCTTCTGGATCTCCAACCACCACCGCTGGTAAGAGGAAGAATAAGCGCGCCCGTTGGACCCTTCCTTTTTCTGCCCCGGTTGCTTCTTCGACGCCGTTGGTTCCTTCTACTTGTCAAGGGGGATTGGCGTATTCGTTGCGTCTGAACTACAAGCACTGCGCTGCTCTGATCTAGGGGACTGGTGTATCCGCGGCACCTGTCAGTCTAGGGGACTGCTGGTGTTATCATGGCGTCCAAACAACTACCGGTACAAGCACTGCTTCGTTTACTACGGGACAACCATGGTATTTCTTGCTCCGGCATCCAAACTACAAACGCACGAGCTACAAGCTCTGATTTTGGCCCCAACAGCCTCAATATTCATCATGACTTGCTCTCTAACAAGAAATAGGTCTACAGACTAATTCTAGCTCTTTTTTTGGCATATACTCTGGTCCCTACTCTGCTGTGTATTAGTCTGTTCTGGGAGTATCAAAATTAGTAGTGGTACGTACCGGTATGCTCAAAATACGACTGGAATACTATAAATCAATTGGTACAATAGCATACGTCACACAAACGAGATTCAGGGTTATTTCAGAATCACGCGCATATTTGGGTCGAACTCCACTGGTCCCCCTTTGTAATTTCATCCTATTTATTAAAATTAATGGCGAACTCCTAATATTTTTATGCACATTTCATTTTCCTACCCCTCTGGCATCTGTTTCCGAAGTAGTGGCATGTTACTGAATTTTATGCCTGAAACAAACAGTGCATGGTCGCAATTTTTCAATCTCAATCGTTTCCTCTTTTCTATTGTTATTACTGGCTATCGTACTAACGATGGTGACGATACCTAAATATCAGGTATATTGTTTACGTTGCTACCGGGACTCACCTCTGATCACTACTGGTTACGGAAAGCAGAAGGTTACCAAGAAGAAGAAACCCCCCTTGTTTACAGCGCGACGAAGAAAGAAAACGGGAGTAGTTGTTTCTCCCGGTCTTCGGGACCATATTGTGAATGACGCATCATGCTATTCTTATTTCACGCAATCTTCGGGGATAGTAGATTTTGCATCTTGCGTATTCATTAGAAAAAAGAGGAAGAAGCTTGAGGATGTTAGTCAACAATTAGGTCTAACGAACACCCGTAACGGTCCACAGAGTAGTGACGGCGCATTACCAGAGGTGCTTGACAATCAAGTTATGTATGACCCTTCTGTCGAATCGATTGGGCGTGCCTTGATTGGTCAGGAATTATCAAACATAGACGATGACAATGATTCTGTCTCCGATGACAATTTTTTCTTTCCTAACAATGACGATGAGGAAGAAGGAAGTGAGATCATAGAGGCCCCCCACTCTTCGATTGTCAATGATGAAGAATGCATCAACATTGATGTTGACGATTCCCATCGTGCTTCAAACGCGCTATTAATTACGACACCCAATGTAGGGAGGAACATATCTGACGAATTGAAGGTCAAGATCAAGTTAATGAAAATCATGCGGAATCATAGCATACCCTTAGTTGCCGAGAAGGAATTGTATGAATGGGCTATTGAATCGGAGCGGCTTAATTTATTTTCATGGACTAAAGGCAATCTCATAAAGACCAGGGCAAGTGTTATGAAGGAGATTTCCGCAACTGTGCCTGAAATAAAAGGCGATGGGTTTGAACCTCATCTTATTGACTGGTGTTCTAAGAAATCACAGAATGCTGATGTTTCCAGTCGCAAACAAATCTACGTCCGGTCGTTCCAAAAAGCACTTCATTCCCTATTAACAAATGTGACTTTGGTGAAGGAAGATAATCTGTCATTCCCCCATGCTGAAGACCCCACCTTACCAGTCCGTTATCCATTACTTCAAGGGAATATTGATATTGACGAACTGCATCACGGTGAATGGTGGATCAACACTTGGGAGAAGAGATGCAAATCTGGATCGAATGAAATTCTGGTTCCTATTATTCTCTACATGGATGGAATTGCAATTGACAATAGTGGTCAAACCACTCTTACCCCACTGAACATGACTCTTGGCATATTCAACACCCTAACTCGAAACTCCCGGCCGGATGCGTGGGAGGCTATATACTATCACCCAACATGTCCCGGTGATAAAGGTGCCGAATCAATTGACAATGTGAACAATCTTCACTCTGGCCTTCGTTTGGCTCTTTCATCTTTGAAAGATGCCTGCAACCTAACGGATGGTATTGAATGGTCTAATTTGCCGTGGAACAAGAAGAAATGGTCGGTTCGAATGAAATTTGCGGTTGCTTATTTCATAGGTGATACTCCCCAGCACGACCAACTTTGTGGTCATTATCAAACGTCAAATTCAAAGATGATCTGTAGGCATTGCAATTGTCCCAGAGCACTTGGTATTAACGCTCGTGTGAATGTTTTGAAGGTTCCTGTTTCACTTAAAAGTGGTAACATGCAAGTGTCTAAGCACCAAAATGGGGATGAGTACCAATCCATTCGGCTCTGGAATATATCTGATTTTACTGCTCCAATGGTTGGCGAAGGAGTGAATGTTGAACAGTATTTCAAAAACATTTCTCACCATGGTGTACATAACGGCAATGCTTTTTATGATCTTGATTTTGGGGAAAACCCACATAATATTCATCTAGCGTCTCCCGGAGAGAGACTGCATATGCACCAACTTGGTTGCGCAAAGCGTGCAGCAGAGACGTTCCGCGAGGACTTTTTAGGCAATAACCAGCGGCTTCTTGGTGAGATGGAAAGGTTAGCCAGTTAGTACGGTGGTGCTGTCCAGAGGCAATCCGATCGTGACTTCCCACGAACCAATTTTTCAGAATCAATACATACAGCGAAGAAGGAGGGTAACCAGTACATTGGAATGCTTTATATTCAGATGCTGTCACTTCTGTCTGCTGGAGGTCGTCAATTGTTGTTGTCTCGAAAGACTCCTTCCAATCTCGAGAACAAGAGCAGAAAGTGTGAAGAGGAAATTGACCGACGTATTTACGCCATTGAGTTGTTGTTGGGTATGGAAGAGTTCCTAAAGTATGCTGGAACGTTCGACGAGGTTTTCAAACAAGACAAGAAAGGTGTTTTGAATGTGGACAAAATGGTTGTTCTTTTCATTAACTGTATAAATAACAATCTTCAACGAAGTAAGGGAGAGGGTAACAATCTTGTGAAGAATCACATGTATTTTCATTTATCACAGTACATGAGATTATTTGGTCCTCCAACTGGGTGGGACTCTGCCGCGAGTGAGAGCAATCATAAAACTGAAGTGAAGGCTCCTGCTAAGAGAACTCAACGACACAAGTCTACACTTATCAAGCAAACTTGCAACCGAGTGATGGAGTATCGAACTATTGATCGACTTGACCGTGAATTTGATTTGTTCGAACATAGACCCGTAACCGGACCAAATCATCCTAAGGAGGGTGGTTGGTCAGGTGGGTCTTCGTTTTGGATTGGTGTGATGAATGGTCTCCCTTACATGAAGTGGGATGAAAAAAAAAACTCAAGTTTACCCTGGTTTCCATCTGATGTTCTCAAATTTTGTTGTGACGTGGTCCTACCGGCTGTGGGCAGCAGCAAGGTTTTTGGAACCACGGAGCACAAGAGGTATGACCAATCTCGCGAGATGAAATTATTGTTTCGTGCCCACCCATCGTTTAAGTCTGATTCTGGACAATTGTCCAATGTATGGTACGATTGGGCTAATTTTCAACTCGACCTCCTTGATGGACGTGGACTGAAAGTTTATCCATGTCAGATTCTGTGCCTGCTTTACCTCGAAGGTCCGTTCCCCGTGGGTAGCTCCGTTAGTGGTTTCGAATTAGTGCACGATGGTTATTATGCCGTCGCTCGTTGCTTTGTTTCTGCAGACCCCATACCGAGCAAGAGGGACAAAGGAAAAAAACACCATCATGCGTTGGTAAAGCTAGGTGAGCTTCGGAACAAATTGTATTTGTTTGACTGCAACGCCATTGAGTCCGAAGCTGCCGTTGTTAGAAACCATGGTAGTCCTGACCAATATTTTGTGCTGGGTAATCGTGAACAATGGTTGTTTAATTTCCGCGAGACAATGGCTTCACTGGAAAAGAAGGATTTACAATCAATAGTACGAGATGGTGAAAACAGCACATGACTTCAATGAACAAGTTTATTATCTTTTCCCGTGTTTTGGATTGTATACTAGTATGGTACAATCATACCCCCCTTCTCAGATGTAATTTTCATTTTTTTTATTTTCTGTAACGGCGTTGCACCAAATGCCCTTTTCCCGTGTTTTGGATGGTATACTAGTATAATACAATCATACCCCCTTATCATGTGTATTTTGCGTTTTTCTATTATCTGCAACTGCGTTGCACCAAATGCCCTTTTCCCGTGTTTTGGATGCTGGTTTTCCTGTATATTTTGTGTTTTTCTATTTTCTGCAACGGCGTTGCACAAAATGCCGTTTTCCCGTATTTTGGATGGTATACTAGTACAGTACAATCATACCCACCTTTTCATGTGTAATTTGCGTTTATCTATTTTCTGCAACGGCGTTGCACAAAATGCCGTTTTCCCGTATTTTGGATGGTATACTAGTACAGTACAATCATACCCACCTTTTCATGTGTAATTTGCGTTTATCTATTTTCTGCAACGGCGTTGCACCAAATGCCCTTTTCCCGTTTTTTGGATTGTATACTAGTATGGTACAATCATACCCCCCTTCTCATGTTTATTTACCGTTTTTCTATATTCTGCAACGGCGTTGCACCAAATGCCCTTTTCCCGTTTTTTGGATTGTATACTAGTATGGTACAATCATACCCCCCTTCTCATGTTTATTTAGCGTTTTTCTATATTCTGCAACGGCGTTGCACAAAATGCCCTTTTCCTGTATTTTCGACGGTATAGTACTAGTACGGTACAGTCATAAATTTTTTGTCATGAGTATCAAGTTATTATTATAATGGATTACTTCTTAGTATAGTTTTGCGCGATACATAGGCACTCATAATATAACACCCTTCGTATTTGGGATTCGAACAGCTATGAAACACTAACGGATTAAAGAGCAGAGTATCCCCAGAACGCAACGGCACTTTGATGCGGTACGTTGGGAAGACAAAATAATAAATCACTTCGTCAGCATGCACTCCCGACGGAGCTATGACTGTTAAACGAGTATAATACATGTCATCATCAACATGGCATCGAGAATGGTAATTTCGACCAATCGAAAAAGCTAATGCCTGTTTCCCAATGGCATTGAGCTGCGTACGAGTCAGAATCTGAGACAACACATCCATTTCATCCTCAACAAATGGTTCGATGTGTGTTAAACTATGATGCATATGCTTCACAATTCTCACTGTCGTGTGTTCCAGCTCCAGTTTCATGTTTGGTTTCACATGACTTTTGAACACGTACTCACCATTGTTGGAAGACAATCTTTCTGGTCTAACTCCAATGATAGCATAATCATCGTTGATACTGCCGCGCTTCTGACCTCTGGCAACTGTCGGTTTGGATCCAACAATTTCCGGAGCAAACTTTCTTAACAGTTTGATATTATTCTTCGTAGCAAGGTGTCGCTTGGCAAATTTTCTGGAAACTTTTGCGAAAATGCGCAACGACGGATTATTCTTGTCAAACGCAACAATATGCTCGTCGTTTCTACTATCCAATCTATCGAATTTATCTATCAACAAAGCCTGTTCCGGTTGATACTTTTTCTTTCCTCTTATTTTGCCACCCCAGTTTGTCTCCATGTATTTTCCTTTGACCACAGTTGTTCTGTCTTTGTTTTTCAACGCTATTGTACTGACACAATCTTTGCAAGTACTACGCCTATTTGTCCTTTCCTTCTTCATTGGTTTTATGTCGGACAACTTTGTATAAGTTTTATGGCTCGTTGACACCGGTGCTGCAATCCTAAGAAAGTTCGATGACATTCTCTGCTTTCTTCTTTTCTCATGTTTCCTATCTATTTTTTGCTTCATAGCCCGGTCCGAGAACTGATTTCTTGTCATGGTTGGAGTACGTGTAGCAATTTGAAGCCAATGATTCGTTGCCGTTAGTTGTTTCGCCCGTGCGCTTGTTCCTGTCGCTGCCGATTGCCGCTGTTGCTCTCGCTGCTGCTTGGCGCTGCCGCTGTGGCTGTCGCTGTGGCTGCCGCTGTTGCTCTCGCTGCTGCTTGGCGCTTTGGCTGTCGCTGCCGATTGCCGCTGTTGCTCTCGCTGCTGCCAATTGCCGCTAGTGTTGGTTTTGCTGCCGCTTGCCGCTGCCGCTGCGCCTCTCCCTGCCAATTGCCGCTGTTCCTCTCGCTGCTGCTTTCCGCTGCCGCTGTGGCTGTTGCTGCCGATTGCCACTGTTGCTCTCGCTGCTGCCAATTGCCGCTGTTGCTATCTGCGGTTCAACGAGTTGTTGACGTTGTCAACGACTTTATTGGAATATTTGGTATGATAATTGAACAAAATGGGTGAGTATCTATTGATGTAGTACAGTAAATAATAACAACAGAATAATATAAACTACATGCTACCAACGTACACCGTTTGCTTCCTTTCGTTGTTGTTGTTGATTGGTGGTGTTGCTGTGTTGTTGCCGTTGTTGTTACCTTCGATTCTGTGTTGACTTCGATTCAGTGTCGCGTTCGATTTGTTGTATCCTTTGCACCTATAGGAAAGATTTGCCACACCAGGAAAGATTGGTTCTTCCGATTCGTTGTTTCCAATCCCTTACGGTCCTATGAAAATGAGAAGAAAAAGAGAAGGAAGAAAATACATTATCAGGAATGCCAGAAGAAGTAAGATCATTGTCTTTCTCCTCTCTCATTCTTACCGTTGCGATTGCCAATTTCTAATCTGTTGTTTCCAATCTGTTATTCCGTTCCGGTCCTATGAAATAAGGAAGAAAAACATAAGTGAGGAAATACATTATCAGTAATGCCGGTCGAGGAAGTATTATCATTGTTGCCGGTCGAGGAAGTATTATCATTGTTGTCTATCTCATTCGTACCGTTGCTTGTTCTGATTCGTTTTACCGTTGATGTCACCGATACGTTGTTATTCGTTGTCGTTGTTCTTTCTGCTGCCGTTGATTTGCAGACTTGTAGTAATTCCTATGTCACGAAAAACAGGGACTTGTTCCTGTTGATATATAGGCAATTGATGCAGATTTTGTGCTTTCAAGATGTTTATGTAAGGCGGCCGTCCAAACAAGAATATCTTTCCAGCAACTAATCCCTAATCGAATGCTTTCTACTTCTTTTGCAGTACAAGGCTGTTATATCGGACTGAAATATCTGAGAACGGATCGTTGTGCTCGTGACATCGTCGCCCTAAGGCATGTGACGAAGAGGGTCGGATCCCACGTTCTCGGACGGAGTGTTGTTGGAAAGAAACAACACTCTACTCAGATAAGTTGGAAATTGATGTTTGTCGGAAAGTGAAAAAAAGTGACCGAAGTTAGTGAGCAACATACTTTCATTGTAAGCTAACTACTCCGTACAAAGTACTTATATCAAACTTCGAACGTAAGGACGACATCGGTTCGTGTCCGATAGATCAAGTATCAACATTCAAACGTAAGAATGACACCACCAGTTCCATACATTTTCTGCTAAGTAAACAACTTCGAACGTAAGAATGATATTGGTCCGTTAAGTATTATGTTCTTTTTTTTTTTGCAACGGCGTTGCAACAAATGGTCTTTTTGGTATTTAGCGTGATAAGAATGACACCACCAGTTCCATACATTTTCTGCTAAGTAAACAACTTCGAACGTAAGAATGATATTGGTCCGTTAAGTATTATGTTCTTTTTTTTTTTGGCAACGGCGTTGCAACAAATGGTCTTTTTGGTATTTAGCGTGATATGGATCATACAACAGTACAACAAACTTCGAACGTAAGAATGATATTGGTTCGTTAAGTATTATGTTCTTTTTTTTTTTTGCAACGGCGTTGCAACAAATTGTCTTTTTGGTATTTAGCGTGATAAGGATCATACAACAGTACAACAAACTTCGAACGTAAGAATGATATTGGTTCGTTAAGTATTATGTTCTTTTTTTTTTTTGCAACGGCGTTGCAACAAATTGTCTTTTTGGTATTTAGCGTGATAAGGATCATACAACAGTACAACAAACTTCGAACGTCAGAATTACATTGGTCCGTTAAGTATTTTACTTTTTGTTATTTTTGCAACGGCGTTGCAACAAATGGTAATTTTGTTATTTAGCGTGATATGGTTCATACGTAGTTAGCGTCATGGTTCATACGATAGTACTGGTCATACCAAAGTACCTTTGTACCCCACAAAATGCACCAAATCATCGATCGGACCATTTTTTTTTTTTGACAACGGCGTTGCAACAAAAGCCCTTTTTAGTATTTAGCGTGAAAAGTTTCATACGACTGTACGTTTCTACACAAATTGCACCAATTCAGCGATCGGATCATTTGTTTTTTGGCAACGGAGTTACACCAACCAATGCCCTTTTCCCTATTTAGCGCTACTAGGTGTTCATACGACTGTACTTTTGTACACACAATGGAACAATTCAGCGATGGGGCCATTTTCCAAATTGGAAAATGTTCCTTTTTATCTTTTCTTCTTCTCACCTTTCATTCCACCCAAAAAACCCTTTTTTCCGTTTTTCGGGAACGGCGGTTCCAGTTACAAAAAATGGTTTTTTGATCCCAACGGATTCACAGACAAATCCCCGCCCTTGCATTCAACTCTTTCTCAGGTTAGTGGTAGAACGTCTTTACGAGAACAAGGACACGTTTACGGGCACCTTCTACGTTTTCGATTTTTTGAGAAATGGTTTTTGAGACATGATTACCACTGTCGCGTCGCTACGTGAGAGGTGATATCTGGTGAAAGAAGTTTCAAGTTGTACTACTATCCTTCTTTCATTCAATGTTTGCTCGTAACTCGGGTAAACTAGATTCACACAACAGTGATTCTCATTGTTTTCAAACAATAAAAAGATTGTCTCAAATACTGATAACATTTTACATTGCCAATGACACCTACGACTAATAGTGCTCGCAAGCGCGGTGCCAACCCAAATTCAAATGAGAAAACGCCTACGACTAATAGTGCTCGCAAGCGCGGTGCCAACCCAAATTCAAATGAAAAAACGACAAGTTGTAAGAAGGGTAGATTGAAAGACCCACCAACCAATAGTCTTGACAAACATGATACCGATCAAAGAGATCATCGACAGGCAGTAATTAATAACCTTACAAAGGCTTTGAAGGGTGAGTCATATGGAACAGAGGAGTTTGTGAGGAACCTCAGTCTTGAGGTTACAACATGTTTCACTGCATTGTTGACGAGGGTTTACCTTGTATCCAAAATTATTGAATCAGAACCTACACCAGATTTCAGGAAGTCAATGTCTACTACTAACTCTGCGGAAAAGAAGAAGGGGAAGGGAAAGAAGAATAAACCCGATACAACCTTAAGTGACTTAGGGCCTATTCCCCATCAAATAAACGTCATGGTGGATTTATTTTTGTTTGAAATTGACAACGGTATGACTGGAGTGTTGAAATTTTTGAGCAGGAAGCAATTAACCGATCGATTCAATGACTACGACATGGCGAACAAGTGGGATAGGTTCGAGTCACTGTTGAAGAATGTTAACGACACATCAGGCGTGGATGCTATTTATGGGCGCAACGTCGTCAACTACGTTACAATGAAGAAGTACATGATAATGTACCGTGAGATATTGGTTTGGTACATGAAGAATGTGAAGTATCCACCTGGGTCGGATATTTCGTCTGAGGATTTGTGTTTCCATACCAAAGGCGACAATTGTTCTCCCAGTCAGTTGAAAGGATACGTCAGATCAATGAGGAACTTCTTGGACTGCCTTATGGCAAAGACCTCTCTACGTGTTTCAATGACTCATAGCTGCAATCAGGTGGACTTAGACAAACATTTCAAGAAGCAGCGTATTGAATGCTTAAAATCCTTACGAACAGAAAACATCGAATTTAAAGAACTTATTGTGTCAAACAATAAGTTGATGAAGATAACGGAACGAGAAACTGCTTTTCAGGAGCTCATTCGTGAACATTGGTTACGCTTTCAAGGGAAGGCGAAAACCATTTGTACCATCATCGACATGAGACACGTCGACATCAAAGTATTGACACACGAAGGTTTTTATCAGTATTACTTACCCGAATTAATTAACAATTCATTCGTCTTGGGCACCACGGTACTTTCTGGGGAGAAGTGGGTTCCAGTAGGATTTCATCGACAAGGGGACACGAAAATTCCGGAAACGGGTAAAGTGTTATTACCACTCAATACTCAATTGGTTTTCCACTACGTCATCCACTACAAGCACACGGTCACAAAATATTACAACATACATTTCGATCATGATGAGGACCTTGTCACCCTGTCGCCATGCAAACATGGAACCGGAAAAATAGATCTGGCATATTTCAAGGTGCCGAAAGGAATCCTATATTTGGTGCATCAATGGCTTATAACAAAATTTGTCCAACATGGGAACAAGATTGGGGTAAACGTGGTCGATTCGTTGGAAACAGCATGTAATTTGATCATTTCTCAAGTACTATGTGCATCAATGATTCGAGTCGACGGCGTTGGTTCGTCCTTTGATTGTTCAATTGACAATGTTTGTGAGAAAATGATACCAAAAGTCTTCAAAACCAATAACCAATCATTTGTCAGTTACGATCATGTGATGGAAACCATTGAAGATTTGGTATTGACCGAGAGGAATTTTCTAAAAGGAGCTATGGTCACCGAATCGACGGAGGGAAGTGTTCCGTATTTTCAAAGGAATGATCGATTGTACATTTTCCCAACGGCATGTGTTCTGAGTAAGACAAAATTTGCCCATGTCAATTTTGACGATAAACCAGAAGAACTTGTAACAGGTATTTTGGAACTGTCCGGATTGGAAGAACAACATAAGAATCAAACTTGTGTTACAAGATTCCTTCAATACGATGTTAACTCACAACAAGAGGTGCACCAACGAGTTTTTATGGAACACATTCCATACGTGTTCCGTGAGATATTCGTAATTGATCCGGAAGTTCTCCAACGTCATACTTGGGTGGAAAAATTCATTCAGTATAGCTACCTCCCAGAAATGGGTACCATATTTACCCCGTTGACAGAAAAACTAGCAATATATTTGTTGGAAAAGTCGGATGATCTATCATCGGCTAACCTTGTAGTTCAATTTTTGGACGATAAGGTTGTCAACAATTATGGAAAGGGAAAGGAAGAATTGAATCTAGCATTCGAACACCTCCAGGGTCGTGACTTTGTTTTTTACGAACCATCGGACTTTCTAACTTGGGATTGCTTCAAAAGATCCAAGGTTCAAATCAATGAGTTCAACAAATCAAATAACACATACCGGGTAGGATGGGTTACTTTCAATCTCAATACGACAAATGATTCCAAGCGTGGATTCATACCACCCTGGGATGATAACGTTGACGGTGACAATGTTGGCAAGACGAACAATATCAACGATGGGAGAAAGAACATCAGTGGATCGAAAGTAACCAGTAAGGGTTCGAAAAATAAGCCAAACGAATCTAAAGAATCGGGAATTGACACAAGTAAGGGTAATTCCAAGGATACTGGTTTGACTGACACAACGACTAAAACCTGTGAAAAAAAGGGTTCAAATGAAAGCGAAGAAATGATTATAGATGTTGCAAAAAATCATCTTAACGCCACTGTAACACTGCAAGTTTATCCTATAAAGATCAATGAGAAGGAAACCAAACGTGAATTCCAATGTTCTGTGCTGTTGAAAGATCAGGATCCAGAGATATTGTTTCCTATTTACGAAGTAAACGAACAAGTTCGTTATACTCCAGAAAAAAACGGACCAGTTGAAATTGGAGAAGTTTATAGGTACGTTTTCGGAAACTACGACCAATATGAACGAGTGGCGGGTTATATATGTACTTTCCACAAACGTAAGGTGGGGGAGAAACGACAATTTTGCCCATACTTTCAGATTTCCGGCCTGAAAGAAACCAACCCTCGACGCATTAAAAAAGTATCGGATTTAGTAAAATGTTTCAGCAAGGATGTTGGGATTCGTGACCCGACGGATGGAAGTGAGGAGGTATCCGATTCATCTTCTGACACAACCACAACCGTGTCAGAGTACAGCACCAGTTCCACCAAATCATCCAAGATTGGATGAGTGAGGCATACTATGTTACACCAAATGCAAGCATCCGTTTGTAACTTATCCATTATACTTCATAGTTCTTTATTCAATCAATATTCTTATACGAAATATTGATCATGAAATTGCAGCCTAATTCGCACAATCATAAACATACTAACTAATATTACTAGGACTAATAAATTTTAAAACTGACTCAAGTATAAGTAGAAGATTTCTGGTCAATTCTGTTTCATGCAGCCAATGCCACACATTTGCACTCGAAAACTGCCTAGGAATCACTATTTGGGTACATGCAGCAATGCCAGAGGGGACTAAAATTGTTATAAATCTCATACTGACTAAAGTATCAGCCTGTTTCTTGTCCAGTTTGTTTCATAGTCTACCCCATCCATTGTATGAGCAATATTCATCCTGAAATTGCAGTCAATGCCACTCATTTGCACTCAAAACTGACTAGGACTCACTATTTTGGTACATGCATGTCCAGGGACAAAAATTATTCTAAAATTCACACTGACTAAAGTAACAACCTGTTTCTTGTCCAGTTTGTTTCATAGTCTACCCCATCCATTGTAGGAGCAATATTCATCCTGAAATTGCAGTCAATGCCACTCATTTGCACTCTAAAACTGACTAGGACTCACTATTTTGGTACATGCATGTCCAGGGACAAACATTATTCTAAAATTCATACAGACTAAAGTATCAGCCTGTTTCTTGTCCGGTTTGTTTCATAGTCTCCCCAATCCATAGTATGAGCAATATTCATCCTGAAATTGCAGTCAATGCCACACATTTGCACTCAAAACTGACTAGGACTCAATATTTTGGTACATGCATGTCCAGGGACAAACATTATTCTAAAATTCACACTGACTAAAGTATCAACCTGTTTCTTGTCCAGTTTGTTTCATAGTCTACCCCATCCATTGTAGGAGCAATATTCATCCTGAAATTGCAGTCAATGCCACTCATTTGCACTCAAAACTGACTAGGACTCACTATTTTGGTACATGCATGTCCAGGGACAAACATTATTCTAAAATTCACACTGACTAAAGTATCAACCTGTTTCTTGTCCAGTTTGTTTCATAGTCTACCCCATCCATTGTAGGAGCAATATTCATCCTGAAATTTCAGTCAATGCCACTCATTTGCACTCTAAAACTGACTAGGACTCACTATTTTGGTACATGCATGTCCAGGGACAAACATTATTCTAAAATTCATACAGACTAAAGTATCAGCCTGTTTCTTGTCCGGTTTGTTTCATAGTCTCCCCAATCCATAGTATGAGCAATATTCATCCTGAAATTGCAGTCAATGCCACACATTTGCACTCAAAACTGACTAGGACTCACTATTTTGGTACATGCATGTCCATGGACAAACATTATTCTAAAATTCATACTGACTAAAGTATCAGCCTGTTTCTTGTCCGGTTTGTTGCATAGTCTCCCCAATCCATAGTATGAGCAATATTCATCCTGAAATTGCAGTCAATGACACACATTTGCACTCAAAACTGACTAGGACTCAATATTTTGGTACATGCATGTCCAGGGACAAACATTATTCTAAAATTCACACTGACTAAAGTATCAACCTGTTTCTTGTCCAGTTTGTTTCATAGTCTACCCCATCCATTGTATGAGCAATATTCATCCTGAAATTGCAGTCAATGCCACTCATTTGCACTCTAAAACTGACTAGGACTCACTATTTTGGTACATGCATGTCCAGGGACAAACATTATTCTAAAATTCACACTGACTAAAGTATCAACCTGTTTCTTGTCCAGTTTGTTTCATAGTCTCCCCAATCCATAGTATGAGCAATATTCATCCTGAAATTGCAGTCAATGCCACACATTTGCACTCAAAACTGACTAGGACTCAGTATTTTGGTACATGCATGTCCAGGGACAAACATTATTCTAAAATTCATACTGACTAAAGTATCAGCCTGCTTCTTGTCCAGTTTGTTTCAGCACAGTGTACCCCATCCATAGTATGAACACTATTCATCCTGAAATTGCAGTCAATGCAACACATTTCCACTCTAAAAATAAGTACTAGGACTCACTATTTTGGTACATGCATGGCCAGGGACAAACAGCTAGTCTGTTTATGAGTCAGACAATTTATGTGCGTCGTACCAATACCATATTAAAAAAATAGTACCAAGGAAGTACGAAGAATACATCTTGTACACATCTCTATGGAGGTATCGATCCACCGGACACGTTCATCTCAACGATATATCAAGAACCAATCGCATGCAGATGAGGAAAGTTACATTACTTAAAGAAGCTTGTCTGTTTTTGAATCAGACTATTTGCGTGCACCGTCGTAGTGTTGGTACGGGTACGTAAAAATAGTAAGAATTATGCGTGAACGGGAAAAAGCAGCCACAACCAAAAACTGCAAGTTACAACGCCTGGAGAAAACAACAAATACCAACTTTATGATGCGGCGTGGGAGTACGAACGTTAGGTGTACTGTGGTACAAATAGGTGCATGACTGCGTTACAAATGGGAAATAACAGGAAAATGAAAAGCAAAACACCGAAACCGACACACAGAACAACAGTTGTGCCAACCCGGGGTACTGTCTTCTCCAAGGATTACAACAAACAGATGCACGAGCTAAACCACGATGATGTAAACAACGACGGAAACCCGTTTCTATATCATTTCGAAACAGGATTTGATGCCTTGTGTGCCAAAAACGGACACTTGGTTAACACAATCCTTAGTGGATGCCAGAAGATAGAAGAAGTGCGACAAAGACTCAACAGCAAAAAAGGACATTTCGAGGAGGACGAAGCTTTGAACATTTGGGAACAATGCTTCAAGTACATAACCGAGGAAGTATTTCCCGACTACAAAGAAGGGAACACTGACGGGATGGACCATGTATGGGCAATGGGAGTCATTCTTGCATACATTACATGTGGTTATCCCGCATTGAAAACATCGGAAGACATTAAGTGCTACGACAACGTGGGTATTGGACCGGAAGTAAAATCAATAGAACGAGAGAGAATGATACAAGACGGTCGTACTTTCCCGGCAAAAAAATGGAGTAATCTGACACCGGAGGCAAGAGAACACATAAAAGAATGTATACATTACCACCCTGGGAACCGTCCTTGTATGACGTACATTTGGTTCAACAACTGGCGCAAAATGACGAATGAGGCAATCATCGAAACTGACAGATTGGAATGGTATTGCAGATCAAAAGACGATAACGAGTGGTACTCAACACAAGAAATATTGCCGCCAATTAAAGAAGAGAACATAAATAACAAAAACACGGAAAAAAAATGTACCAAACATAAGTGGGATTCGTTCATGAACAAAGCAAGAAAACAGTCAAAAAAGAAAAAACGGAAGGTAAAAGAAGTGACAAACAGGGGGGGAAAGAGCGAACAAGACGAAAACGAGTGGAAAATTGAGAAATGGCTAAGTCTTTACGAAAAACGTTGGAATTCGCCGGAAGATATAGAGGAATATAACAACTATCCCGTTCCTTGTGGAGCATGGGGACGCGTGAAACACTAACTCTGCAACTCTGTAAGGATTCCATTACAAAAAAAACAATGACAATATCGAAGGTATCGCCGGTACAAATTAAGTGCAAAAAATAGAACGGAAATTATGTAAAATATCACCTAAAAAAAATATACATTCAAAAAAAATACTCATCAGAAAGCAACAAAACAACAACAACAAAATTCCATCCGTTTAACCTACAAATTGTGATCCAATCCATAATTAATTAAGGGGGGAGTGTCAACCACCCAAAATATAGAATTTACTGCAACGCCGTTGCAGAAAATTGAAAAACAATAAGTAGATAAATAAATATGGAATGATATGGTACCGTAGGGTAAGTACGGTAGGGTAGGGAAGAACAAAATGTTCGGGTCCGCGCCAAAATTTTGAGGACTCCACATTCCAGAATATCACGGCACGCTCGAAAATAAGATAGGCAGGCGACAGTACAAGAACAACACTCACAGATAGTACAATTAGTTGAAATACAGCTATTCCTTGGAGACAGTAAATCAAGAGCTTACAGTGTGTACAGAAGGAATGAAAAAAAATTACCAAACGATTCCTACAAACAACATTATTATCATAAAAATAGCGCGCCAAATCAATCAAAGGTAAAAACGGTAAGCTGATGTGCACGAGTTAACAAAAAAATTATGGTGGAACTGAGTACTATTTGCAGTCCGGTGACAGGTAGAACCTTTGTTACCAATAACACAAACAGCCCAAACAGCAGTGTATCGGGAAGTGACCGAACAAACACAAACGATAGCCAAACATATACAACCACCAACAGTAGCAACAGAAATATTCTACTGACAACAAAACAATACGATAACGATAACTTGGAAAACAACATTGTCAAACACGTCAAAGAAAAAGCATTCAGGAAATTTAAATTCCCGCCAGAGATTACATTCGTGAAGGCGACGATATTCAAAATTGTAAAACAAGCGAATAACAATGAAATACCAAATACAATCGATATAAAAGACCAAAAGTGGAGTGGAATTTATTGCCGAGCAGTGACTGCGTGTAGGCACAATGCTCAAACTCTTGCCAGGAAAAACTACAAAGGTACGCAACCAACAAGAAAATGACTGCCGGCATGCAATCGTTCATAATCCATTCTAACATTTTGGTCGTATTAACACTGACACGTAGACGATAAAAGAAACAACCAGATACCAGATAGTTTCCCAGGAACGGTTCTAATCACGGACACCCAAGACGTTAACTCAGAAAATAGGTACCAATTGCACGAAGACTATCGGCGGAAAAATTCACCAGAATTCAAATACTTCATGAAAAGAATTCTTGGAGCTGTGTCACCAAAACAGACAGACTTCAAAAGAAAATCAGTCAGAATGACAATCAGTACCATTTTCACACCAAGCGATGAAGCTTTTGCATTGCTTTTCCTTTACAACGACTACGACTCGTGGATAAACACAACAAAGGGCACGAGGTTGAGAAAAAAATTCACTGACGGTAAGTCTGGAAATAAGGAGGGGTGGAGTAACGAGGGACAAGATCTTTACGAATACCTAGTAAGCGAATTAGAAGAACGAAGGGAGGAACAACAGTCAAAAGAATTAGAGACGGAAATACTTAAAATGTACCAAAAGCAAAATGGCAATCGTAAACAACAAGATAAGGAGGAGAACAAAGAGGGAAAAACACGGAAGCGAAAACGTACCTTGGTTGAGATTCTTGGCGAAGATGATGAGGACTACAAATTTTTCATGGAATACAATAAAAACGAACAAGAGTAATGGATGATATCAACATCAATAGTAGAACGGCTAGTTCATTATTATTTTATGGTTAGCACAATATTGTTCCGGGTCTTCTGTTCGAATATAATACAATAAACAAGATAATTTCAAAGGCTAATAAAATACTTTCGTATTTGTTACAAAATATGTTTGTTGTATTTCCGTATTTGATAAGCGTAGCATGAATATTGTAAAATGTCGGAGAGTATTGCAAATGCGGATAAAATATTTTCTTATTAGTACAAAAATATGGTTGTTGGAATTTGATATTCGATAAATGTAGTGTGAGTATTGTGAAAGCAACATAACAGAATACATTGCTGGTTATCAAGAAGCTCCTATATTTGTTCAGAAAATGGTATCAACGCTACGACAATATCAGTGTACATAGAGGATATTATTACAAAAGATGAGTTTCGTGTGGAAAATAACAAAAATTAAATGGCGAGTAAATATTAACGGGGTAAGCATGAAACAAAATTGTAGAATAGAAAAATTTGGAAGCAACCATGAAACAAGGGGTGAAAATATGGATAGGAAAATAGTCCTACTTGAAATTGTTGCGTGCAAAAATAGGTAGAGAATTATTTATTGTGCGCGCAACAAAATGTTTCGGAATATTTTAAAATATCGCACGAATTTTACGAAAGCACGAGCATCGTTTATGTGACGTACCGGTATCACAAGAACAGAAAACACTACTAGAAATTGTGTACCAATTCTACGGAGTATTTTGGAAATTAAAGTATCATGCCATTATCAGAGCAGAAAACACTACTAGAATTCACGTACCAATTCTACGGTGAATTTTGCAAATTACTTTAGTATCATGCCATTGTCAGAGCAGAAAACACTACTAGAAATCGTGTAGCCATTCTACGGCATATTTTGGAAATTACTAAAGTATCATGCCATTGTCGGAGCAGAAAACACTACTAGAAATCGTGTAGCAATTCTACGGCATATTTTCGAAATTACTAAAGTAACACCCCCTCCCCGCACCTTTTTGGCGCCTGTTGAGTCTGTTTTAAACTCGCAAGTCCCTTTTTTTAATTTTACTTAGGGTCGATTTTGCGAGTGCACGTGCTCTCCCGTGCGAGCCATGGTATTACCGAAGTAATACGGAATACGGGTGTACTCGTTCGTACCGGGTACGTACCGTGCAGTACCGTACGTACCCATATTCATACAGTACTCGTACGGTAGATGCTTAGGTATGTACAGTATGAAAAGATGATGCTCATCGGTTCTCGTACGGTACCGTACGAGTACGTACCGGTATCCTTTTTCAATTAATTTTTAGAGTTCTGATTGGATTTGAAGATCCTACCGCCTCGCTCGGATCGTCACGCGTGTCAGTCAGTGCCCCACGTAATAAATTCTGAAATTCTTCTTTTTGAAAAGCTGCATCAATGAGTGAGCTAAATAAATCGTTAGTGGCGGCATGGGACAAAAATCAAGCACGAAAATGATGCCACCATGCATGCACACACAACACGCAATACACATAGGTATCTGGCCCCCCGATCGCGTTCGTTGGTACAACGATGGGTTCCATCAAAACATCAGCGCAAAAAAAAATTGCACCCAAGGACAAGGACAACAAACTCTCCCAGCAATTCTGCACCAAACAGCAAATTTGGACCATACACTCTATCCACATCCCGCGGACCCTTTGCAGCAGCAGCCATGAACAAGCTTTGTGTGAAAAGACCTTTACCGGCAACAGATTCCTGCACATCCAGTAGATTCGGAATCGCATTTGCGTTTGTCGTCTTGATATATATTGCCGGAATACATCCGGCCCAATCTTTCATAGCTCCACAATGCAATCCAATATCCTACAACATCGATGGCGGAAAGTCGAACAGAAATTCAGCAAGGCGGAGCAGTTATCAGAACAACAATGAGAAAAGAATGCACGCTTCCACTCGGCTACAGCTTTCCTATCAGCAACAATCACCACAAGACGACATAAAACCCGACGCCAGCAGTAACACCACGAGTGTTATAAGGAGCACAGAGGAAAAGGAGCGGACTCTGTACGAAGTATTGGGAGCTTCTCCAACCGCTTCAAGGAGTGAACTCAAGAGACAATACGTTAAGCTGGCTAGGGTTTCACATCCGGATGCACAAATAGGAGGGACAACGGAATCCAACGATGTCGATTTTCAAGAGATTGCCGAGGCCTGGAAAACGCTCGGGAACGAGAAAACGAGGAGGCGCTACGATCGAGAACTGAAGGCCAAGGAGTGGGGCGAAAAAGCCCAGCGCTTTACCAACGAAGGGCTGGAACAAGTTGCTCCTGTTGCTTCGAAGATAATGGACAACGTAGCCGTGCCATTTCTGCGAAGAACATCGGCAACAATTGCCTTTGGAAAGAACATTGCTAGTGGGTTCAGATCGGCTTCGCCAGCGCAACCTTCTTCATCGGCGCCGGCAACAACTTCGCCAGCGCCGTCTGAAAAAGCACAAACAGAAACCGATGATGCTGACGCTGACGTTGACGCTGACGCTGATACAATCCAACAGAAAATTGATGAGAACGCGACAACTGTAGGCGATGAGGCTCTTGCTAGCAACGAGTCTTCTGAAAAAGATGCGCAAGAGAGTACAAACGGCATTGAGACAGCTCTTCCAGTTCCAGAACGTAGCAATATCACTGATATTTCCACTCCAATTGATATCGAAACCGATCCTGAAGTGGTCACCAGTTTCGCAAGTACTGTCGAGGAAGAAGATCAAGCAGATCCGACGGTTTTGCGTACGCCGAATGAACTAAACAACGAGTCATTAAAGCTTCAAGAACAGTAAGTCGATTTTTGTAGTCACCTGATTGTGTCTTATTTTGATGTTAGATTCTGTGACAATGCTCGTATCTCACTCAGCTGATATTTTGAAAATACTTCGAACTTTGTTCCCATCGATCGACGCTCATAACTAATGTATGTACAACAAAAACGTGATTACGTAATTCGATCCTATTACTTCGCTACCCACCATGACACGCGTTTATCCGCAGAGCACGAGAAGAGGCAGAAAAGGCAAAATACATTGTCGAAGCATTAGATTCCGTCAAGAATCAACGCTTATTCGCTACGCTTCAATCGCCGGAACTCGCTCTGACGAGCAAAGAAGCCGAAGAAGTATTGGAAAAATTGAGCAGCGAGGATACAGTATCGTTCGTAAACCGGGGCATGAAAAAAACAGCCATCGAAAAAGAGATCCAGTCCTTGCGCAAAACCGAAACCCAATTCACCGAAAGGTTGGAAATATACAATGAAATCGATCGTGAATGGAATGCTTGGCTGAACAAGCAAGAGGAAGCCAGACAAGATTTGAGGGAGAAAAAGCAGAAAGAGACCGAGGCTCGAAAGGCTTTCAACGACGCACAACAAATGGTAGTCAAAGCCAAGGACGATATGTTGTCTGTAACGAATACCTTGAGAGGAGTGGAACAAGAGGTTCGAAAGAGTGCCCAAGAAATGGACCGCGTTTCTACGACATTATCCAGGAAACAAGAACGAGTGCAGAACGCACTTCGTCGAAAAACAGAATTGATGAAAGGAGCAATTCAAGTGGAGTACATTACGGAACAGGAAGTGATGTTGCTGAGAAGGAAAGAAACCCAGCTCATGGGTGAGTCCAAACAGATCGCGACCATGGTGGCTCGACTGCAGTCGAGAGCGGACAAACTGAAAAAACGAGCCGAGGCATTGGAACAATGGCGGAACAATTCATAGCTACGACCAGCAAAAAACGATTGAACATAGATTTACAGCATTATCACATTATTGATACAATGTCAACATTAGAGAAGAAGATTAATCAGAGAAAAACTGATCTGTGTTCGTAGTATATGTATTTCGGAATCTAGTACGAGTACCCATAGTACGTACTTTAAGAATAGAACAAAATAATTGAAAGAGCGTGTTCTTTGCTGGCTTCTTAGCTGACTTTTTGCTACCAGTATCTTCGTAAGTACCGTAAGATTACGATACATAAAGGTAATCCCATCCCTACATACCGGTAGTAGTACAATACCGTTCGTACGATACAAGAACTAAATTGGAATTGTGTTGCTGCGTTTTTAAACCTGAAATTTTAGGTGAATCGAATCGAAGTAATCGTACCATGATAAGTACGGTACCTACCGGTATTACTTCGTACTATTTTAGGGGATGGATAGTTTGAAGGGACCCAGCATCACAACGAGACAATTTCCCCTCAAAAACTAGAGTTTCGAATGTACGGAAGAAGTACCGTACGGTACCGGTACCTACCGGTAAATACGAGTACCGGTAAGATTACTCTTCGTATGGTACGAGTATGGATGATGTAAGACAGATGTTACGTAACACCCGGAAACAGAGAAACGAGAAACTTGCTGACATCATGAGTCATCACCTCTCGATTTTTATTGGCATGTAATGTTACTGCACGATGTTGGATAGCGCCACGAGTAAGAGTACAACTACTCGTAATCTTACTCGAATGAGTAGGTATGAGTACGAGTACCGGTACTGCCCAAGCATCTTCAATTTGTTGAGATTCAAACTTGATGCTCAACTCTTGTTAACCTCCCCCAGCATTTGGGATCATCCCTTCTCCAGAGAAATCTTCCCCTCAGGAGTACTTGGGACACGATCGAAACGGTAGTCCTGGCTGACTGTGATGAAATAGAACCATAGCCTTTTAGCCCGTTTGCCATCAAATTACACATCGAACGAATCACCTCATATCGCTAAGGCTATCAGAATACGGCACAATGAGAATACTGTGTAGCAATTGCGTTCTTTTGGCATTGTCATCCTTCTTGCTTGCTGACAATGTAGTGACTGGGTTTATACAGGGGGCGAGGACACAATACGCGTCAATACTTGACATCGAGAGCTGCAATCGCGATGACAAATACAATAGAGAACTGAGAACACATACGCGACTTCACGCAACATCGCCGTCGTCCTCGGATCAATTCAGTACCAAGAGCAAAAGAACGACAGAATTGAGAGCTGCAACCGGGATATCATTATCATCGCCATCATCAGTAGCGTCATCGCCTGTCGACGACTCGAATGATGGCGGGCTTGGTGTTCTATTTTTGAATCTGGGGGGTCCTACTACCGGCGACGACGTAGAAGGTGCGTTTCGTTGATGAATGCGAGGCCTGAGCTTAAAATGATATCAAGACGACTGAACTCCAATCGGTGTTGATCTCTTGGAGTGAAAAGCAAGCAATGTTTGATTGTGAGAGAGCTCCCCATTTTCCCTGGCTCATTCAATATATTTTCACCTTCTTTTCTCATCAACAACAACAACCATGTTTGAAATCGAGTAGAATTTCTTTTTAACTTGTTTGCGGACCCAGATATCATTCGCCTGCCGGGTCCACTTGCCCCACTCCAGAACTTTATCGCTGGGTTCATTGCCAAAAGACGAGCGCCCAAAAGTAGGGCGGCGTACGAAAGCATCGGAGGAGGATCTCCAATTTTAGAGTACACCAACGCTCAAGCGAAGATGTTGTCTGAGTCGTTTGAAAGTAAATACAAAATGCCTATCAAAACATATGTGGGAATGCGGTATTGGAAACCATACACGGAAGATGCTTTGCAAGCAATTCGCAACGACAAAATAAAGGCTCTGGTGATCCTTCCGTTGTATCCTCAGTTTTCCATTTCGACATCGGGGAGCTCGCTTCGGGTCCTGCAGGAAGATTTTTCCAAAAGATCCTATGGAGATATGGTGCATACCGTAGTTCCCAGTTGGTACGATCGACCTGGATATGTCAAGGCTGTGTCGGATCTAATCCAGAAGGAAGTCGATAGTTTTACCGATTCGGAGAAAACCGAAGCCAAAAAGAATGCCCCCGATTTGACGTCCATGCACATTCTCTTTTCGGCACACGGCGTACCAAAGTCGTATATCGAAGCTGGTGACCCCTACCAGAAGCAAATGGAAAAGTGCATCGACACCATCAAAGCCAAGCTCTACGAAACGAACAGTCCGGAGGATTTGACGATCCATTTAAGTTACCAATCGCGCGTTGGTCCGATCGAATGGCTCCGACCAGTAAGTGCAGCAAAGCCTCGGATGTGCTATCTTTGTTGAGAAATTCCTTGTTTGTGCATTTGGGACGTCGTTATTTGCGATCAGGAGGTAGCACTCGATCAAATCATTGTATACACCCTTTGTTATTAATGCCCCCTTCTTTCCTTCTGGTTTGCACACCATTCAATAACAAACACAGTACACAGACGATGTCCTACCGGACCTCGGAAAAAGCGGGGTGCAGAATCTGGTAGTGGTCCCAATCAGTTTCGTCTCGGAACACATCGAAACCTTGGAAGAAATCGACATTGAATACCGTGAACTCGCCGAGGAGTCCGGTATCTCCAACTGGCGCCGATGCCCGGCACCCAATACCGATCCTACGTTCATCGCGGATATGGCCGACATGGTATACGAGGCCCTGAACGAACCGGCGCAGACAGTTACGGAAACGTGCATTGCAAACAACATCGAAGGAATCGATTTGAAAGCCCTGGACGAATCTGTGGCAGTTAGCGCTGGTGGCGTCGGTGGAGTAGGAGCGGATGGCGACTTGTACAAAATCAAAGGATGATACCGAAACGAGCAAGGGATGCGGCAGGAACTCAATTTGTCACTCGTTAACCGTCCAGCACTAGCCCAGGTTTGTTCGCAGTATCCTGGCAGGACTGGTTGGTGGTGATACAAAATGTACCATAGAAAAGCTAGCCCTATCCCTCTTATTTCTATCTTTGTTTCCTATACCTGCACGTAATGCACGTTTCTCACATGAAAATTCGAATATATTTCTTGTGGCGAATTAGGATTGCCAATAGTGCGAGGTATCTCTCGTTACCATCGGACTATTGGAGTATCTATGAGGTTTTTAGCAGGAATATTTCCCCGATTTCCTTTCATTATCTACGTGTACGGTAGTTGCGTTTCGATCCTCCGATTGATCATCCATCACCACTTCGGAGCAAGCGCAGTAATTGTAAATCGCATCTCTGTCGGATCTTTTGCCATGAACTTCTTGACAACCGCAGTGGCATCTTTGAGAAGCGTGGCTTGTGACGTCGGCCCATGATCGATGGGACCCTTCTTTCGTCCGTCCAGTTCGTACAGTTTGTTGTCGACACAGACCAGTGCGATGAAATGGGTCATAACGTTGTCGTTGACGCTGCCCCGGTCGGTCGCATTTGCTTCGCTCGAGGTGGCTTCGTCGTGCATTTTTTCGATCTTGGAGTCGACCTCCAAGCGCTTGGCCTTTGCGACGGGATCGAGCGGAATGGGGCAGTCGTTCGCAAAGCTTTCCAGCCACGAATCTTTTTGGAAGATACGGATGGGTTCCGGTGCATTGAGGAGGGCGTGGAGCAATCCAATGGTCCCGCAGGCATTTCCGATGCGTTGTTTCGTGAACCAAACTTTGTCTTGCATTTCGGCGGTCGCAACAACATCATCTTGCGTGTTGCTGATTTGCTTTTCTGTCAAGGGGTACAGCATGAGAACCGCTGCGACTGGTTGCGCGATCATGTCTATTGCCCAGTCTTCCGTGGAAAAAACATCGACAAACTCATAGAGCGAGGTGTCGTACCCCAGTTTTTTAATGTACGAATTGATCAATTCAGGGTTTGATTCGAGGGGGAACCATCGTTTCTTGGAACCGCTGGACGTTGATGCGGCTGCGTCGGACATTCTTTGGTGTTGTTTTCTGTCGTAGAAATTGAAACTTCGATTTTTTTCCGAGACAGCGAAGATAAATTGGTTCGGTGGAGATTGCTCTCTATCAGGAAATCGTTTTGCTTGGAGTTTGTGCCGGTTTCAGTTTAAGTTTGAGTTTCAGCGTGGATAAAATCACAGTACCCTTGTACGGTACTGTATTGTGGATTGAATCAACATTAGTCGAAGAGTATCATGGCGATGAGAGTGTGACCATTCGTGAGATCGATTTGCGATTTTGAAAGCTACAGGTACGAGTACGGTACGTACCGGTACGTACGGTACGGAGGATTTTTTAAATCTTGTTGACCTTGCCGTAAGATCGTACATACCAACCAGTACATTCTCCAACAACACTGTAGGTAATCTGCAGCTACCGATAGTACTGTGTTTTTAATCGTATCACATACTATGTACGTACCGGTACGATACGACCCATCCACGACTCTTTTGACTCCAGTTTACCAGATGCAAGATGCAAGATGCAAGATGCAAGATACTTCTACTTCGTATCAGGGGGCCCTCCGGAACAATGCTTCGTACTTCGTACGAACAAGTTTCAAAGTTTGAGCATTCATGTGAAAGTGTCGTGTATCGTTCGAAATCATTATAAAGAGTAAGAGTGTAGGTAGTATCTGAGCTCTTAGAGCTGCAACACTTTCTAGTACGATGTGTTGTGAAGCTTCAAATAATATACTAGAACAGGTATCCATCTATCGAATGATCAGCAGCTCCCAACCAAACAAGGAGCAATCGCAATGGAAGCAGTGCCTCACACTGGGGCAAGAAAAAAATCGAACCGACTCATAAATGCATACGGCAATTAGGGGTCAACTCTATACATTCTAAGCATACCTTTCATAAATTGAAAGAAAGAATCTCTACAATAAAGATTGGAACACGTGCAATGCAAAGTGTTCTATGTACTCGCCTTCGCCATATTCCTGTATCCGGTCCCCAAGCAACTCAACAATACTGTTTTTGTATCCATGTCGGGAGTGACTTTGAATTCCACGTCAAAGGCTTGCTTGATGAGTCGCAGGGTTTCGATCGAGTACTGCGACAGGGTTCCTACTCGAATCCTCGATACGTCTTCCGGGGTCAGAGCCATCCATAAAAAGGCCAGCGATTGACTCGAGGTGTCGATACAACCACCTCGTCTGATTTCTTCCAACAGCATGTACGCGCCACGTTTTCCCAAGTCTTCCGGGAGCTCCGCCCCTCTTGTGTTGGATACTTTGTTCTTGCTGCCCTGCAGTTGTTGTTGATTGTGATGGCTCATGCAGCATTCGGCCGTCAGGGTCACTCCCGTGTCCGATTCACTCGTGACTATCATCATCATTCCGGGGTTGGGCCCACATCGGTTTCGCTTCGGTGTGTGCACGTCGGTGTGGATCCAAACGTCCGGAAGGAGTCGATGGAAGACACCCTTAGCCGAGTATGCCACCCGAGCGGCCATGCTCGAAGAGACAATTTTGCACGATATAGCGTTCCCTCGAATGCGTTTGATGCGTCCCGGATCCACCCAATCGATGGACGTCAACGATTGCTTGACGATGGGGCATGTCAATCGGACCTTGCCGGTGTAATTATTTAGGTTGTTGCTTGCAACAGGGCTGTTCTCGACCGAGGTCGTTGGTGCAGCAGCGCGCTGTAAAACCTCGATTTCGGGTTTATCATCTTCGTCGTCGTCCACGCCTATCCCAAAGGCTTGAAATATTTGTTCCGTAGATCGTTTCCAGTAATCCACGGACGGATCGATTTCACAGAGTCCGTCGGTGATTCCGGTAAACGTTATCTCGAGATTTTCCTTCCCAAAAGGTGCCAGGGGCAAAATTCCTTCCAGAAACCATCCTATCGATCTGGAATTGGGACAGTCGTGGCTGATATCTCCTCCCATCAGGGCACCCGGGTGGAATCGCAACTGTGTTCCGGTGCTATTGATTTCCATTTTGCAGCCGTTTGTCATTTGATCGATCAGCCGCAAGAAGCTAGCTTCGTATTCTTTCAAACCGGGGTTCTGCAGATCATCGGATCGAATATTCCGTATGAGAAGTGGTCGATGCGATAACAAACTGACCACGATTCGTTGTCGGAATTGCACGGCACCGTCATCGAAACGGAGCGTTCGGCTCTTACTCATTATTTTTGTTCTTTTCTTCGGATCGAATCCAAATGGGAATGCTCGACGATGATGTAGTCTCCTACTACCTTGGCAATCTGGTTCTCCTTCTCTACGTCTTCGATGGTTACACGTTTGTCTTCTCCCTTTTCGTTGCGAGTTGTTGGAATCGTGGCTGCAAGACGGTGCGGGTTTTCGTCGAGGCTTTCGGTCGAAACACTCTTTTCGTTGCACTCGGTCAACTTGAGCAACGATTCGAAGAAAATTTTAGGTCGTTGTCGGACAACAACATCACTTCTCACTCGCGATTTCATTCCGTACTGGTACTCGTAGTTTGCAACCGATAATCTTACTTCCCGTACAAATCTTGTGTTAGTTGCGTGCGATTTTTTTGTTGATTGGCTATCCATTGCACGTCGTCCCACCGCCGTACGTTTCCCTAATTTTCAGTTTTTCCCTCACTGTACGTACCGTTCGTAGCTCTTTGACACATCAAGCACGCAGTCAACATCACACATCCGTCTCAAATCACACAAACTGAAGAAACTCTTAGGAATAGATTTGTCGGATCTGCCGGTAATACGATAGTACTCGTGCGAACCGTGCTTCATGATGTGTTCTTTGTCAAAAAACGATTCCAGATTACAACATCACAACGATCACAACTCCCAAAGTTATATACCGTACTGTATTTGACAAAATAGAAAGGAATAGACAGAGAGCATATCTCGCTCGCATCATCCATCTGCATCGAAATCGTGAACAGGCCCTCCCATTACCATCACCTTCATCATGACCAGTTTCAATCTCGCTGATCGCTATTCCATATCATTGGCGCTAGTTGTACTCGTAACAATACCAACTGTGAGTGGTTGGGTGATGAATAATATCTGTCAGCCAACGAAAAGACCGTTTTACCTTTCGACGGAAGCGACGCCATTCTATCGATACTCTCCCTCTTTGGTTCCATCTTCGGGGACAAATCTTTTCGCTACAACCGTCGCAAATGATGAGGATGAATTCGTCGAATACCTGAACGACGAGGATGACGACGATGATGAATACGAGGCAATTTACGATCCAGACGAGGCCCGGGCGAAAAAAGCCGAATGGATGGACGAACTTCAAAGACTGGCTCAAACGACATCGACCGACCCTTCGGCCGCGGATGCAGCCCAGGAAATTTTCGACGAAATGTTTACGGCCTACGCAGAAAGCGACGAAGCCATATTTTTTCCAACCGTTGAGGTGTACAACCTCATACTGGAAACTCACGCTTACTCCAAAGCCCCCGACGGAGGGGATGAAGCGGAGCGCATTCTTGGTCGGATGGAAGACAAGTCGAATGATTTCGTGGTGCCACCCAACGAAGAGTCGTATCTCTGCGTCATGGACGCTTGGGCCATGAGGGAACGACCCGACAAGGTGGAACAACTCTTGGAAAGACAAGAAGCACCAAGCGCCGATGTCTATAACAAATTGATCAAAGCCTATGGAATTGCCGGTGATCTCCCAAAAGCCGAATCCGTGTTTCGAACGCTTCTTTCGGAAGAAAAGGCAAACCACAAATCTTGGGTGCAACTTATGAAAGCCCGCCTTTCTTCGGGAGGTGAAGACAGCGATGAAACCGTACAATCTCTCTTTATTGAAATGGAGGAAGAAGGTTTCGAGCCACAAACTAGTGCTTACAACGTGCTCATTCGTTCGGTCGCGAGCAATCACGGGGGTACACAAGAGGCAGAAGCCATATTATTCGAAATGATCGAACGATTCCAAAAGGGAGAACACAACGTCAAACCAGATTCGGACACGGTTCGTGCGGTGATAGTTGCATACAACGGACGGGGAAGAAAGTTCACGGCATCATCCGTAGCTTCCAAAGTGGAGCAACTCATGCAAATTCGAGAAGGACTGTTGACACGAGAAGAGTCTGGTTCGGACGAGCGAATATATCGATTGGCCCTGGGGATTGTAGGGCGAACCAGGGATTCGAAAAAGGCAGCTCGAGCAAATCGGCTGCTTCATAAGTACAATGGAAAATCACTATACCTGCATTATTTGGTGCTAAAGGCATGTGCCTATACGGATGGAGATTCTAAAGAGAAGTTTGAGGCTTTCCAGGTTGCGCTGAGCATCTTTAAGGAAGTGAAATCTTCGCCAGAACTCGGGGTCGATAGTTCCATCGCGGGCATGTTCATCAAAGCATGCAACAAGCTAATGCCAGCAGGACCTAAGAGAGATGATATCGTGAAGAAAGTATTTCAAGACTGTTGCGCGCAGGGGTTTGTGAATAATTTCGTATTGAATGAATTCGGACGAGCGAGTTCGGAATCGCTTCGGTTAGAACTTCTTGGTGAATCGAGCACAGATGACGCAACTATTCCAGAACAGTGGAGCAGGAGTGTTGCTCTCTAGGGGCACTTAATGCTATAATTTTTTGGATATCATTACAAATTAAAGGACACTTTAAAGACAATTCTGGTATCATAAAAAAATAGTACGAAGTATTCAATAATGGTCATCACAGCAATTTTCACAAATAGTTCATAGCACTACGCCAGTTTGAGTCAAGGAATGAATTGATAGTGAGGGGAATCATTCTTTTGAGTGTAGAACAATAACTCATATTTCTCCATTGCTGTGGCATTGAAAAGTGGCATTGAAAAGTACACAGCAGACGAGGAGATGAAATCAAACAACTGGTTTGGGAACTCAATAGTCCTAACACTGACAACTAATGCTATTTAGGCCCAATTAGCAAGAAATAATCCCCTGAGAGAAATGAAAGTAAATTAGGTTCTGATCGCACCATGAAAGATCCTCCTTATTTTGAACTAAAAAAAGAGTGACAAAGCATCTGGCTGGTTTTCACAGGGGAAAGTTGTGTTGCAAGTGAATGTGAATAGTAGAAGGGATACAGTAGTTATATATCACAACGGGCGGACCCGAGACAATTATAATGAAGTCAAAATACAAAAAGCTTCCTAATGCCAGCCATTCCTCTATTTATTTGGTCTTGGCGCCAAGCCATTGACAGTCCATTTGAGTTATGACAAGTAGTACTACTAGTAGGCCGATGCCAACAATATAGTGCTCTGTAGTGCTCAAAATTTTCTCTGTACTCAAAACGACCAGGTAGGAAAAAATTCAAGCCATTGCATTCATACCGGCACATATCAATTTCACTATTTTTAGCAAAACTAGTAGCCATCTACATCTTTCATGAAAGAATTGTGCTGGAGATAAGTTGCATTGTTGATCTACCAATCCCTCTCTCACAGTTCAAGTTGAAGAACAGAAAATTAACAGAAAAATTTGTACCAAACATAATTTAAGTTTGATCAAACTCTGATACCAGCAAATGGCTTAGCAACACACTCAAGATAGTGCTAGTACTAGTAGTACTAGTATTTCTTTCATTAGTAACAAGGCTTTTTGAGAATGAGATTGAGAGACAAATAGCTTTCCTGGCATGCTCTATTACAACTCTCCTAAAATTAGAGTGAGCCACTGAGCTGGGAGCTTTGCAATTCATCTTTTTTTCAAAAACCCTTTACATTGCTGCATCATCTTTGGCTCTTATGCAATGTTGCCACTGTTGGTGTCTAGTAAAGTCTCTAATCTGATAAGTGTTGTATTCAAGTAGTTTCTAAAATTGTGAGCATTAGGATGAATCCAGATTGCACCTCTTTTACCCTCTCTCTGCTAATTGTATCATATGTTGAATCAAGTTGTATATCCGTTTATTCATATATTATGTTCATTTGCATATTTGTCATGATTGTTAGCAAGCCAACACATGATTACCGTCTTCCTGCTGTCACACGCTCTGTCCAGCACACCGTCCACTTTCTAGAGTCCCTGTGTCTTCTTGGTAGTTTTACTACTAGTACTAGAAGATACCATAGTGCCCGTCCGAGGCCATTGTCTCGTTTTTCCTTTTCATCGACATCATCTTACCACATACATGTCTTAGATAGCTTAAGTAGTGGTCTTGGTCCATTCATAAGCTTAGTAGTTAGCAAATGAGCAATATTAATACTGTTATGCTTCTCCTTACAAGGAATTTCTGGGTGTGTGGTATTCTCAACCACAGAGTTGTTGTCACAGAGCATATTGGTTGGGCCTTCTACAGGTATGCCCATCATACAGAGTTTATATCCTCTCCACCCTTCCACCACCATTTCGATTACTATCCTTAACGCGACAATTTTGAACCAAAATGTAGACGTTTCAACTGTTGTCTGCCTCTTAGACTTAGAGAACCATAGGATAGATACCTTATTAACAAAGATGATAATTCCTGTATGTGATCTTCTAGTAGCCTTACATCCAGCATGATCCGTGTCCACAAAACATGAGGTGATAACTGGTGTGCCCCTCCGCTTGGGCATATCTGGAGGTAATGGTTCCCCTGCTTCCAGATAAAATTCACTCCAATTACAGATGTGGAACGTAGACTCATCCACTCCGGGTACTGATGAATCAAATACCAACTTAGATTGAAACAATTGGTTGAGATGACCCTCACATGCTTGTGTAAGATAACAAGACATAAGTGAGACAGGCATAATGATATCCAATTGGCCCAGCTCACATATCCACCGGAGTATTCCAATCAAACCTTGATAATAGTTTTGTTTCTCCCGATCCAATTCTGGCAATGCATCGATTTTGGATATATACTCAGCACTAAGAGGAGATCTTGCCTTAAAAGAATATTTCCCCGTGGATAGTGCTTCTTCAACTGATTTAATGTCCTTTGAAGTATACTTAGAAGAAGAAATGGACCAATATGGTGCCCCAGCCAATATAGGTCTGTCCAATATTTGCCCCGAGGTAAAAATAAGGTTCTTCAATGGTACCATCTTTCAATTTGAATTGCCTTTCAATTGCATTCATATGGAACTTTGGGTCAATCCCACATACAAGGATATTGTCAACATATGCCACACAGTATTCATAACACTCCGTGCCATCCTTCTTAAGGGCTGGACAAAGATGAACATCCAGATCAGCCTTGCAGGGAATTTACCCAAGCTTCCCTTAAGTATGTCACCAAATAGGACAGGAATGATGCGCCCACCACTGGAAGCCCATAGAGAGCCGTTGCGGGGCTTTCCACATAACTCTGGGGAGAATCCCTGCTCCTCTGTAGTGACTGTATAGTACTTTTCTTTGATTGACACTGTTAAGAAGTATGCATTATATTAGCACTGAGAACATTGAGGTTGTTAAGTGCTGCCACAAGAAAGAACAATCAGACCAAATACCGGGTGCTGGCTTGGTACACTGGCGTAAGTAAACTCTGTGGATATCTCTGGGGCTTTGTGACCATCACCGACCAATCGTGCTTTCCTGGAAAACCATGTTGTTGAACTCAAAGCAATACAACTGTTCTTTACTAGCCCAATGAGTGGTCCCCGTTTCCAAATCAATAGCCTTTGCTTCGGCAGTTAACTTAGAGAGGGGAATCCCATACGTATGGGATTTCATCCATATTTTTTATTCTAGCACCAGAAATTCTTTTCCATATTTGATCAGGCTATGCATGGGATTCATGTAGGAGGCAAAACCATTGCCAACAACAAGAAAACGCGCTGATAGTTTTGGAGTTACAACCAAACAAGCTTCACGCACCAGCCAGCCAATCCAATAGCAGTGCCACCCAAAAACGCCAACAGAGGTCAGAAACCCAAAAATATTTCTTTTCCATCTTTGATCAGACTCTACATGGGATTCATGTAGGAGGCAAAACAATTGCCAACAATCTGATAGTTTTGGAGTTACAACCAAACAAGCTTGATAGCTCCCTCCATGGTGGTGAAAGGAAAGATCATCAAAGAAAGAGACCATCTGGTGGACGTATCGTTTCCCTTTGTTTATATTGTCTTAAAATCATTGATGGAAAAACGGACCTTCCTCATCAGTGGAAGGTGCCGGGGGGAATTCAACACAACGTACGTACCACCAAAGTAGGCTTAAATACACTTTCATGTACTTCAGTATGGTGTCATACTAGTTAACAACATTTGTCAACCAAACAGCATGTGATTTGCCTTCCCCTACTTTGTCTTCTGCTTCAACGTGGGTGTACTCTGTTATACCTGCTGTACTAGTATCATTGATTTCAAGAACAGAGTTGAGCGCTGTCTGGAAGGCATTCCATTTATCTTTCATCTTGTACTCATTTAAACAAGTTGTCAGCTCCTTTGGATTCAAGATGCAGAACTGCTTTATCAACTGTGAGCCCAAGTCATGCAGAAAAAGAATTACCATCATTTTGTCAACAACCCTTGATAGGACCCAATGATGGCTTGTCACCCATTGGTATCTTGCTAAAGTCACGACGGGTTCCCAAAGAAAAGAGTTTGGTGACAATGAAAACCTTATTCATGAGCTGGCTAAAGACTGATGTGATGTCCCAACTTATGGCAGTGATCAATTCATCAGTCAAAATATTGTCAGAGAAGCTGTTAGGACCCTGCTTTTGAAGGCAAGCTTTGACACGTCTTTTCATTGCATCTGTGTAAACCTTGTATTGTGAGTCATGCTCAAACAATTGTAATGATAAAGTACTACCACCCACATTGCCTAGACACAGCATAGCTTGTGTGGGTGTGACTTGCTCTGGTATTGCAAGAGCAACTGCTGGTGGAACAGGGGTATTTTGTCCACCATGAAGACCCTGCGATGGAGATTTTTGAGAAAGTCTTCTCTCGTTTTGTTTTGCAACATATCCCTGTCAAACTGTTTGAGGCAAAGTTCTCTTCATTTGATTCCCAACTGGTTTTACAGACAATCTTCTCTTCTTTTGTTTTTGTGCACCCAGCACTGGACAGGCCGGAGGAGATTTTAGACCTTTTTGAGATAATCTTCTTGTTTTGTGTGGGCTTTGGCTTTGGCTGTGGCTGTGGCTGTGGCTGTTGCTTTGGCTGCGGCTTTGGCTGGGGCTGCAGCTTTTGCTGCGGCTTTGGCTGCGGCTTCATCTGCTGGTGGATTAGTGTTGTCTTCTGAGGCTGCGATTGCGGCTGCGACTTCATCTGCTGGTGGATTAGTGTTGTTTTCTGAGACTGCGGTTACCGCTGTGGCTTCATCTGCTGGTGGATTAGTGCTGTTTTCTGCGGCTGCGGTTGCGGCTGTGGCTGCAACTTTATCTGCTGGTGTATTAGTGTTCTTTTCTGCAGCTACAGTTGTGG
The DNA here is from genome assembly GCA_037355745.1 of Pseudo-nitzschia multiseries. Classification (NCBI taxonomy): domain Eukaryota; phylum Bacillariophyta; class Bacillariophyceae; order Bacillariales; family Bacillariaceae; genus Pseudo-nitzschia; species Pseudo-nitzschia multiseries. The sequence goes on along the minus strand of CM074781.1, from coordinate 32,684,359 downwards.
CAGTTTCTGCAGCTACAGTTGTGGCAGCGACTTCATCTGCTGGTGGATTAGGGTTGTCTTCTGCAGGTTCGGTTGTGGTTGTGGCTGCAACTTCATCTGCTGGTGGATTAGTGATGTCTTCTGAGGCTTTGGTTGCCGCTGCAACTTCATCTGCTGGTGGGTTTGTGTTGTTTTCTGCGGCTGTGGTTGTGGCAGCGACTTCATCTGCTGGTGGATTAGTGTTGTTTTCTGTAGCTGCGGTTGCAGCTGCAGCTGCATTTGCTCATGGAATAGTGTTGTCTTCTGCAACTGCGGCTGCGGCTGCGGCTGCGGCTGCGGCTGCGGCTGCGGCTGCGACTGCGACTGCGACTGCGACTGCGACTGCGACTGCGACTGACTGCATTTGCTTGTGGAATAGTGGGCTTTTTGCCAACACCTCCATCAGGCAGTACAGGTGGTCCAGACATACTTCTAGTCCTTCTTGTCATTCCTTGTGGCATTCTTCGATTCGCAATTTAGAGAACAACAAAATAAATTTGAGTCAAAGCAATCTAAGTTGCTACAATTTGGTAACAGTAACTTGCTGCATAACAAATCAGAAAACACAAACAAACATGACATAGGAAGACCTTTCAAACTGATGAAACAAAAAACATATTCGACAAAACTCACAACACCTCAAACAGCAACCAAACATCATGCAACAATGTACAAAGATTTTGAGATTTTCCATCCGCTTTAACAGCCAGTTAATTGTATAACCTACAACGCCATTCCAAAAGAAAACTTTAAAACTGACCAAAACAAAGCATAATGATATGAAACACCAATCCTCAATTTTGAGATCAGATGCTCTATGTTGAGATTTTCTGATCACTTTAATGATCCATGGCCAGTAACATGTATAACCTGCAACACCGTTCCAAAAGAAAAGTTTAAAACTGACGAAAACAAAGCATAATGATATGAAACAGTGATCCGCAATTTTGAGATCCGGTGCTCTATGTTGAGATTTTCTGATCACTTTAAAGGGTAGTAACATGATGTATAACCTGCAACGCCGTTACAAAAGAAAAGTTTAAAACTGACCAAAACAAAGCTGCATTTTGAGAGTTGATGCTCTATTTTGAGATTTCAAATTTGAACAAGTTTTGAACGGAAAGGCTGCAACGCCGTTCCAGTAATATACTTCTGCAACGCCGTTCCATGATTGTTGACATGAAATGTACAGAAAACAGTTTCATTCCTCCAGCATAAGTCCTTACTCTCATACATTGCTACTGCTCTCATCAAATACCTGGACACACAAGATATTAGTATGCTTTGGTTAAGACTATAACGGTGGAACATACCATTCTTGGGGTGGGGTACACACTAATATTGGACTCCGCGCCAGGATCTTCTGGAGACCGCATTCCAGATTGTCAGGGCACGCACGGACAAACAATGGGCAGGCATCAGTACAACCCCCCACAAAAGTGCAACAATACCACAAAAATAAATAGTGATACTGAGCTCCTCAGGATGCAGTAAATCAAGCACTTACAACTACTAATAATTTTAGCACGGTACAACAGTGTGAATGAAAAGTAAAATCCGCATACTCCAAAACAATTCAACTCCCATAAAACTAGCACACCAAATCAATGAAAACGAACAGTTGGTGAGTTTATATTTGCAAATTAACAGAGAAATAATGGTGGAACACATTTGCACACCAACGGTTCAGGGTACAACAATTGATACACAGAGAACAAACAGCCCAGCAAGCAGCAGTGTATCAGGAAGTGAAAGAACAAACACAAATGATAACCAAACATATACAATCAATAGCACTAGTATCAACAGCAATGCAATACACGACACAAAAGGGCACACTGACAAAAACATTAAAACTTACATTAGTACCGCATACGTCAAGGAACAAACGTTCAGGCAAATGAAATTCCCGATAACGACCGAACAAGGTTCACAATACATAAAGACAATTATTACCAAGATTGTAAAATTGAATCATGAAAACAAAGTACCAGTGACATGGAATGTCCATGCACCAAAGTAGAATGGCATTTTCTGCAGAGCAATAACTACATGTAGGCACAATGCACAGACACTAGCAAGGAAAAATTATAGAGGTACAAACTGACAAGAACAACATAGTTCCCAGTATAAACATTTTCAAATTACTACCATATCGTATCGTTCACACTGATACCTAGACAATAAAAGGAACAAACAGATACTGGATAGTTTCCCAGCAACAGTTCTAATCATGGAAAATGAAAACACAAACTCAGAAAATAAGAAGTACAAATTACACCAAGACTATTGACAAAAAATACACTGGAATTACAATATTCTTCAAAAGAATTCTTGGAGCAGTATTGCCAAAACAGACGGACTTCAAAAGACAATTGGTACGAACAACAGTCAGTAACATTTCCACCTCAAGCAATGAAGCGTTTGTGCTGCTTTTCCTCTACAACGAGTATGAATCGTGGCTAAACACAACAAAGGGGACAAGGATAAGAAAAAAAGCACTGACAGTAAGTCAGGAATTAAAGAGGGATGGAGTGAGGAAGGACAAGACCTATATGGATATGTCAAAAATTGAATAGCAATACAAAGGAAGGAACAATAGACCCACAATTTAGAGATTGAACTACTTCAAACATACCAACAGCAAAATGGGTATGATTTCAATGATGTAAGGAGGAAGAAGACAATACAAAGGAAAAAAACAAAAGCGAAATATGACATGATGGACACTCTTGACAAGAATGACAAGGACTACAAATATTACCTCGCAAACAGAGAAAAATTATAAAAGTAAATGGTAGTAACAACACTATAGTACAGTAGTTACTAGTTTATTGGAATCGAATGTGGGTTGTCACAATAAATTTGTCTGCTGCTAAAATTGAATAGTATGAACAAGATTATGGCAAATGCGGATAAAATACTTTCTTGGTCTTCCTACAAAAATAGGCTTGTTGGTATTATTTATTCCACATTCATAGTAGGAGTATTGTGGAATGGGTGTAACAGAATAGATTGCTGGTTATCAAGAAGCTCATATATTTGTTAAGAAATTTGTAATAACGCTACAACAATATCATTGTACATAGAGGATATTATTACAAAACATGAGTTTCATGTGGAAAAAACAACAATTGAATGGAGAATAAATTTTATTGGGGTAAGCATGAAGCAAAGTTGTACAATAGCAAAATCATGAAGCAACCATAATACTGGGACTGAAACTATCGGTGCAAAAATAGTCCTGCTTCAAATTGTTGCGTGCAAAAATACGTAGAGAATTTTGTGTGATGCGCGCAACAAAACTTTTTGGATTTTTTAAACTACATTGCACAAATTTGACGCAACCATGAGCATCGTTTAAGTGACGTACTCCATGATGTGCTATTCAGAAGCAGCTAGGGGTTTTGTTAGCCCTAAGGCCCTGCTGCACCAGTGTCATTATGCGTTTGAGTGCCTGAGTTTTCTCGCACCATGGAGGGTAGGCCTATTTAACATCCAATCAAGGGGTCTAGACGGTGGTTAACCGTTGATCAGTCAGTAACCTATCCAAAGATGGTTATCGAGACCCTGGGTCTGATAAACGTTGATTTCTCCTAGATGATGTTGCCACTGCCGATGTCTAGTAAAGTCTCTAATCTGATTAGTTTTGTATTGAAGTAGTTTCTAAAATTGTGAGCATTATTAGGATGAGTCCGGATTGTACCCCTTTTACCCTTTCTTTGCCAATTGCATCATATGTTGAATGAAGTTGTATATCCATTTATTTGTATATCCCTTATTTATATATTTGTCATTGTGTTGTCGGTCAAAAATACGCGTACCCTACTTACGTACATTCTACGGCAATTATATCCATTCTACACTTGAAAAGCTACTTATACTCCTACAGAGATAAAATGACTTCAAGTATCAAGATATCGACGTCACATCATGTGTTCTCTGTCTTATGACGAATTACACATACACATGATCTACGACGACCGGTTTAGACATCCCTACATACAACACTAACACAGGGATACCGGTCGAATACAGTAAAATAGACAGTAACAGAGCAATCTCTCGATATGCTCACTTCTCTTTAAATTTTAACATCATATACCTTTGGTCGATTTTTAGAGTAACAACAGGTTATAGAGCCCTCTATCTCCGCCCGATCAGCACCTCAACTGACGGTTAACACCAGAGGCAATTGTGTGCTTAGCTCCCTGTGCGGCACATTCTAGACCTCCACTCCAGGTTTCGTTTCTTGTGGCGCCTCCCTTGAGGGCCGCACCCTGGACTGTACCTCGTCCTTCTGTTCCCAGCTTGTGGATCAGGGGGTGAACGATGTCTACGATTCTACGGTTTGATCTACAATCTCACGACTTTCACGTCACTCTCAAGTGTCTCGTTATATTGATCTCTGTTCCTTCTTGGATTTACATCCATCCCAACGTCTTTGTGTTGATGATCATCTACGATTGGTCAATATTCAACATGTTTCGATTCTCAGCAATTTGAATCATTGGTTTTCCTTCGCCTCAGCAGCCGCCGTGAATCTAAGACTATCTACAATCAAATTTCTTTGAGTCGATTCTGATTCCCCTGTCACATCTTCCAAGATATGAGTCTCTCTCACGTCATCCAACCTGGCACGTTTAGGCCTAAATCTATCCCAGACCAAACATTCTTCTTCCCCACGTTTGATACGGTCTTGATTCCTACAATCTATCAACCGTATTCGATGTCTCCTACGACTTGATGATTCGTTAGCCGTTCAATCGATTTCCTAATCAGATCTTTGATCTCCTATCCATCAGCGTTTCCCTCTCATCGATTTCGCGCGACCACTACATACTCAAGCACCTCTCCTTCCTCATTTGATGCCTCATGCTACGTGATATCAATCTTTCGATTCTACGATTGCAATCATCCGACTCGATATACAAGCCCATACTTAAGCCTTTTAGAGTTCTACAAGATGGAGAACCGACTTGTAATTCAACACTCCTTCACTAAGTGTTGAATCAAGGGGTGTGTTGTCGGTCAAAAATACGCGTACCCTACTTACGTACATTCTACGGCAATTATATCCATTCTACACTTGAAAAGCTACTTATACTCCTACAGAGATAAAATGACTTCAAGTATCAAGATATCGACGTCACATCATGTGTTCTCTGTCTTATGACGAATTACACATACACATGATCTACGACGACCGGTTTAGACATCCCTACATACAACACTAACACAGGGATACCGGTCGAATACAGTAAAATAGACAGTAACAGAGCAATCTCTCGATATGCTCACTTCTCTTTAAATTTTAACATCATATACCTTTGGTCGATTTTTAGAGTAACAACAGGTTATAGAGCCCTCTATCTCCGCCCGATCAGCACCTCAACTGACGGTTAACACCAGAGGCAATTGTGTGCTTAGCTCCCTGTGCGGCACATTCTAGACCTCCACTCCAGGTTTCGTTTCTTGTGGCGCCTCCCTTGAGGGCCGCACCCTGGACTGTACCTCGTCCTTCTGTTCCCAGCTTGTGGATCAGGGGGTGAACGATGTCTACGATTCTACGGTTTGATCTACAATCTCACGACTTTCACGTCACTCTCAAGTGTCTCGTTATATTGATCTCTGTTCCTTCTTGGATTTACATCCATCCCAACGTCTTTGTGTTGATGATCATCTACGATTGGTCAATATTCAACATGTTTCGATTCTCAGCAATTTGAATCATTGGTTTTCCTTCGCCTCAGCAGCCGCCGTGAATCTAAGACTATCTACAATCAAATTTCTTTGAGTCGATTCTGATTCCCCTGTCACATCTTCCAAGATATGAGTCTCTCTCACGTCATCCAACCTGGCACGTTTAGGCCTAAATCTATCCCAGACCAAACATTCTTCTTCCCCACGTTTGATACGGTCTTGATTCCTACAATCTATCAACCGTATTCGATGTCTCCTACGACTTGATGATTCGTTAGCCGTTCAATCGATTTCCTAATCAGATCTTTGATCTCCTATCCATCAGCGTTTCCCTCTCATCGATTTCGCGCGACCACTACATACTCAAGCACCTCTCCTTCCTCATTTGATGCCTCATGCTACGTGATATCAATCTTTCGATTCTACGATTGCAATCATCCGACTCGATATACAAGCCCATACTTAAGCCTTTTAGAGTTCTACAAGATGGAGAACCGACTTGTAATTCAACACTCCTTCACTAAGTGTTGAATCAAGGGGTGTGTTGTCGGTCAAAAATACGCGTACCCTACTTACGTACATTCTACGGCAATTATATCCATTCTACACTTGAAAAGCTACTTATACTCCTACAGAGATAAAATGACTTCAAGTATCAAGATATCGACGTCACATCATGTGTTCTCTGTCTTATGACGAATTACACATACACATGATCTACGACGACCGGTTTAGACATCCCTACATACAACACTAACACAGGGATACCGGTCGAATACAGTAAAATAGACAGTAACAGAGCAATCTCTCGATATGCTCACTTCTCTTTAAATTTTAACATCATATACCTTTGGTCGATTTTTAGAGTAACAACACATTGTTAGCAAGCCGGCACATGATCGCCGTCTGCCTGTCACACGGTCTGTCTACCCCACCACACACTTTCTATACATCTTGAAGGGGATGAAAAATAAATAAGTACTTACTTTGTCTCAGAATAACTGTGCACTAAGCTATTTCTGTTTGTCCCATAATTAGTGCTGTCTTTGTGTAGAAATATGTATAATTAGTATCGGACGAAAACAATATTCACATTTTCTAATTTTTTTAATTACCGGCCCAGTATCAGCTAAACGTAAGACTTCACAACCTTTATCAATGTTTTCAGCCTTGCAAACAATAGTGTTAATTTCCTTTTGAAACTGGCTGTTGAGGTGATTCAATCCAAAGGCAAAGAAGAGCAACAGAAGCTAAGATGAGCCTTGTATCATGTGTATGAATCATATATATCCTTCTGGGGTCTCATTATTTTCGATTCGTACCTCCGCTATACCGGACACGGAAGGAATTTAATAAATAGAGACAGGAAGATTACCTTGTCTACGAAGCTTCTTCGTCACATAAACGATGCTCGTGCTTTCGTAATATTCGTGCGATGTTTTAAAATATTCCGAAACATTTTGTTGCGCGCACAATAAATAATTCTCTACCTATTTTTGCACGCAACAATTTCAAGTAGGTCTATTTTCGCCACCGTTTTTTCCAGCCCCTTTTCATGCTTGCTTAAGAATCTTTCTATTCTACAATTTTGTTTCATGCTTACCCCGATAATATTTATTCGCCATTCAATTTTTGTTTTTTCCACACGAAACTCCTCATGTTTTGTAATAATATCCTCTATGTACACTGATATTGTTGTAGCGTTGATACAAATTTCTTAACAAATATACAAGCTTCTTGATAACCAGAAATGTATTCTGTTATGTTGCTTTCACGTTACTCACACTTTGTTTTTCGAATATCAAAATCCAACAACCATATTTTTGTACTAATAAGAAAATATTTTATCCGCATTTGCAATACTCTCCGACATTTTACAATATTCACGCTACGCTTATCAAATACGGAAATACAACAAACATAGTTTGTAACAAATACGAAAGTATTTTATCAGCCTTTGAAATTATGTTGTTTATTGTATTATATTCGAACAGAAGACCCGGAACAATATTGTGCAAACCATAAAATAATAATGAACTAGCCGTTCTACTATTGATGTTGATATCATCAATTACTCTTGTTCGTTTTTATTGTATTCCATGAAAAATTTGTAGTCCTCATCATCTTCGCCTAGAATCTCAACCAAGGTACGTTTTCGCTTCCGTGTTTTTCCCTCTTTGTTCTCCTCCTTATCTTGTTGTTTACGATTGCCATTTTGCCTTTGGTACATTTTAAGTATTTCCGTCTCTAATTGTTTTGACTGTTGTTCCTTCCTTCTTTCTTCTAATTCACTTACTAGGTATTCGTAAAGATCTTGTCCCTCGTTACTCCACCCCTCCTTATTTCCAGACTTACCGTCAGTGAATTTTTTTCTCAACCTCGTGCCCTTTGTTGTGTTTAGCCACGAGTTGTAGTCGTTGTAAAGGAAAAGCAATGCAAAAGCTTCATCGCTTGGGGTGAAAATGTTACTGATTGTCGTTCTGACTGATTTTCTTTTGAAGTCTGTCTGTTTTGGTGACACCGCTCCAAGAATTCTTTTCATGAAGTATTTGAATTCTGGTGAATTTTTCCGCCGATAGTCTTCGTGCAATTGGTACCTATTTTCTGAGTTAACGTCTTGTGTGTCCGTGATTAGAACCGTTCCTGGGAAACTATCTGGTATCAGGTTGTTTCTTTTATCGTCTACGTGTCAGTGTTCATACGACCAAAATGTTAGAATGGCTTATGAACGATTGCATGCCGGCAATCATTTTCTTGTTGGTTGCGTACCTTTGTAGTTTTTCCTGCCAAGAGTTTGAGCATTGTGCCTACACGCAGTCACTGCACGGCAATAAATTCCACTCCACTTTTGGTCTTTTATATCAATCGTATTTGGTATTTCATTGTTATTTGCTTGTTTTACAATTTTGAATATCGTCGCCTTCACGAATGTAATCTCTGGCGGGAATTTAAATTTCCTGAATGCTTTTTCTTTGACGTGTTTGACAATGTTGTTTTCCAAGTTATCGTTATCGTAGTCTTTTGTTGTCTGTAGAATATTTCTGTTGCTACTGTTGGTGGTTCTGTATGTTTGGCTATCGTTTGTGTTTGTTTGGTCACTTCCCGATACACTGCTGTTTGGGCTGTTTGTGTTATTGGTAACAATGGTTCTACCTGTCACCGGACTGCAACTAGTACTCAGTTCCACCATTATTTTTTTGTTAAATCTTGCACCTCAACTTACCGTTTTTTCCTTTGATTGATTTGGTGCGCTATTTTTATGATAATAATGTTGTTTGTAGGAATCGTTTGGTATTTTTTTTCATTCCTACTGTACACACTGTAATCTCTTGATTTACTGTCTCCAAGGAATAGCTGTATTTCAACTAATTGTACTATCTGTGAGTGTTGTTGTTGTACTGTCGCCTGCCTATCTTATTTTCGAGCGTGCCGTGATATTCTGGAATGTGGAGTCCTCAAAATTTTGGCGCGGACCACAATCCGTAGGTTCCACTGAGGGTAATCGTACGTAGCCCAAGCATTGATTCTCGTACCTATTGTCTTTTCATTTTCTGCAACGGCGTTGCAAGAAAAGCCCTTTTTGTTGTTTCGTTATTTTCTATGGAGTACATTTTTCGAATGTACCGACGTCTTTTTGTACTAGTCCATCAAAAACAGCCTAACTTTAAGTAGTGTAACTTTCCTCGTCAGGATATGATTGGTTCTTGATATAGATGTTAACGTGTCCAGTGGATCGATTCCTTCGTAGAGATGTGGTGTACAAAGGGTAGTCTCCGTAATTTTTGGTTATTGTTTTTTGATTTTTGTATGAACAAGTAACCAAAATAGTGTTTCTCAGTTACTTTTTGAGTGCAAAAGTGTGTTATTTTCTGAAATGTTTGGATGAATATTCCTCATAGTACTATGGATTGGGGAGACTATGAAACAATATTGACAAGTCTCAGGCTGATAATTTAGTCATTATGAATTTTATAATAATGTTTGTCCCTGGCCATGCATGTACCAAAATAGTGATTCCTACTCAGTTTTTGAGTGCAAATGTGTGGCATTGACTGCAATTTCAGGATGAATAGTGTTCATACTATGGATGGGGTGCACTACAAAACAAACTGGACAAGAAAAAGGCTGATACTTTAGTCAGTATGAATTTTAGAATAATGTTTGTCCCTGGACATGCATGTACCAAAATATTGAGTCCTAGTCGGTTTTGAGGGCAAATGTGTGGCATTGACTGCAATTTCAGGATGAATAGTGTTCATACTATGGATGGGGTAGACTATGAAACAAACCAGACAAGAAACAGGCTGATACTTAGGTCAGTATGAATTTTAGAATAATTTTTGTCCCCCCTGGACATGCATGTACCAAAATAGTGAGTCCTAGTCAGTTTTAGAGTGCAAATGTGTGCCATTGACTGCAATTTCAGGATGAATAGTGTTCATACTATGGATGGGGTAGACTATGAAACAAACCGGACAAGAAACAGGCTGATACTTTAGTCAGTATGAATTTTAGAATAATTTTTGTCCCTGGACATGCATGTACCAAAATATTGAGTCCTAGTCGGTTTTGAGCGCAAATGTGTGGCATTGACTGCAATTTCAGGATGAATAGTGTTCATACTATGGATGGGGTAGACTATGAAACAAACCAGACAAGAAACAGGCTGATACTTAGGTCAGTATGAATTTTAGAATAATTTTTGTCCCCCCTGGACATGCATGTACCAAAATAGTGAGTCCTAGTCAGTTTTAGAGTGCAAATGTGTGCCATTGACTGCAATTTCAGGATGAATAGTGTTCATACTATGGATGGGGTAGACTATGAAACAAACCGGACAAGAAACAGGCTGATACTTTAGTCAGTATGAATTTTAGAATAATGTTTGTCCCTGGACATGCATGTACCAAAATAGTGAGTCCTAGTCAGTTTTGAGTGCAAATGTGTGGCATTGACTGCAATTTCAGGATGAATAGTGCTCATACTATGGATTGGGGAGACTATGAAACAAACCAGACAAGAAACAGGCTGATACTTAGGTCAGTATGAATTTTAGAATAATGTTTGTCCCTGGACATGCATGTACCAAAATAGTGAGTCCTAGTCAGTTTTAGAGTGCAAATGTGTGCCATTGACTGCAATTTCAGGATGAAAATTGCTCATACAATGGATGGGGTACACTGTGAAAAAACTGGACAAGAAACAGGCTGATACTTTAGTCAGTATGAATTTTAGAATAATGTTTGTCCCTGGACATGCATGTACCAAAATAGTGAGTCCTAGTCAGATTTGAGTGCAAATGTGTGGCATTGACTGCAATTTCAGGATGAATAGTGTTCATACTATGGATGGGGTAGACTATGAAACAAACTGGACAAGAAACAGGCTGATACTTTAGTCAGTATGAATTTTAGAATAATTTTTCCCCCTGGACATGCATGTACCAAAATAGTGAGTCCTAGTCAGTTTTTGAGTGCAAATGTGTGGCATTGACTGCAATTTCAGGATGAATATTGCTCATACTATGGATGGGGTAGACTATGAAACAAACTGGACAAGAAACAGGCTGATACTTTAGTCAGTGTGAATTTTAGAATAATGTTTGTCCCTGGACATGCATGTACCAAAATATTGAGTCCTAGTCAGTTTTGAGCGCAAATGTGTGGCATTGACTGCAATTTCAGGATGAATAGTGTTCATACTATGGATGGGGTAGACTATGAAACAAACTGGACAAGAAACAGGCTGATACTTTAGTCAGTGTGAATTTTAGAATAATTTTTATCCCCCCTGGACATGCATGTACCAAAATAGTGAGTCTTAGTCAGTTTTAGAGTGCAAATGTGTAGCATTGACTGCAATTTCAGGATGAATATTGTTCATACTATGGATGGGGTAGACTATGAAACAAACTGGACAAGAAACAGGCTGATACTTTAGTCAGTGTGAATTTTAGAATAATTTTTGTCCCCCCTGGACATGCATGTACCAAAATATTGAGTCCTAGTCGGTTTTGAGCGCAAATGTGTGGCATTGACTGCAATTTCAGGATGAATAGTGTTCATACTATGGATGGGGTAGACTATGAAACAAACCAGCAGACAAGAAACAGGCTGATACTTTAGTCAGTATGAATTTTAGAATAATTTTTGTCCCCCCTGGACATGCATGTACCAAAATAGTGAGTCCTGGTCAGTTTTGAGTGCAAATGTGTGGCATTGACTGCAATTTCAGGATGAATAGTGTTCATACTATGGATGGGGTAGACTATGAAACAAACCAGACAAGAAACAGGCTGATACTTTAGTCAGTATGAATTTTAGAATAATCTTTGTCCTTGGACATGCATGTACCAAAATATTGAGTCCTAGTCAGTTTTGAGCGCAAATGTGTGGCATTGACTGCAATTTCAGGATGAATAGCGTTCATACTATGGATGGGGTAGACTATGAAACAAACTGGACAAGAAACAGGCTGATACTTTAATCAGTGTGAATTTTAGAATAATGTTTGTCCCTGGACATGCATGTACCAAAATAGTGAGTCCTAGTCAGTTTTGAGCGCAAATGTGTGGCATTGACTGCAATTTCAGGATGAATAGCGTTCATACTATGGATGGGGTAGACTATGAAACAAACCAGACAAGAAACAGGCTGATACTTTAGTCAGTGTGAATTTTAGAATAATTTTTATCCCCCCTGGACATGCATGTACCAAAATAGTGAGTCTTAGTCAGTTTTAGAGTGCAAATGTGTAGCATTGACTGCAATTTCAGGATGAATATTGCTCATACTATGGATGGGGTAGACTATGAAACAAACTGGACAAGAAACAGGCTGATACTTTAGTCAGTGTGAATTTTAGAATAATTTTTGTCCCTGGACATGCATGTACCAAAATATTGAGTCCTAGTCGGTTTTGAGCGCAAATGTGTGGCATTGACTGCAATTTCAGGATGAATAGTGTTCATACTATGGATGGGGTAGACTATGAAACAAACCAGACAAGAAACAGGCTGATACTTTAGTCAGTGTGAATTTTAGAATAATTTTTATCCCCCCTGGACATGCATGTACCAAAATAGTGAGTCTTAGTCAGTTTTAGAGTGCAAATGTGTAGCATTGACTGCAATTTCAGGATGAATATTGTTCATACTATGGATGGGGTAGACTATGAAACAAACTGGACAAGAAACAGGCTGATACTTTAGTCAGTGTGAATTTTAGAATAATTTTTGTCCCCCCTGGACATGCATGTACCAAAATATTGAGTCCTAGTCGGTTTTGAGCGCAAATGTGTGGCATTGACTGCAATTTCAGGATGAATAGTGTTCATACTATGGATGGGGTAGACTATGAAACAAACCAGCAGACAAGAAACAGGCTGATACTTTAGTCAGTATGAATTTTAGAATAATTTTTGTCCCCCCTGGACATGCATGTACCAAAATAGTGAGTCCTGGTCAGTTTTGAGTGCAAATGTGTGGCATTGACTGCAATTTCAGGATGAATAGTGTTCATACTATGGATGGGGTAGACTATGAAACAAACCAGACAAGAAACAGGCTGATACTTTAGTCAGTATGAATTTTAGAATAATCTTTGTCCCTGGACATGCATGTACCAAAATATTGAGTCCTAGTCAGTTTTGAGCGCAAATGTGTGGCATTGACTGCAATTTCAGGATGAATAGCGTTCATACTATGGATGGGGTAGACTATGAAACAAACTGGACAAGAAACAGGCTGATACTTTAATCAGTGTGAATTTTAGAATAATGTTTGTCCCTGGACATGCATGTACCAAAATAGTGAGTCCTAGTCAGTTTTGAGCGCAAATGTGTGGCATTGACTGCAATTTCAGGATGAATAGCGTTCATACTATGGATGGGGTAGACTATGAAACAAACTGGACAAGAAACAGGCTGATACTTTAGTCAGTGTGAATTTTAGAATAATTTTTATCCCCCCTGGACATGCATGTACCAAAATAGTGAGTCTTAGTCAGTTTTAGAGTGCAAATGTGTAGCATTGACTGCAATTTCAGGATGAATATTGCTCATACTATGGATGGGGTAGACTATGAAACAAACTGGACAAGAAACAGGCTGATACTTTAGTCAGTGTGAATTTTAGAATAATTTTTGTCCCTGGACATGCATGTACCAAAATATTGAGTCCTAGTCGGTTTTGAGCGCAAATGTGTGGCATTGACTGCAATTTCAGGATGAATAGTGTTCATACTATGGATGGGGTAGACTATGAAACAAACCAGCAGACAAGAAACAGGCTGATACTTTAGTCAGTATGAATTTTAGAATAATTTTTGTCCCCCCTGGACATGCATGTACCAAAATAGTGAGTCCTGGTCAGTTTTGAGTGCAAATGAGTGGCATTGACTGCAATTTCAGGATGAATATTGTTCATACTATGGATGGGGTAGTAGACTATGAAACAAACTGGACAAGAAACAGGCTGATACTTTAGTCAGTGTGAATTTTAGAATAATGTTTGTCCCTGGACATGCATGTACCAAAATATTGAGTCCTAGTCAGTTTTGAGCGCAAATGTGTGGCATTGACTGCAATTTCAGGATGAATAGTGTTCATACTATGGATGGGGTAGACTAAGAAACAAACTGGACAAGAAACAGGCTGATACTTTAGTCAGTATGAATTTTAGAATAATTTTTGTCCCCCCTGGACATGCATGTACCAAAATAGTGAGTCCTAGTCAGTTTTTGAGCGCAAATGTGTGGCATTGACTGCAATTTCAGGATGAATAGTGTTCATACTATGGATGGGGTAGACTATGAAACAAACTGGACAAGAAACAGGCTGATACTTTAGTCAGTATGAATTTTAGAATAATTTTTGTCCCCCCTGGACATGCATGTACCAAAATAGTGAGTCTTAGTCAGTTTTGAGTGCAAATGTGTGGCATTGACTGCAATTTTAGGATGAATATTGTTCATACTATGGATGGGGTAGACTATGAAACAAACCAGACAAGAAACAGGCTGATACTTTACTCAGTATGAATTTTAGAATAATTTTAGTCATTACCCAATAAGTTCTACTTAAGTACGTATGAAGAAAAAAATTCGAATCCCTAACCCTAACCCTAAAATTAACTCTAACCCCAAGTATGTACGAAGAAAAAGAAAAAATTCGAAGTACGTAAAATACTACGGAGTAAGAAAAAGAAAAAATTCGAAGTATGTACGAAGAAAAAAATACTACGGAGTATCATCTAGAAAATCAATAATTCGAACGTTCGTTCAAAAAATTCAAACGGATCACATACAGCATTCAGTACCAGCTAGCATGTAGATTCAGTACTAATTTCAAAATAATTCGAACGTTCAAAAAATTCAAACGGTACTAGCTAGCATGTAGATTCAGTACTAATTTCAAAATAATTCGAACGTTGGAACGTTCAAAAAATTCGAACGTTGGAACCTTCAAAAAATTCAAACGGATCACATACATGCCGTACTAGCTAGCATGTAGATTCAGTACTAATTCCAAAATAATTCGAACGTTCGAACGTTCAAAAAATTCAAAGGGATCACATACAGCATTCAGTACTAGCACGTAGATTCAGTACTAATTCCAAAATAATTCGAACGTTCGAACGTTCAAAAAATTCAAAATCACTCACACTGTTCGAAAAGTGACTTTAGTTCACTTTGCAATCAAATTGAACGAGCTCATTTTCCAACTTATCTGAGTAGAGTGTTGTTTCTTGCAAGCAACACTTCGTCCGAGAACGTGGGATCCAACCCTCTTCGTCACATGCCTTAGGGCGACGATGTCACGAGCACAACGATCCGTTCTCAGATATTTCAGTCCGAAATAACAGCCTTGTACTGCAAAAGAAGTAGAAAGCATTCGATTAGGGATTAGTTGCTGGAAAGATATTCTCGTTTGGACGGCCGCCTTACATAAACATCTTGAAAGCACAAAATCTGCATCAATTGCCTATATATCAACAGGAACAAGTCCCTGTTTTTCGTGACATAGGAATTACTACAAGCCTGCAAATCAACAGCAGCACCAACAACGATTGTCGGAACAACATATTGGCAACAACGATTGGAATCGAAGGCAGCACCAAGTGGAAGGCAACAACGTGAGATAGATAGACATTGCTGCCTGCCTGTTGCATTGATGATGATGTTCTTTTTCCTCACTTCTATTTTTTCTTCTTATTTTCATAGGGACGGATCGGAATAACAAATCAGAACAATAGAGGTTCGGCGAATCTTTCCTGGTGTCGCTGGAGGTGCATCTTCTTCTTCCCTGCTGGAGGCTGCAACATCGGACCGGAACAGGAATCGGAACAATAGAGGTGCGGCGAATCTTCCGTTGAGGTGGAACAACAGATCGGAACAACAAATTGTTAGCAACAAATTGATCGGACGCCAACCGTGTAGGTTAGCATGTAGATTATATTATTCTGTTGTTATAATTTACTCTACTAGTACTACATCAATAGATACTCACCCATTTTGTTCAATTATTACATGTTTTCATAGAAAAACAACAGCAACAACAATCGAATTGCAAATGGCAGCGGTAACAACAATAGCGGCGGCAGATAGCAAGCAACACGGAGCGGCGACAGAGAGCAATCAACAGCAATTGAGCAAACCGGAACGATTGAACCAACCGAAACCGGGAACGATCAAAACGCAAAGCGAAAGCAACAGCCACCAACAGGAACGATTGAACCATTGGCATCGGCATCGGCATCTGCATCGGCATCAACAGCACTCCTCCTCCTCCAACACATCCCGTGGCAGCATACGCTTTGACACATCGTCAGCAACAGCAACCGCAATCTTCAGCAATTCATCTACTACTCCATCGGCAACGGCATCCTTGTTGACCATGAGAAATTCAGAAAGAGCTATGAAGCAGAGAAGAAATAGGAAACTAGTATACCATCCAAAATACGGAAAAAGGGCATTTCGTGCAACGCCGTTGCAGAAAATAGAAAAACGCAAAATACACATGAAAAGGGGGGTATGACTGTACCGTACTAGTATACCATCCAAAATACAGAAACAGGGCATTTGGTGCAACGCCGTTGCAGAAAATAGAAAAACGCAAAATACACATGAAAAGGGGGTATGACTGTACCGTACTAGTATACCATCCAAAATACGGGAAAATGGGCATTTGGTGCAACGCCGTTGCAGAAAATAGAAAAACGCAAAATACACATGAGAAGGGGGGTATGATTGTACCATACTAGTATACCATCGAAAATACGGGAAAAGGGCATTTGGCGCAACGCCGTTGCAGAAATAGAAAAACGCAAAACAAACTTGATCTTGACCTTCAATTCGTCAGATATGTTTCTTCCTACATTGGGTGTCGTAATTACTAGCGTGCTTGAATCACAATGGGAATCGTCAACATCAATGTTGTTGCCTTCTTCATCATTGACAATCAAAGAGTGGGGGGCCTCTATGCTCACACTTCCTTCTTCCTCATCGTCGGCATTAGGAAAGAAAAAATTGTCATCGGAGACAGAATCATTGTCATCCTCTATGTTTGTTAATTCCCGACCAATCAAGGCACGCCCAATCGGTTCGACAGAAGGGTCATACATAGCTTGATTGTCGAGCACCTCTGGTAATGCGCCGTCACTACTCTGTGGACCGTTACAGGTGCTCGTTAGACCTAATTGTTGAGTAGCATCCTCGAGCTTCTTCCTCGATTTTCTAATGAATAACGAAGATGCAAAATCATCTACCCCCAAACACCGGTAGTAATAAGAATAACATGTACCCGGATTACGTGAAATATGGTTGAGAAGACCGGGAGAAACAATTACTCCCGTTTTCTTTCTTCGTCGCGCTGTAAACAAGGGGGGTTTCTTCTTCTTGGTAACCTTCTGCTTTCCGTAACCAGCAGTAGTGATCAGAGGAGAGTCCCGGTAGCAACGTACACAATATACCTGATATTTGGGAGTGCGGACCATCGTTACTACTGAAGTCGTACAATAGCCAGTAATAACAATAGAAAAGAGGAAACGATTGAGATTAAAAAATTGCGACCATGCACTGTTTGTTTCAGGCATAAAATTCAGTAACATGCCACTACTTCGGAAACAGATGCCAGTGGGGTAGGAAAATGAAATGTGCATAAAAATATTATGAGTTCGACATTAATTTTAATAAATAGGGTGAAATTACAAAGGGGGACCAGTGGAGTTCGACCCAAATATGCGCGTGATTCTGAAATAACCCTGAATCTCGTTTGTGTGACGTTGTCTTTGCCCATGTGCTCAAGCTTATAAGTGTTGTCACCGTCAACAGTAAAAGAGCCTTGTAAAGCACACAGAAGGGATAAAAACACATTCTCAATTGTTTCCCTCTTTGAAAGACAGAACAATTTCTCAACACGATCAATGATGTCATCAAGGTCTTGGACTTGCTCTTGCTTGTACTGCAGATTCTGAATGGAATTGAAGAATCCCACGTCCATCACATTGAAGTCAGGGCTGTTGGGAGGCTGTGTTGTGACAGAAAGAATATTCCAACAATCATCTTCGGCCATCTGTTTGACAGCAGCCCCCCCACTAGCATTGTGTGGTGGTAGGCCTTGTTCAAGTCCATATGAAAGGCAGTCCAATACCACTGAGGTCTCTAATGTTTAATCCATCATGAGGAGCGGGTTGAAGAGAGTTTAACCCAAAAACAGCAGTTCTAATCTGATGAAAAATGATCTTTATGCAACTTAGTATATGCCATGTGCACAGTTATTCTGAGAAGGAGAAAGTAGAAATGAAAAAATAAGCATGGTAACGCAGAAACATCCACCCAGAGTTTGTGCGCGCCAAAAATTCAAGATTTTCCATTCCGAGTAATTCATGAAACAAAGTCCACCAGATGCAAAAATCCAAAAAACACTATACAAAAAACACTATTCCAGAAGTCTGTTCCTGACTATGAAACCAAATCTCTAGAAAAATGAGTGTTTTAGTTTAAGTGAATGTCATCACCTTGTTGTAACTCTAAAAACCGACCGAAAGGTATAGGATAACAGAAATTTAAAGAGAAGTGAGCTCAGAGAGGCGCTCTTATTTTTACTGTGTTATTCGTGTTGTATCATGTAGGGATGTCTAAACCGGTCATAGATCATGTGCAATTCGTCATAAAACAGAGAACACATGATGTGACGTAGATATCTTGATACTTGAAGT
This sequence comes from Pseudo-nitzschia multiseries, assembly GCA_037355745.1. NCBI lineage: Eukaryota > Bacillariophyta > Bacillariophyceae > Bacillariales > Bacillariaceae > Pseudo-nitzschia > Pseudo-nitzschia multiseries. Next base: position 32,665,422 of record CM074781.1, on the reverse strand, counting down.
CATTTTTATCTCTGGAGGAGTATAAGTAACTTTTCAAGTGTAGAATGGATATAACCGCCGTAGAATGTACGTAAGTACGGTACGTGTATTTTTGACCGACAGCACACCTTATGTAAACGGAAATTTATGACTACAATAACGAAAAGACTAGATATTTTGGCTTTACATTATGTAGAGGTCATGTGTAGTAATTGTTAACAACCTAAGCATCAATTAGGCCCAAGGACATACTGAATACAGAATGAAGACACACTAAATACAGAATACTGTGTCTTGGGCTTAGCTTTGTAAATGGTGTATGTGCAAATTTCTTAGAATCAATTAAAAACAGGAGCTGCTGTTTAAATAAACTCAATATCTGTGCAGGGCCGCATGGTTGACAAGCTCAAAAACACTCTTTGTTGAAACTACCAAGTGCCCGGCCACAAGGAGGGTGATGCTATCACTCACTACATTTGTGATAGCCTCAGTAGCAGCCAACCTACTTGTAGTACTGCGTCACTTAAACGGTGCTCATGGTTGCGTCAAATTTGTGCAATTTATTTAAAAAATTCTGAAAACTTTTGTTGCGCGCATCACAAACATTCTCTACGTATTTTTGCACGCAACAATTTGAAGGAGGACTATTTTTGCAAGGACAGTTGCTGCCCCATTCTCGTGGTGCTTCCCGATTTTGGTATTGTACAACTTTGTTTCATGCTCACCCCAATAATATTTATTCTCGATTCCATTGTTTTTTGTTTTTCCACACAAAACTCATCTTTGGTAATAATATCCTCTATGTACACTGATATTGCCGTACCATTGATACGAATTTCTTAACAAATATATGAGCTTCTTGATAACCAGCAATGTATTCTGTTACACTCACTTCACAATACTCACAGTGCGTATATGAAATACCCAAAGGCAGCAAACATATTTTTGTACTAATAAGAAAGTACACTCACTTCACAATACTCACAGTGCGTATATGAAATACCCAAAGGCAGCAAACATATTTTTGTACTAATAAGAAAGTATTTTATCCGCATTTGCCATAATCTTGTTCGTACTATGCAATTTTAGCAGCAGACCAATTTATTGCGGCTACCCACCACATTAGATTTGAATGGAGCACTAACTGCTGTACTATATTTTTGTTACTGTTATTTACTTTTAGAATTTGTGTCTGTTCGCGAGGTAATATTTGTAGTCCTTGTGGTTCTTGTCAAGAGTGTCCATCATGTTATATTTTCACTTCCGTTTGCTTCCATTCATTTTGGCTTCTTCCTTCTGGCACCGTTTCATGTTGTACCCATTTTGCTGTGGGTGTGTTTGAAGTAGTTTGATCTCTAAATCTTTTGTTTGTTGTTCCTGCCTTCGTTCTTCTATTTCATCTTTGACATATACATAAAGTTCTTGTCCCTCGTCACTCCACCCCTCCTTAATTCCCGACTTACTGCCAGTGAATTTCTTTCTTATTCTTGTCCCCTTTGTTGTGTTGAGCCACAAGTCGTAGTCGTTGTAAAGGAAAAGCAGAGCAAACGCTTCATCGCTTGAAGTGAAAATGCTACTGATTGTTGTTCGTACCAATTTTTTTTGAAGTCCGTCTCTTTAGGTGACACTGCTCCAAGAATTCTTTTGAAGAAATATTGTAATTCCGGTGTATTTTTTTGTCAATAGTCTTCGTGCAATTCATACCTATTTTCTGAGTTCATGTTTTTGTTTTCCTTGATTAGAACTGTTCCTGGGAAACTATCCGGTATCTGTTTGTTCCTTTTATCATCTAGGCATCACTTTGAATGATATGATATGGTTAGTTATTTGAAAATGTGTCTAATGGGAACAATGTTGTTCTTGTCGGTTCTAACCTTTATAATTTTTCCTTGCTAGTGTCTGGGTGTTGTGTCTACATGTAGTTATTGCTCTGCAGAAAATTCCATTCCACTTTGGCGCATGGACATTCCATGTCGCTGGTAGTTTGTTGTCATGATTCAATTGGACAATCATGGTAATAATTGACTTTATGTATTGTGTACCTTGTTCATCTGTTATTGGGAATTTCATTTGCCTGAACGTTTGTTCCTTGACATATGCAGTAATGTAATTTTTAATGTTGTTGTCAGTGCGCTCCTGTGATTCCTCTATTGCACTGCTGTTGTTACTGGTGCTATTGGTTGTATCTGTTGTGTTATCATTCATGTTTTATGTCTCACTACCTGATACACTGCTCGCTGGGCTGTTTGTTCTCTGTGTATCAATCATTGTACCCTGAACCGCCGGTTTGGAAACGTGTTCCACCATTATTTTTTTGTTAAATTGGAAATAGGAACTTACCAACTGTTTGTTTTCATGTATTTGGCGCGCTCATTTTATGGGAGTTGAGTTGTTTTGGAGTATTCTGATTTTACTTTTCATTCACACTGTTGTACCGTGCTAAAATTATTAGTAGTTGTAAGTGCCTGAGTTACTGCATCCTGAGGATTTCAGTATCACTGCTTATTTTTGTAGTATCGTTTCACTTTTGTGTGGGGTTGTACTATCACCTGCCCCTCGTTTTACCACGCATGCCCTGACAATCTGGAATGTGGTTTCAAGAAAATCCTGGCCTGACAATCTGGAGTGCGGTTTCGAACAAATCCTTGCGCGGACCAAAATCCTGGTTCGGTATCTAATATTATAGTGTACCCCACCCCAGGAATGGTATGTTCAACTGATAGTAGTCTTAGCCCAAGCATAGTAATATCTTGTGTGTCCAGGTGTATTATGATAGCAGTAGTAATGTAGGTATGAGAGTAATAACTTATGCTGGAGGGGTGAAACCTTTTTTTGTACAATTCATGTCAACAATCATGGAACGGCGTTTCAGAATTATATTACTGGTGGAACGGTGTTGCAGGCTTTGTGTTCGAAGCATGTTTAAATTTGAAATCTCAAAATAAAGCACCGAATCTCAAAATGCAGATTTGTTTTGGTTAGTCTTGAAAGTAATTTTGTAACGGCGTTGTAGGTTATACATGTTACTGGGCGTTAAAGTGTTTGGAAAATCTCAACATAGAGCACCATATCTCAAAATTGAGGATCAGTGTTTCATATCGTTATGGTTTGTTTTGGACAGAAAGTCTCAAAATATTTGTACATTGTTGCATGATGTTTGTTTGTCGTTAGAGGCGTTGTGGTTTGAAGTTTTGTTAAATATGTTTTTTGTTTCATCATTTTGGAATGTCTTGCTATGTCATGTTTGTTTGTGTTTTCTGATTTGTTATGCGATGAGTAATTGTTATCAAATTGTAGCAACTTAGATTGCTTTCACACAATTTTATTTTGTTGTTCTCAAAATTATCAATCAAACAATGGCAAACACAAGAATTAGGTCAAGAAGTAGGTCTAATTCACCAGCAGATTGTCGTGGTGGACAAACACCAGGACTCGTTCCTGCAACACCAATTCAACCCCCACACGCACAAGAAATGCTGTGTTTGGGCAATGACGGCGGTGGTACTTTATCCTTACAATTGTTTGAGGATGACTCACAATACAAGGTTCACACAGATGCAATGAAAAGACATGTCAAAGCTTGTCTTGAGCAACAGGGTCCTAACGGATTCTCTGAGAATATTTTGACTGACAAACTCATCACTGCCGGAAGTCGGGACATTGCATCAGTCTTTAGCCAGCTCATGAATAAGGATTTCATTGTCATGAAACTCTTTTCTTCTGGAACCTTTCCTGACTTCAGCGAGACAGCAACAGGTGACAAGCCACCATTGGGTCCTATACCAAGGGCTATTGACGTGATGGTAAATCTTTTCCTGCGTGACTCGGGTTCACAGTTGATAAAGCAGTTCTGCATCTTGGATCCAAAGGAGCTGACAACTCATTTCAAGGACTACGAGATGAAAGATAAATGGAATGCCTTCCAGTCAGCGCTCAACTCTGTTATCAAAATCAATGATACTAGTACAGCAGGTATAACAGAGTACACCCACGTTGAAGGAGAAGACAAAGTAGCGGAAGGCACATCATTTAAAGACGATGTAAACAAAGAGAAAGGATACGTCCGCCAGATGGTCTCATTCTTTGAAGGTCTTTCCTTTCACCATGCACCGAGACATTTTCTTTCAGGAAGTCACTCCTTTGAACAGTTGGACAAAAGTATGAATCAAATTAGGGGGCAGGAAGTTGTATGTGCACCAACAAGAGAAGGTGCACCAGCAGTCAAGTTAGTCCCCTTAACGGATTCCCAAAAATACCTCAAGTTGGATGGCCATCCGATGTGTCAAAGGCACCCCTTGCGTTTCAAAAGGTCCTCATGTATTTGCGGGTACGCTTCAAACAAGAGAAGGCACGTATTTTTCAAGAAGTCAGCCTGGACCACTTTGCCAATGAGTTATTCGTTGATGACAATTTGTACAAGGAACTATTGCCCAATCTCTATCAGTCTTTGTTTTTGGTTGGACAGTACAAAATACCAGGAAGTTGACAATTTGGTGGGGAAAATTTGATTCAAACTGTTATCTTCTCTTCACTTTTGCAAGATTATGGAGCACAGGAAAACTCTCAACAAGTGTTACAGAGTAGGCATTGACTTTGCAAAAAATGTGGTGACTCTTTGTACTGCAAAGTTGTTGGAGGAACGGGACATATTTGTGGACAATTTCATTCCAGAAGATGAACAACACGTGAAGACATTGTTGCAACATTACCTTTCTAAGTTTGTCCTGGGTTGACAATGTGGTTCCCACGCAGGAGCAACTTGAACAGGTGGATCTCGTTTGCGGCAAATTTCTCGACAATGTTCTAACATCTCAGGTTGTCCCGTGGTCCTAACGGTACACGTGTCCCGGTTACTAGGTTTATGGTTTCAAATGCAATACTAAAGGCAGTACTGGGCAAGGAAGAAAAAATATCTGTTGACGTTGACAAGAATTTGGACGAATGTTTGAAAGCAGAGCGCCATTCATTGTCGTCCAACTCCAATCCTGGCGAACCGAACTGCAAAGATTGGTTATTCATTTTCACCAACGATGGTGCTCACTCCATTCAATTTGAAGAACAAACTCCACCTGAGCTTCTAAGAGGTGAAGAGTGTTGACATACTTACCCACTCGCAAAAGAGAACTACAGCTTATCCGTCACAAGGTTCCTTAATTTTGTTGAGAACTGCACATACACGCTGGACGACCGATTGTTCTGGGAACATACGAGATTCGTATTCCGTGATATTTTTATCACGCGACCAGAAATACTACTCAAAGGTTGTAAGTGTTTTGAGAGGTCCCTGTGATTTCTCACAACTTACAATTATCTACCAATTAGGGGGCATTTGTTCGTTCTGTTGACGAAGGAACTTCTGTGTGTGGTTTTTCCCGAACAAAAAATATGTGTCAGGAGCAAACTTGGAAGTAAGCTTTGTGTCAGGCGAGGATGAAAAGACTTTACAATCCAATGGTGACTCCTTGATCCAACTTTTCCAAAAAATGAAGGTACCAAGGACTCAACGTTACAATGCAGCTGACATTGCAAAGTGGGACTTCCTCAAGAAGCATGTGAAAAACTTTGAGACCTTCATTGAAGAAAACAGTGCATATTCCATCAAATGGCTAGTGTTCACTAACAAAGGGCTCAATGGAGTGGAATCATTCTTTTGATTTCCTTGGGAAGATAAATTGACAAGTCAAACCGGACTCAAAAATTGTTGAAGCTGAATCTGTCAAAGATCAAGAAGGAGAGCACAAAGGAAATGAGGACAAACAGCCCAGCATCCCCAACGCACTCGAAGGCAACCCATTCACAAAGATAAAGGGAAAGAAGAATTTTTTCCTTCCCCAAGGTCGCAAACGTAGGAAGTCAGTGTCATACAAATCAAATGGAGATGCCAAGTACAAGGAGAAGAAGGTTTCTCTAAACCTTGACCATGTTCAAGATCTTGGATACCTTCTGCATGTTCCTCGTCCCCAACCCAACAATGTAGGAACGCAAAAGCCCTCTGGCAGTGTGAAGGTGTTGTTCGCAGAACCTGATCCCGTGATCTTGTATCCTAAATTCGCAATTGATAGTGACGAGGTTACAATCACGGGTATTCCACCACCTGGAACTGGTGTAGTAAAGAGTTATGCATCTAAGAGGAAGGACCCTTTTCCTGTTTACCCTGGATACATGGTGTACAAGAAACTACCGGATGGTACAAAAGTGAAACGCGCAACCTGGTTCCCTTACAACCGTGTCGGGTCAAATACACTGCAGTACACAAAGTTGTCCAAGTTGTTAAAAGAATGAAATGCTGTATCGGCTAGTCATGCATAGCGACCACACACCACCATACAACACAATGAAGAGTGGCAAAACTGCAAAGAAGTGATCATAGTAGTACTTCTTCTCCACATTGGGTTGATATTTACCAAGAAATGGTTGTTGGTGTAACAAAGAATCATAACTGATATTTACTAGTACAATGTATTACTTTAATGTTTTCATATTATTCTACTATTAGTAGTAGCACTGCTGTCCAACCTGTTTGTATTGCTTACTTTAATGCTCTCAGATTCTTCTACTAGTATTAGTACTGTCCAATCTGTATGTATCATGATGCACAAGAACAGGATGCATTATCATGGAACAATAAAGTCAACCCCATACATAGTATGAGAACTATTAATGATGAAATTGCAGGCAATGACACACAATTGCACCCAGCAACTGAGTAGGACACATTATTTTGGTTCATGCATGTCCAGGGACAAAAATGATTCAAAAATTCATAATGACTAAAGCATCACCTTTTTTCTTGTCCAGGTTGTTTCATAGTCTACCCCATACATAATATGAGCAATAAAGCGCACTGATAGTAGTCTATGTGTTCTTATTTTTTATTCATCATGAAGGATCTTGGATAGTATGAATAGGGCAGGATGAAAAAAAAAAATCTGTGTGTGTGTACCTGCAAACAAAATGTACTGAGTGGAGGACACCAGAGTGTTTTGTTCTCAATGGTTAATTCCACTCATGTTGGGGGACTCAATCCAATACACACCATATCATCAATGTCAACCAATTGTACCGAACAGTGAATGTTACACTATTTATAGTTAGTCTACTTTTGTATGAAAAAGTTGGTGTGTCCAGTGGAGATGCCAGTGTGTACGTGTAATCCGTGTTAGAAACACATAGGCCAAAAGTCAGCAGCGTACGCCCCCTACACGGTAAGGATGAGTCGTTAAGAGTTTACGACAAGTAATTGTACTAAAATACCGGAGTATTTTCCAAACTTCAGACAATGTTAGAAGTAAGAGGTAAATGGAGAACACAACACCCCAATCAGCGTACAAGAGGAAGGTTTTGAAGCCTAGGTTTCTTTTGGATTCTGCGGAGTACTGTGAAAGAAGTAACGAGCTCAATCATGGTGACCAAAACGACAAGCAGAACCCATTCTTATATTATTTTGAAACTGGGTTTGATGCGCTATGTGCCCAAAACGGCCACTTGGTACTCACAATCCTTAATGGATGCAACAAGATTGACGATGTGAGAGCAAGACTCAACAGCCAAAAAGGGCATTTCAATGAAGAAGAAGGTTTGGAGATTTGGGAACAATGCTTAAAGTACGTAATGGAGGTAGTATTTCCTTTCTCTGAGGAAGGCAACACTGATGGCATTGACCACAGTGTGGGCTATGGGTATCATTATGGCGTACGTTTTATGCGGTTATCCTGCATTGAAAGGAACAGAGGACAAACAGTGCTACAACAACGTGGGTATTGGATGAGAAGTACAATCCGGAGAACGAGAGAGACCCAAACTAGATGGTTATACTTTCCCACCAAAGCAATGGTGTAACCTGATGCCGGAAGCCAGAAAGCACATCAAGGAATGTATACATTTTAACCTAGGTAACCATCCCTGTCTGACAAGCCTTTGGTTCAATGAGTGGCGCACAACGACTGAAGAGGCAATCACTGAAAAGTACCATAGAAGGTACATAGAAGAAGCTGAGGAGGTAAAGGAACGAAACAAAGAAACAGAGAAAAGTAAGATTAAAGACAATTAGAATTCATTCATGAACAAAGCAACAAAACAGTCTAAGAGAAAAAAAAGCAAACTAAAACAATTAGCAAACAAAGAGAAAAGGGAGAAAGAAGACAGAAACGAAGAGAAACATTGTGCACTGGCTACATCTTTACGAAAAACGTTGGAAATTGCCGGAAGATTTGGAGGAGTACAACAACTATCCCGTTCCTTATGGCGCATGCGGACATATGAAATAGTACTAATAAGCTTTATGGCGAAACTTATCCCTACTTAGGAATATGTACACGTTCCTGTCCTTGTTAAAAACGTAAATAAAAAAATTAACTACTGTGAAAAATGTTTGTTACAAATGAAGAAGTCATCATTGCCGTTCCAGACAACTCAATCTGAAACGCCGTTCCAGAAACATAACACTGGCATTCCAGGCATTGTGCTTATTTTTTGTTCAAGGGATTTCAATGTGCAACAGCGTTCCAGACACTTAACCTGCAACAGGGTTATGGGCATTGTGCTCATTTTCCAAAAGGGAATTCAATCTGAAACGCTGTTGCAGACATTTATGCAATTAAATTGAAAACGCCGTTTACAGGCACTTAACCCTGCAACGGCGTTCCAAACATTTTGCTTATTTCTTGTCATACACCATTTGGGGATTAAACAAAAATGAAACGACAATTGACCATGTTGAAATAAACAGCCTTGAAGTTAAACCAATAAAGAAAGTTGTGTACGAACTTGAGATCAAAGAATTCTAAAATGGAATCCTCACCGTCACTTACCTGCACTGCCGTTGAAAGAAGGATTACAAATCATTACTGATTTTCCTGGTTTTCACTATTGACTCCATTCTGTTTGTTTCTAAACCAGCCATTGTGTCACAGAAATGAAACAACCATTGTTCCCTATTTCCAAGGACAAAGTAGTGATCTTTCCTACCAAGGTTTTGGACCATGGCAACTTCAGACTCGATCGCATTGCAGTCAAACAAATAGCGATCTCTTCTCCCTTGAGCCCTCTTGCTTGAGATTGGGTCAACAGAAAGAAAGCAACAAGCAATGGTGTAGTAACCATTGTGTACTAATTCAAACCCGCTGACAGAACTTCCAGGGGGGAAAGGGCCTTCAAGATGAAGCAGGCACAGAGTCTGACACGGATAAACTTGCAGACCATGTCCGTCCAGTAGGTCTAGTTGAAACTTTGTCCAGTTGTACCATACATTGGACAATTGTCCAGAATCAGACTTAAACGATGGATGAGCGCAAAAAAGTTACCCCATATGATGATAATTGTCATACCTCTTGTGCTCCGTGGATCCACGAAGCGTGTTGGTCCCCGCAGCCGAAAGATCCACGTTGCAACAGGATTTGAGAACATCCGATGGAAACCATGGCACACTTGCGTTTTCTTTTTGTCCCACTTCATGTAAGGCAAACCATCCCTAACTGAAATTGAAAACTTAGACCCGGCCAACCGACCACCCTCTGTAGGATGACTTACTCCTGTAAAAGATTTGTGATGAAACAGATCAAATTCATGGTCGAGCCGATCAATAGTGTGGTATTCCATTACTCGCTTGCAGGTTTGTTTGATTAATGTGGATTTGATTTGTTGGGTTCTCTTTGCAGGAGCCTTCACTTCAGTTTTATGGTTGCTCTCACTAGCTACGGAGTCCCACCCCGTTGGAGGACCAAATAATCTCATGTACTGTGATAAATGAAAATACATGTGCTTTTTCACCAGATTGTTACCCTCTCCCTTACTTTGTTGTCGGTAGTTATTTATACAGTTAATGAAATGAACAACCATCTTGTCAAGATTTAAAACACCCTTGTTGTCTTCTTTGAAGACCTCATCAAATGTTCCAGCATATTTAAGGAACTCTTCCATACCCAACAACAACTCAAGGGCGTAAATACATCCGTCAATTTCTTCCTCACACTTTTGGCTCCTAATCTCAAGATTTGTTGTTGTTCTTGGGGACAACAACAATTGACGACCTTCAGCAGACATAAGTGCAAGCATCGGAATATAAAGCATGCCAATGTACTGGTTCCCCTCCTTCTTTGCTGTATGTATCGATTCAGAAAAATTGGTTTTCGGAAAATCCCAATCCAATTGCCTCTGAACAGCACCACCATAGTAACTTGCTATACAGTCCATGTCACCTAGTAGCCGTGTGTTATTACCTAAAACTTCCTCACGGAAAGTCTCAGCGGCTCGCTTTGCGCAACCAAGTTGGTGCATATGGAGTCTCTCTTCTGGTGACACTAGATGAATATTATGTGGGTTTTCTCCAAAATCAAGATCATACAATGCATTACCATTATGAACACGGTGGTGGGAGACATTCTTGAAACACTGTTCAACATTCACTCCTTCCTCCACAGTTGGGGAAGTAAAATTGGACATCTTCCATAGCTGAACGGATTGATAGTCTTCCCCATTTTCGTGATTTGACACCTGCATGTTCCCGCTTTTAGTTGAAACAGGAATCTTCAGAACATTCACATGAGAGTTGTTACCGTGTGCTCTTGGACAATTGCAATGCCTACAGATCATTTTTGTATTGGCCGTTTGATAATGTCCACAAAATTGGTTGTGCTGGGGAGTATTGCCTATAAAATAGGCAACCGCAAATCTCATTCAAACAGACCATTTCTTCTTGTTCCAAGGCAAATTAGATCACTCAATACCATCCGTTAGGTTACAGGCTTCTTCTTTCAAAGATGAAAGAGCGCAACAAACGCCAGAATGAAGATTGTTCACATTGTCAATTGATTTGTTACCTTTATCACGTGAACCTGTTGGATGAAAATATATAGTTTCCCAAGCATCCATCCAACAGTTCCAAGTTAAGGTGTTGAATACTATGCCAAGTTTCATTATCAGTGGGGTAAGAGTGGTTTGACCACTATTGTCAATTGTAATTCCATCCATGTAGAGAATGATAGGCACCAAAATTTCATTTGAATCTCTTTTGCATCTCTTTTCCCAAGTATTAATCCACCATTCACCGTGGTGGAGTTCATCTATATCAATATTGCCTTGTAGTTCTGGAAAACAGACTGGTAACATTGGGTCTTCAGCATGGGGGGAAGACAGGTTTTCTTCTTTTACCAAGGTGACCTTTGTTAATAGGGAATGAAATGTTTTTTGAAATGACCAAACGTAGATTTCTTTACAAACAGGAACATCACTAGTCATTGATTTCTTAGAACACCAGTCAATAAGATGAGGTTAAAACCCATCACCTTTTATTTCAGACACAGTTGTGGAAATCTCCCTCAAAACTCTTGACCTAGTCTGTACGAGGTTGTTGCCTTTTGTCCATGAAAATAAATGGAGATGCTTCAATTCAATAGCTCATTTGTACAAATCCTTCTCTGCAACTAGTGGTATGCTATGATTCTGCATAATTTTCATTAGCTTGATCTTTACCATCAGTTCATCTGATACATGCCTTCCGGCACTGGGCATCATAATTGCCATGTTGGTATCACGATGGGAATCATCAACATCAATGCCGTTGCCTTCTTCATCATTGACACTCAAAGAGTAGGGGGCCTCTGTGCTCTCACTTCCTTCTTCCTCGTCATCATTGTTAGGAAAAAACAAATTATCATCGGAAACAGAATCATCGTCATCCTCAATGTTTGTTAATTCCTGATCAATCGAGGCACGCCCCATCGGTTCTATTAAATTCCTTTCGTGTCCAACAGTACCAAAGCTACACGACGGCAGTTATTCTATTCGTACGAATCAATGAGTCCCATATCAACCAAGTAACCGATTCCCACGGCATATCGATTCCCACAGCATATCGATTCCCACAGCGCATCGATTCCCATCACGTATTAGCGGTGAGCAATCCCTGTTTTCTAATATTGCCCTTGTTCTTTGGTGAGCAAACTTTGATTTCAAAAAGTATCACACGAGCTACGGGAGCAATTCCTGATCATAATGATAAACATATCATAGGATCTTCCTAAGAGAACAAGAGAAGGAAACCGTTGTTTGAAGCTTCTCACACAATATATATATATATGTATACATACAGATATATACGGTCAACAACCAATGCATTTACGGAAATAATCAGCAAGTAATCTCATCACTACGCAACAGCAGTTGCAACGTATTTCACCTCAATAAAAGAGATATCTTGCATTTCGGCAAGATTTCACTTTATCTCATACTTTTAACATTCAACTGATTTATACCCCAAAATTCACACTAGTTGCTACCAACTATCTGTAATCTACATTACTAAGGTCTGTCTAGCTGTATCTGAACAAGTTCACAGTAAGAAGAGATCCGGCGTTTCCATAGTCTCGCCTGTAGTCCGATTATCCGTTGTCGAAAGTATCCAACCACAATTGTCACGCGTTGAGTACAATCATTCGTCTACTAACACACTGACACAGCGTTGCTGTTCTTCAGAAGCCTTTGAATCAGACCCTCACCGGACCGGATTCAGAAGGAAAATAATAGCGCGCCTCGAATTTTTCTTTAGAGAGGGGATGAGTCTACACCTGAAGAACTCTTGTAATTAGAATAGCATGATGCGACATTCGAAATATGGTCCAGAAGAGCGGGAGAAACAACTACTCCCATATTCTTTCTTAGTCACGCTGTAAACAAGGTTGGTTTCTTCTTCTTGGTGACCTTCTTCTTTCCCCTACCTTTAGTGATTGGAGGAGACTCCAAGTCACAATTTTTACAATAAACCTGATATAAAGGAGTGCGGACCATTGTTACTAGTAACATCTTACAATAGCCAGTAATAACAATAAAAATGAGGAACCGATTGAGATTGAGAAATTGCAGCCATGCACTGTTTGTTTCAGGCATCAAACTCAGTAACATGCCACTAATTTGGAAACAGATGCCAGTGGGGTAGGAAAATGTACTGTGCATCAAAATATTAGGAGTTTCTGTAGACTGAGGTACCCCATTCGGCACCCTCCAAAAACAGAGGTGTAACCCACACCCTTGAGTATTGGCCCATTATTTCACTTCTTTTTTGGCCGTACGGTACCCTACTCAACAAGACTCCGATTCATTTCTAACTTCATTTCTTTTTGCCGATTGCAATTCAACGCATCAATTCAACGAATCAATTTGCTCACAATTTTGATCCAAATTCAACGAAAACACTCACAAAACAAGCAAGCAAAGCTAGCAAGCTATGCCCCGAGTACGCAGTACGAATCCACAGGCTGTTAGAGCCAGGGAACGGCGTGCGGCAGCCCGCGCTGCTGCTGCCAACACCGCAGCATTTTAATCAGCATTCCCCCTTCCAGCTGGTTGGAGTTTGGGAGAAATCTGGAATGCTACATCCCTTCTAGATTTCCGGAATAGTGCTGGATCAGCACCTGGATCTCCTACTCGCCCTCCTCCTCCCCGCCCTCCTCGTCCTGCCGGAACAAGAACAGCAAGAATAATTCAATGTTTAGAAACCAATCAACATGTTTGATTAGCAGCACTTGAAAGGGCTTGCGCTCGACTTGGAGATCGACATGCCACTGAAGAAGAAGACCAAGAACAAGAAGACCAACGAGAACCCCTTGAATCTGATGATAAAGCAACAGCAGCATCAAACGAGGACGCGGATGGTGTGGAGGACAATGATGACAACACAACGGCCACACCCCGTCGCCGAGGGGGGTGAGTTGCAGGACCAACACCTGCCCTACCAAACAATGTGAATGCTCCCACCCAAGTATTAAGATGTCACAAGACCTTGCTGATGGTGATGGATTTCTTGCGTGAATGAAAATACCCCACAGACAAGATGTTCACTACTGAAGAGCTTGCTGTCATTACGCCTGAGGATATCTACAGATGGATGTGTTTCAAGGTGTATGGATAAGACGATCCTGGACCAGATGATAATCTAAGACTAGGTAGATCAAGTACTCTGATGTATTGGAAGAAGGCAATTTCATACTTCATGCCAAGCTATGCCGCCTGGAATGAAGTCACATGTGTAGGACACCCCACGAAGTCCCACCGCATTAACCACCTTATTGAAGCAGTGAAGAAAAAAGAGACTCACCACCTAGGCAAATAAAGCCAAGCCAATTGATGCTTCATGAATGAAGAGTTCCTGCAAGTGCTTGATCTAGCAAAGGAACACAGCATTGTTCAGCTTAGACACCAAGCCATGTTGAAGTTCCAGCTTCATATGATTGCTAGGGGCGGCAATACATCCCATATGAAGGTGAACTTGGAAGCAAGTCTTAACTATACCGGCTACATTACAGCGCAGATGAGATGGTCAAAGAACGTCCAGGATGAAGGAGACTGTCCAATGCAGCTGCTAATGGGGGCTATGGATTACCGATACTGTGTTCTTGTTGGCCTTGCAATCTATTTGGAGGTCTGGCTGAGCACTGGTGCAGGGCGGTTGAGTCAATGGCTCTTTGCAGAAGGAAATACTGTATTTAATTCATCTGCAAAGGGGCAAGACAAGGAAGCAAATGCTTGCAAGAGCAGCTATCAGACTGCCCTCAAGCAAATCATCGAGGATCCAGAGTATGAACCTGTTACTGATAGGAAGCTTGGCACTCACTCTGTTAAGAAGTGGGGTACAACTATGGCACACAGAGCAGGAGCTACTAGGGGTGATGTCAACTACAGAGCTAGATGGAAGACTAGATGCATGCAAGACAGATATCTGGATGTGCGGTTGGATTGGCCAGATATTAATGCAGCTAGTAAGTTGTGTTATAAGGGAATCTGCGTGTACAAGGACAAAGATGCTAGTGGTATTACAACAAAGGAGTGGCTGTGCAGTGCGGTTGCGCCAGCAATTAAAGCCAAGTTTGGCCCTGCAGTTGGCGCCACTCTTACAAAGGCCTTGCTTTGGGCTTGCTTTGATGGAGCAGCAGTTGATTTGGTTCCGCCTGGACTGAATGGGCACATGCTTGATTGGTACAGCCTTTTAGAAGAAAGATTGGAGGATGAAGTGAATCCTATTCAAAAGGTTCAAGTGATTGCTTCAAATCATGATGGGGTTGTGCACTTCGATGAAATCCCTACGACAGAAGATGAGATTGCTAGGGGAGCACGAGGGCACAGAGAGCAATGGAAGAATGCTATCTATGCAAAGATGTGTACCACATAGAACCATGTTGCAGAGCTCAGAAACCATAACATTACAGAGATAGTAGAGATGAAGAGGCAGGTGAAGCAGTTGCAACAGATTTGTAGGGGGATTGCAATGGCGCCGGCGCGTTGACTTGGTGGAGGAGGAGGGAGAGGACCAGCTGTAGTGGAACGCCGCTCTGGGTCTTCCCGAGGGGCAGCGCCTGGCAACCTTGTATGGCACTCCAAGAACCATCCAAGCCTTGTGGGATGAGTACCAGAACGGAATAGGAGGGAGGAAGTCAGCAAGGGAGTTCGCTGCAGCGGAGCGCGGGCGGGTGAAGTTCAAGTATTCCAACAGGAAGGTGGTATGGGGATGTATGGAGAGACTCTTGAATCGGGGCAATGATATCAACACTGCTATCAACAAGATCAAGCATTTTTATGGGGACTTGTCCATCACAAACCTAATCAAGACAATGCGGCGGGACAAGAGGGGTGGAGGGAATCCGGCACTTCAATGAGCAGGAGCAGCAATTTGATGGAGGATTTGATAGAGGATTCAATGGAGGCCCATTTTATGGAGGCCGATTCAATGGAGGCCGATTGGTTGATCCGTTTGACGATCAATTTGTTGGTTTGTCGATCAATGTGCTGTTCGACCGATGGATGGTCCAATTGATCGATTGAGCTATCAATCAATCAATTGAGGAGAGGAGTAGCTTGTTGGATAGGGAATCCCCCCCTTGTTGTTGTTGACAAGCTCTGTTTTTTTGTTCAAGTTTTTTCATGTTCCGTGTGTTGTCGAGTGAGTGCTGCCAAGTGACCGCCGTAATCACGGACGGGTTCCATCGATCACCTGTCTAAGTCAATGTATGTGTCGTGTAACATGTGAGTAGTAGACAACAGTATTATTTGTACACATTTACTTCCATCTTCTTGTCCCTCGGCTTGGAAAGTGAATGGTCAATTTTCAAACTGTCTTGCCGGTCTTGTTGAGTATTCAATGTTTGGCGGGTTCGATTGATCACCTGTCTAAGTCGATGTTAGTGTAGCGGTGTGCTAATAACATGTGAGTAATGGATAATAGTATTATTTGTACACATTTACTTCCATCTTCTTGTCCCTCAACTCGGAAAGAGAATGGTCAATTTTTTGAACTGTCTTGTCAGTCTTGTTTTGTAATCTTGCTTGCCAAATTTTGTTCAATACTTCGAGTGTTACACAAAAAGGTGCGCGCACATTGGTCACCAAAAGTTACCTCTGTAGACTTCTAGGTGGCTTGTGTACTGTTTCATTATAAGTTGCGCTTTTTGTGTTGTCCTCCCCGGTCACCGGTGTGTTGGCGACAAGGTTCCGGAATCGAACGGTTGCAAAAGTTCTCCCACTGAGATTCGAACTCAGGTTACAGGAATCAGAACCCTGGGTGATAACCAACTACACTATGGGAGAAATCCTCCATCTGTCAACGGTGTACAATTTATATTATAATAAATATTATAAGTCTATTTTTTGCTGCCGACAGTATCGACTTCGGAAATAAGATACTTTGCGCTATCTTACCGCTACGGAGCACGTTGAGGTTTTCATCATTTTACACGCACTCACGAAATGAGAAAACGAAGGAAAGAAAGGTTGCACGTTTGCCATAATCCCTCGGTGTGAGTATCGACCCAGAGTGAAGATCATGATGATGTATCTAAAAATTTGTCGACAATCATCTTTCTTAGCGATCATTGGTATCCTTTTGATTCAAACCTATTGTGTTCACGCCTTCGGAGATGTCTTTTCTGGTATAACCGGGCGAGCACCCGATAAACTGTCTTTTCCACCCGACACATTGGATGGTACCAACATTGATCCATCGAAATCCAATGTCGATTTGCAATGCGTATACAAAGCATCCAAAGACGGGTGGTCCGCAATCGACTTTCACGAAAAGGTTGACTCGCGGGGCTCCGCTCTCGTCGTTTGCCTTTCTAAATCTGGGAAGAAATTCGGGGGATACTGCCCAACGGTACGTCATTCAAGGCACAACGAAAGAATGGAACCCAACCACCGATCATTTCTAATGCTGTCACTGGTTTCTTCCTTTGTATCAAAATAAAAGGGATGGTTGAGTACGGATGATTACGTGTCGTCGAATGCTGCATTTTTGTGGTTTCAGCGAGGAAATGAAGCGATTAAATGTCCCGTATTGCAAGGTGGCAACGCAGCTCTCTTTGACTACGCGAGTGCCGGTCCTGTTTTTGGAGCTGTAGGTCACAAATTGGAATTTTGCTCTTGTTTGTAGTGTATCCATTCGATCCACTTATCGATCCTTCCTTGTTTTCGATTGACATTTCAACATAGGCCGACCTTAAGATCGGAGAATCGCAATCAGCGATCATGGGTGGATTTGCTGGACCGGACATGGAAGATCGGTCCATTAGTGCTGGTAATCTGAAGCAGGGTAGCTCATCCATCGGTGGTGCTTACGATGATGTAGTTAATGGTTGGCCCGTTCGCGGGAAATTTCAGCTCGTGGAATTGGAAGTATACGCAAATGCGAACATTCAGCCTTCGGGAACGGGAGGAGGATTCAAGCTGTGGCCTTTCTAAACATGATGGTAGAATAGTGTGCAAGAAAAAATTTCCTGACGTGGTATTCAAATTGACTCACATCTATCTCGCCGCCAAGCTCAAGCGGTTGGAATTGTATCTTGCGGAGACAGAAATTATATACCTATCCTTATCAAGCATGTTGGACCACAAATGATATCGGTCACCAACGAGAAGTGATTGATTTCACGGAAATATTCTAAGGGACGTTTCGAAACGACAATTGGCTGTCGGAGAGGGGACATGAAAACTGTCCCTACGGTTTTTCTTTCTTTCATAAATGTGTGCCGTTTCTGGTTCACAAAAATTTCATTCATCAAACAGAACTATATTAAGGCAAAGCTACGAACGATCTAACAGACACGAATTTGATGCACTGACTAATTTTTAATGATTTTATCATCTGAGGTGTCTACCGATATTGCAAAGGCATACAATAGTGAGGGGCAATCAAACATACAGGGCACCACGCAGCCACCATGGAACGAAACGCGAAACTCAGCAAAGTCTCCATTCCTGGATTGAAGTCAGGGTTCCATAGTTACCCGGAAACGTCGAACATCCTTGGGACTATTAGAGAGGTCCTCGGGAAGGTCCGGTACTATCGTATCGGAGCTCATTCATTCTCACACTAAGATTATCTTGCTTCCACCGTAAGATCAACCTCTATTGTCGTCCTACTACTCGTACCCTTTGTACATACCTGAGATATCATGGTGCACATACCGCATACGATATCCGATAGAAACGATAAACCATCTGAAAAAATAAACAAATACCGAAGTATGATTGTACGATACGAAAGGTAGGAGTACGTACTCGTATATCAAAACCGAAGCGTTTCTGTTTTGTGTTGGTTGTGTTTTGTGTTGTCGTCTGACGTCTGACATCAGTCGGTTAGTTTTCGATGCACTCAATCACAAGAAGATCCGATTGGCACGCATCATTCTCGATCTTCAATTCATCAATATTAGTATGGAGTAAGTCTTGTGGACAGTCGTCGTACGTTTGATAGAAGTAATCTTACTATTCGTAGTTGTGTTATTTGTATTAAGTCTTTACTGACTCCATAATCTTGATCAACATCAAAAGCAATACACCATGGTTTCGTTGAAGAGTGCTCTATCCGTAGTCCTGCTTGCAGGCACGACATCAATCAGTTCTGCCTTCACCACAGCTCCCCGTTATCATGTTGCGGGCACAGCGACCACCCCCAGCTGCCTCTTTATGGGATGGGGACCAGATCCAATCTGGAGCGGTTCTGAGGTCGAAAGCACCCAAATGGGTAACATGTCGAAGGAGTGTGTGGTGGTAAACCTCGCTATCCCACCGGAAACCGCCCAAGAATTCACTGTCCCCGGGCAGTACGTTCAGCTTCGCGCGAACGAGGAGACCAAGCCGATCTTTTTGGCCATTGCGAGCCCACCCGATGCGGAGAACGCCCGATTCGAATTCTTGGTCAAGAAGACGGACGACAACACGTGGTTGACCGATGGCAGTGCGAAGGGCCTCGAAATCTCCCAGGTGCTTGGCGGAGGGTTTCCCGTGAAAGAAGAACTTGATTCTCTCAAATACGACTTTCCCTGCCAGAACGTCTTGCTCTTCGCAGCCGGAAGTGGGATTTCACCCATTCGCGCGGCCATCGAATCTGGTGACCTCCAAACCACTGGTGCCCGCACTGCTCGCCTGTATTACGGAGCCCGAACCGAAAACGACTTGTGCTTTGTCGACAGATTTCCATTGTGGGAAAAGAACGGAGTGGAAGTGGTCCCAGTTCTCAGCCAGCCTTCCGAAAGCTGGCAGGGTCGCACGGGGTACGTGCAGAACGCCTTGGAAGAAGACGGTGTTCCAGTTCCTAGAAACACGGGTGCTCTCATGTGTGGTATGAAGGGTATGACGGAGGCCGTCACTGATATTCTCACCAAGGCTGGCACCTTCGAAGGCCGTGTTTTGACCAACTTTTAAGAAACGAAAAATGCAACGAAAATCTTTCTACAGGAGTCAATTCGACTTGGCTGACGAATTCATGAACAAGGAATCAGAGCATTCGAACGATTCTATATTTCCTAAAAACAATTTTGAGGTAAAATTCTTAGAATACTTTCTCCCAAAAAACGTTTTTGTCACAAACAGGAAAACGCTTTTCGCTGTAGTTGGCAATGCTTTTGGTCGGGCAACAGCACATTGGAAGTCGTATCGCTCTCGGACGCCTGAAACCATGCCGTGATGTTGGCACTGGCGTTTCTACATTGTATTGATAAGATTGCTCTACTCTGGAGGATAATATCGTTTTTCAACGGATCGTTCTTTGCGGCGACGGGCTTCTAGCAACTCGTTCTGCCGTCGGTCGCGAGACAGCAGAGGATGCCACAGTCGCAGGAGCAAGACGATTCGGATGTGGTCCGTGTCGTTCCGTATCTCGTGCTCGTAGGAATCGTCGAATAGCAGGACCTTTCCGGTTTCCCATCGGTGCCACTCGTGTTCGACACGGATCTTGCACTCCCCGGCTTCTCTGGCGGGAATCACAAGGCCGAGGTGGGCCGTCAGTCGCAGGTTGGTTGGCCCACAGTGCGCTTCTATCCGCGTACGGGGTGCCAGCTTGCTGAATATGACTTCTCCCCCGCCGCTCTCGGCCAACGAAATCGCATCGGGTATGCAATCTCGAAGCAATCTCTTGGTGAACGGTGCGTCTCGGTCGTCGTTGTTTCCATTCCCGCAGGCACCTGTTCCAAACAAAACATACTCGGTCCATTTTCCTCCCGCGGATACCACGCGGTGATCCTCTCCTCCGGAACCACGATCCCCACACCCCACGGCCGCCCATCGTTGCTTGGGAGTGGGGGAAGCAGTCCTAAGCGCGGACAAGTCCTTTGCAATGTTTTCCCAGTGCGCCTCAAGCGTTTTGCACCACGACGGATGTGCCTCGGAGGGCACGAACGGACGCAACAGCAACGAACTCGGGGAAGATGATTGTTGCTGGTCTGTGCTGGCATTGCCAACTGTTTCCAGTGCCGCCATGTAGCCCGGACGTTGAAGAGGATGGTTCCATTCGCAACGATACAAGCTGCCAGGGAATCCACCGCTTTGAATGGCCATGTGCACAACGTGGCGAGCGATCATCCGGACCGGGGCCGATGTTTCCTCCTCGTAGCTCAGCATGAGTTCCATCCAGGCATCGTTCAGCAGGGGTGTGATGATGTTTTGTCGCTGCTTCTGCGGTTCGTCGCCCGTTGCATCGAGGGGCGGGAACGACAAGGATGAATAATTCGAATGTTCCAAAAGTATTGATATGCACTGCGCCAATCGCGATCGCGCTGACCGAATCTGATTCCCGTCGGCCTCGCAATAGGCACAGAAAAGGACCTTTTGGGCGAGTTGAATGTCGACGAAGAAGGTTGATTCCGAGTCATTGTCGTCGTCGTCTTGGACAGGCAACGACGAAAGCGAAAGCCGTCCCGGGTCGTCGTTGCAATCCCCATTCTCCTCTTCTCGAACTTTTCCGGACTTTCCAGAATCATTATTAGTCGTTGCCGTTGTCTGATCGTCCCATAGCTTTTCGATTGGCTCTAGGGCTCTCTGAAAGCCTTTCATCGCTTCCAAGTATTCTCCACGATGGTTCCATCGCATCGCACTTTCCTTCCACAATCGACTGCCGTTCATCGCATCTTGCGGATCGAGAGGATCCCACCAACGCCATCGCCTCCGACTGCCATTCGACGTCGGCAGCAGCTGCTGCTGTTGTTTCTCAAAGATAGCAATGATTTCCCGGAGTGGTTGAATGGCCTGGGCTAGTTTCTTGCAATCGTTTCGGTGCCCGCCGTCTTTCCAGTGAATCTTTTGGCATTCCGCATTGTGATAGGCGGCGGTTTTGCATCTCTGGCAAATCGATAGTTTCTTCTTGATCGTGAGTTGTTGTCGTTGTGTCGCTGCTTCATCGGGGAGAATTTCTGTGTCGTTGTTCTGGTTCTGGTTCTGGTTCTTGTCGATCGTGTTGCCGGTTGTCCCGTTGGTCGGTGTTGTCGGAGGCAATCCACAACCGCTGCAAAAGTGCCAATCGGAATAAAGGGATAGGTTCAACGCGTTAGCGGGCGTTTTCGAGCAAGAGGATGATAATGGCATGGGGTGTGGCGAGACGAGGTGGGAGGATACGTATCGGAAGGATTGGATCAATGGTTGTCACTAGGAGCGAATGAAACATCATCCATCGAATGATTTTGATAATCTCTTCTCTCAAAAATTTAAAAAACAAATTGAATACGTACCGTACTGTAAGATTACTCCGTATCTTATTCTACGGTATGGAGCAGCAGCCACGAGGATGGTTTGAGTCCACAATTGTGTAGGAACAGGAGACAAATAATGCCAAGAACAGCAAGATCAGCATTCCAGATAAGAGTGGTTACTTATGCTACATACGCCTGACCTCTCACAAACATTACCAGCTAAGGCAGTGGGTGTTCTTCTGTTGGAATAAGACACCACTGCTGCTGCCAGCAATGGTGTTGTTGGACGTTTCCAACAACAAGAAAATCAAGTAGCTAATTTATGCTCCTCAATCTATTAAAAAATATCAGCATGAAGATAATATCCATACTGAATTACAAAATCCAACAATTAGTAGTTCCTACACAAAAAATTGGGACTTGCTCTTTGCAGGCTCAACTTTGGCAATGACATGTTGTTATCTTTTACGGTTTGAACAGAAAACATCTTGTTCCACCATCAGCAGCCGCCGCACGTAGTACCTCCTAGACTTGTTACCTACTACATCAAAGGACCAACTTTCCACAATTGTTGTAATGATATGTTGGGCCATTTGATTGTACTCAATAAACGCTGGGATTCATAGAGATTTTTAGTTGCAACAACCAGGCAAATTCAATGGACAAAACATTAGTAGTACTATGTCTACTAAATCATATCATGCATGCACATAATTACAAGAAAAACCGCCCTTCCCACCAGATGCACAAAAGGTGATACGAATAGTAGGGCTCCACCTGCAACCACTGATCTGCAACTTTTGATTGGGTATTCGTGTTGAAATGGTTCTGGTTAACATGGAGTGTCAGTTGGGTTTTAGCTACTAGTTCCAGTTGTTACCTGGCCGAATTCGTCGGTGCGTCTTCAAGCAGGGATTCGTGACATTGCCCTAATGTTACTAATGAGATGATACACTCAAACTTACGAGTGGCAACGTGATCATTTCCGATACAGTAACGAATAGTAACTGATTTAGGCAGTAAAGAAATGTTGTTATTATATTATTATTATGTAGTTAGGACAATGATGCTATTATGTAAGGAAAATTCTCATAATCCACTTTTTCCTGTTTGTTTTCGAGAGGTTCGCTCAGATAC
Source organism: Pseudo-nitzschia multiseries (assembly GCA_037355745.1). Lineage (NCBI taxonomy): Eukaryota > Bacillariophyta > Bacillariophyceae > Bacillariales > Bacillariaceae > Pseudo-nitzschia > Pseudo-nitzschia multiseries. The sequence goes on along the minus strand of CM074781.1, from coordinate 32,642,362 downwards.
GTATCCGATTAAGATATAAACAAGGGGATCGACTCTGAATAAACTTCGTGCAAAGTATTCGTTTGTTGTTTGTGAAAAATGGGCAGATGATACTTCAATATGAAATGATATGTGCATGTAGATATGAAGTAAGAATCTGCTCGAAGTGTAGATTGGAAAATGACCTGTACTGTGATTGTCGGTGATTTGCTTCGTTCTTTTTGTTTTCTTTTGTTTCAATTTGTCATGTCGAGGAGAAAATTATGTTCCATGAAATCGTGATTAGTGCTGTAATCATTTGTGCAAGGGAGATTGCGCACTTAATTCCTCTTAAAGAAGATTGATTCATATAATTTTGTCCAAGTTGGATAGGAATGCTGGGTTTAATGTACATCAGATATGCGTGAAAATACAAAAACGGTTCCTTTGTGACCTCTGGCTATCCGTAAACTATCGTCAAGATAGATGACATCCACGTATGCCATACCGTGACCTCCTAAGGGCCGAGTAAATACATAATTCATGCTTCCGTCTTCCGGATCGACTTCCGTAGGTATGGTTGCACCCATCAGAAGTTTGACAGCTAACAATTTCGCTTTTTCACCGAAACTGTGCTTTGGAGGATGAAGCGTGAAAAAACTCTTCCACGCAAGAACGTCGGACATATCGTTGTTCGGTTCGATGCGACCTCCAGTAAACCAGACTGAGTGTCTATTGGGAATGTTGGGGTCTGGAAGGCTATAACCGTATGTGGTCATGATGCCTTTGATGGGACGAGTAACGTCCTTATTGGGTGCGTTTGGGTACGCTGCTAATGCGGGCTCGATAGTGAATGCGGTTACCACGTGATATGTGCGTAGGGCAGTTTTTCCGCTTTCCACTTCCTCCCGTAATTTCGTTGGAACTTGTTCGAGCATGGCCTTGCGCTCTTCTTCCTCCACAATCTCAATGCGATTGAAGTTACCCTGAAGGCTGCAGATAAGATTCGTCGGGGAGAACATATCAAAGGACATCCGGCCCAGAGTGTACAGGGGATCTCCATTGTCGTTTTCTCCTAGCTTTCCGAAGAAATTTGGTTTTGAAAGGGTAAGCCACATCCCACCGATGGGATCGGGGGATGAAGGAAGGTCCATGAGAGCTTCAGGCATGCTTCTGGTATCGATTTCTTGTGCAGCAAAGAACTTTTCGAGAGGTCTGATTGTGCTCTTAAAGTCCTCGGATTCCACATCATCATTGATGGCGAGAACGCGAAGAATTTCATCACGAGCCTCCTCCATCTTATCAACAGATGAAATGGACATTTGGTCTTCCTCGCTGGCAAAGACAACATCGTATTCGTCTACCACCAAATGCGGGCCTTCTTGTTCGGTCTTGTTGAAGACGGTCATCCCCGCCATTTCACTTCCAGGCCCGCTGGGTGACGACGAATAGGATCCGCCGATTTGAGAGAAGCTCATTGGAGACACACATTGCGCACAATCACGATCGTTTGCAATGATTCTTCGAGGGATTCCATCTTTTCCCAAACTTCCATTTCGGCTCTCCTGAGCAAAAGGTGACGGCTTTGTGTAGGCTGGCTGAGGAACAATGTATTCCGATCGATTGGCGCGAATGGCCATGGGCTTCACGACCAATGGCCGGATGGGCATGGGACGCTGTATGTTGGCGCTCATTTCGTTGCAAAAAGACTCGCGATCAGATTCTTCGTCTTGTTCATTGTATTGATTGTGATTGTAATTGTAATTGTGATTGTCTTCGACTTCTTGGGCATCGGTGTTTACAAATCGCCGTTTATCATCGTGTTCGGCAATGTTATCTTGAATGAGAGAAGCTTCGGTCGATGAAACCATCGCGGGCCCTTCGTAGCCGCAGTATACATCAGCTTCGGCAAAGGCACGAACCGGTAACGGCTGCACCGGTTGCACAGTAGGTTTCGTGAGTTGCTCGGGCTGTTCGGTTGCGAACTGATGATGGCTTGGAGTTGCTACCGCCGCTTGGGGAGCAAATCTCTTTCTCTTTCCTTCGTGAGAAGTTGCGGGTGAAGGATTCTTAGCTCCTTCCTCTCTTTCTAGAAACAGGAGCAAGTTATTCGTTGCTTGGGGGTGATCCGTATCGATATCGATATCAATGTCGATATCAACATCGATATCAACATCAACATCAGTACTTGCACCATGCCGATAGCTTACGGGGATAACTGCTGTAGAGGACCTGAAAAAGTCTTCTTCGGGCATCGTGTGATATTCCTCATCTTGGTACACCCATTTCCTATGCCAATCATGCGCCATCATTGCAGCCTGATTCGTTTCGTGAAGAGTCGATCCCTCTCTGTAGGCTTCATCGTAGAACTGTTCGCTGATTCGTTTGGGAACAGGACGGACAACATTCAATGTAACGATCTGTTTCGGTAACCTCATCTCGTTATTAACATCGGCGATGCTGTCAAAAGAGTTAGACGCCGTTGTTGGTGATGGTGATGGCGATTCAGAAGCTACCGATGATGAAAAGGTCAGCGTCGTATTCGAAGGCCCGGAACGATCGCTTCTGAAAATGGTATTTCGTTTCTTTGAAAATGGTTTCATCGGTTCATGATCATAGTCATCGTTACCACTACCGTCGAATGCACGATGATGGTTTCGTGTCACGTAATCGGTCGAAATCATGGCGCTCAACAAACAAACAAATTAGATTGGTGTAATGTGCTAATTATCGTGTGAAGGAAGCTTGCACCAACGTTTCAGTTTCACTTCTAGAGGTTACACTGCGATGCGATGCGATGCGACGAAGTATGTACAACAGCAGCCTATTGAATGGCTTCTAGTAGCTGTTGATATATCAGCGGCTCTTTGCAAATACAGTCAGTCAGTATGATGTAGTGTACCGGTATGAGCACTCTCCAATGAACGGCTTCAAAAGCATTAATTCACCGTAGAATATTGGGTGCCGCTTGCTTTTGTGTTACACTAAGATTACCGGTAATACGCGTGGAGTGCATGCATCGTCTAGTAATTGCATAAAAACAACATACAAAACGATGTACGGTACGGTAATACGGTAATCTTACGGTACCATAACAACTTTATCATCGACGATACCGGTACCGTACCGTAATTTTACGGTAGATGTGGGGAATCGGGAATGAAGAACGAATCGCTCACAATAGAAAAGCATATGGTTGGCATCAAGCATTTGGTTGGACACCACCGTAGGAACAGAAGAACTGCTGTCATAGAATCGTTCTTCAAGGAATTTCGATTAGTATGAGATCGAATAAAGTCCCCAGATGCAGAAATTACGTACGAATGTTGAGCTTTGTTAAGTAAGCACATCATTAAAAATAGTTGTTCACTTATAACCCTTTTGGTTCGTGAGCAAGGAATACATTTCAACCGTAACTTCTCTCGTAGCGGTACTGACCCTCAACGGCTCAGTAGTACGAAGCAAGATTACAAACTTAATGGAACACAATAGTGCCAGTAAAAGGTCTCATAACAACATGATGCAAAGATTACGTATCGTTAAAAACATACAAACGTCAGAATACATCAGAACTTAAGGCAGGAGTACTAAATAATAATAATAATAATCTTACTTTCGTATAATTTTAACGAGACAAATTCGTAAGGATCAAACCCGCACCGTATAACGTAAGATTGTTACGTCGTACCGTATTTACTGACTTACGTTAGACATCATGGGCTCGTCAGGTTGGGCAATAGTTGATTTACCGGTACGGTACCGTAGCGATCCGGATGAAAGAAATGGTAGTGCCACGTGGCACTCACTGTGAAGTAGGAGAAGGCCAGACTGGGGGTGATACCGAATCTAGATTCCCTATATCACTGCTGAATCTAGCACAAGCCAGTCATCTAGTAGTACGCGCCCGAGATCCAAGATACTAGCCTTAACAAGGAGCAGGCCAAGGATTCCCCTACTAGCAAACTCCAAGCACTCAACTTCTTGCTACCAGGGAATTACGGTGGATTCCCTGTAACACTGTCTCGCTAATTGCTTGCCACTGAAAGAAGCGTCTAATTTCAAAAATTTGCGTTGAAAATAGTCAAAAAATAAGGGCTAGCACTAACAAGCGTATAAAGGATTCCTCCAGCAAAATCCAAGCCTACAGCTCACTATTTTTGCTTCTAATCGATAGTAATAGAATAAGTAATTGGCTAACATGTCCTGGTCCAATAGTCATCCCTATTGTACCCGTACAAGCCTATCTTGGTTCGATAGTCATCCTATTGCATCCCAAGCCAATTCCTCCCAACGCGAGGATCATACGGCCCAATGCGCCTACAACAACCAGACGCCCTGACAGCAGGAACACGCCCCGACGGCTCTGACAGTATGATGAACACCTACTCCGAGTACTTCCAATCTACAGCCAGCCCATTTGGGAACACTCCAGCAGACAGGAATGGGGCCTACAGCATCCTCTATGGGAACTTTGCAGCCCTTGACCTCACTCCATTTCTAGACCAGCTCCTCAATCCAATTGAAGCCCAAGCGGTTTGCACCCTAGTAGGCCTAGTATTTGTGGCCGATTCCCTAGGAGAGTCCGCCCGGCTCAGGCTGGTACACGGCCTCCGAAAGTACCCTGGCACCTTGACACAACAAGCCAGTCCCAACAAGGGGAAATCCTTTGGGTTCCTGGATGACATTGAAGGTGATGCTGGAGAGTTGGTCCAAGTCAATGTGGACATGTTAGCCAAGACCCCAGCCTCCCGGGTGCTCTCCTTAGGGCATCACATTGCAGAACTCGATGCTCATCGGCAACACTCCTACTTGATCCCCCTGGTCCCAGAGGGGGTGGCCCACTCCGAGGTGGTCAGTGCCTACAAGATCTTCTTCATCCCCTTTGAGTTGGTTCTCTTCCTCCTGGGCAAGGGGCTCACTCCCTGGCAAGCAATGGAAATCCTGTACCCCTACCTGAATCACCAAGGGCTGGTGGGTATCTGTGCTCCGCTCTTTGAAACACTCAGGGTAGCAGACACCTTCCCCGCAGAACCTGCCAGTGACCCCACATTCATCCAGCCCGGCCCCTCCTTCCAAATCAAGCCCAGCCTGCTCACCATTTACATGAGGAACAAGGTACTATATAGGGACCTACCCAGCCTCAATAGGCCCCCTGTCCCCCCAGGTGACCCTGCACTTACAGCAGCTGTTACAGCCCTCACTGACCACCAGCTGAGGCTCAGTGAGGACCTAGACCAAAGGGGCTTGCAATCTGTAGGGGGCACATGGGGCCCCCTGTACACCAAGTGCTTGTTGCTGCTCTGTGGGCAGCTAGAAGAAGCAGACCTCCCTCCCATCTACCAGAAGAGCAAGCACAAAAAGACCCACATGGTCTTCCAGAGCCAGGTTGCCACCAGAGCCTCCGAGTTTGGGATCCAGGCCCCCCTTGTTACCACCAAAGTACTCAAGAGGTTCCAAGACTGCAACTTCCATGGGACCGATCCCTTTGATGTGGCAGATGGGATACTCCCCATAGCCTTCACTCCCCCGGGGGGGGGGGGGGGGGGGTCAGCAGAGACCTGGAAGCAAGAACAGGAAGCCGCTGCCAATGTGGCAGCCTATGACACCACAATCTCCACAGAAGGCAACTCCCTCACATTGAAGAACTCACTAGAGCTGCAGAGGACCAAACCCTACATTCCGGTGGACTGGACTGAAGCCACCACCCAGCTGGAGAGCTATCTGGCTGTCCTCGCAACCATTCTGGGAGTTACCCATGAAGCGGTGACAAGCTATCAACAAGGACTCCTGCGGCTCACCATTCAGGAGATTTCCCTTTGAAGGGCCATTGCAGATGAAATGGGGGAGCTCATCACCCCAGAAATTGTGGTATACTACTTTCAGATTAGGGTGAGAGGGTGGCTTGAAGAGCAGTGGGAATCCGCCTTCACCATCCCCTCCCCCGACTTTGGGGAAGATTTCCATCGGTTACAAATGACCCAGAACCTCAACTGGCTCCCCAATGTTTCTAATGTTGTAGCCTTGAGACTCCTTTGCAGACCAGATCCCCCTCAAGCCTCCAATGCTGGCTCCAATGGGAACAGCAACAGCTGTAGAAATGCTCTGGTAACATTGTTCATATTATCTGTGGAATAGGCTGGAGAAGTATTTGGAGTAGCTTCCATCTGATATTCTTGGTTTCACTTCTGTTCAAACATTACATTTGGTGTGGATTTTCTACAAAAATATTACTAAGAATATTTATATGGGTGATCCACATGCCAGTATTTGTAGAAACACACTGATAACATTGTTCATATTATGTATGGAATAAGCCAGAGAAGTATTTGGAGTAGCTTCTATCTGATATTCTTGGTATCACTTCACTTCCAACACTTAGAAGTATGGTTTGGATTTTCTACAAAATTACTAACAAGAATATTTGTTTGGGTGGTCGACATGCCATAATTTGTAGAAACACACCGGTAACATTATTCATAATGATATTGTGTATGGAATAGGATAGTAGTACTAGGTCGCAGAAGTATTTGAAGGTGCTTCCTTCTGATATTATTCGTGTCACTTCACTTCAAACATATAAAAGTATGGCTTGGATTTTCTACAAAATTACTACCAAAAAATATTTATTTGGGTGGTCAACATGCCATAATTTGTAGAAATGCACTGGTAACATTATTCATAATATTATGTATGGAATAGGATAGTAGGTTGCGGAATATTTTGTAGTAGCTCCCATCTGATAGTCTTGGTGTCACTTCACTTCAAACACTTAAAAATATGGTTCGGATTTACAAAAATATTACCAAGAATAATTTATACAGGTGATCCACGTGTCATAATTTATAGAAATGCACTGGTAACATTATTCATATCATCTATGGAATAGGCTGCAGAAGTATTTGGAGTAACTTCTGTCTGATGTTCTTGGGGTCACTTGACTTCAAACACTTAAAAGTACGGTTTGGATTTTCTGCAAATATACTACCAAGAATATTTATTTGGGTCATTCACATGTCATAATTTGTAGAAATACACTGATAAAATTGTTCATATTATGTATGGAATAGGCTGGAGAAGTATTTGGAGTAGCTTCCATCTGATATTCTTGGTTTCACTTCACTCCAAACACTTAAAAGTATGGTTTGGGTTTTCTACAAAAATAGTACCAAGAATATGTATATGGGTGATCCACATGCCATAATTTGTAGAAACACACTGGTAACATTGTTCATATTATGTATGGAATAGGCTGGAGAAGTATTTGGAGTAGCTTCCATCTGATATTTTTGGTCTCACTTCACTTCAAGCACTTAAAAAGTATGGTTTGGAATTTCTACAAAAATAGTATCAAGAATATGTATATGGGTGATCCACATGCCATTATTTGTAGAAACACACTGGTAACATTATTCATATTATGTATGGAGTAGGCTGGAGAAGTATTTGGAGTAGCTTCCATCTTATCGTCTTGATGTCTCTTCACTTCAAAGATTAAAGATGAATCATCTATCATTGTACAATGTTTTACTATGTTGTGTTCTTGGCATTCAATAATAATTGGAAAGTAGTAGTTGAGAATTGAATACCAAATCTCAGAAATTAGAAATGAAAATTTGAAAGTGGAATTGAGATATTGATTGTGCTGATGAATGATATTTGTAACATAGCAGACTGAATTTAGTAATAGTAGAGAAAAGAAATTGAAGATTGGATGACATGAATTAGTTAAATTGTGGAATGAATTGTTTGGGGTCACAGGGAATTTTTGACCCATGACATGAACCATTAAACCACAGAAGAAATTAATATCAGTCACACAAAATTAATGACTCGTGACAAAAATTGTTAGATCATGGAAAGAAATTGTTTTGACTCCCACAAAATTAGTGATTCGAAACAAAAAACAATTAAATCACGGAAGATTTTTTTAAGGCTTGTATGTTGGTCGTGAATGGGGTTGAGAATCACAAGCTTACTAGATTTTCTTGCATGATAAAAGTGCGCACAAGAGAGGGTCGCTAAAATGAATTAAGAAATTTCAAAAGACCTTGCAAAGCAGTTCTTGGACGATTGTGTGCAGATACTGGAAGATCTAAGCATGGTGCACTCTTGCAAAAATCAATTGTATGCTACTAAGTGAAAGATCATCATTAGTCCAAAACACTGCATTAAAAGAAAAAGAGTTAGCACACGCTGGCCGTAAAGACAAATTGTTAGGACAGGAGTTGCTAAATTTGATAATCAGACAAATTAGGATCAGAAACTAGTAGATCCAGGGGAGATTTTATGTCCATGAAACCCTGTCTCGTACCTGTAAACAATTCTTCATTGATCTCCATTTTGAAACAGCGTTAGTTTAAGCCCAAATACTTGTAACATGTCTTGGGGTGGCGGTTGGCCAACTATGTGAAAATAAGGCTACAAAATCAGTTTTAGTCACCTCAGATGTGCCAAGGAGTGAAGGAAGGCCAACCACAGGACTGGGCCACCACATAGGCCTAAAGAATTGAAATTTACTGAAACTATGGGAAGGATTTGTGATATACCATACAATGAAATGTGAACCACCTAGAAGGATGTGGCTGTGAAAAAATACCTGTTCAATGTGGACTGGGACAGAAAGAAAGAAATATATTGGCATACATTTTGACTGAGATTATGACAAATGGGAGGTTAAAATGGGTGGGTATTGAGCATGCATTGAATGACTTAGAACACAGTATCCCAAAGCAACAGGACCAAACTTTGTTCAAAAAATGAAGAGGATGGCAGTAAGATGTACACACTAGACTTGATGATTTCATATAAATTCATACAGAAGGCCACAGGGAAGTTCTTTTCTATGCCCCTGTGATTCATAATACCATGCTCTGTGCCCTGAATAATTGGATCAGTCAAAAGACACATCCCACCTATGATGCAACAATATTGTCTCAAGGTGTCAACACAAAAACCCAAGCAAGTGTGGGATTTCAAGAATTGGTCAACTTGGCAGTCAGATCTCCAAAATAACTCAACTGACAATACTAGGTAATATGCTGTTTGTAAGTTATTATTTCATATTCTCTTCTTTTCAACAATCTTCTTAGTTAAACAATCTGTTAGTCACACTACATTCCTTGATGGCACATATTGAGCTTAGTTCGATGGACATCAGTTAGATGCTCCATTGTCTCACTTTCTATTTTAACATCAGATTACATCTTAGAGAGTCACTCCCACAGATTATGAGCCCCACATGACAATGACAACCATCAAGAAACAAAGTGTTCCAGTGAGAAGGAAATCATTGTGTTTGGGCTACGTATGATATGTGTGTGTGTGAAAGTGAGAAAGTGTCCTACAGACAACACATTCCTTCAACACGGTTCGCTCTTTAGAGAATTGACCATATGATAGTGAAAGACTGTTAGTCTGAAACACTGTATTAAAAATACAGAGGTATAGCGCATGCTGCAATAACAGACAAATTGTTACGACAGGAATTGCTAAGTTTGAGAATCTGACAAATTAGGATCAGAACCAAGATCCAGAAGAGATGTCATGTCCATGAAATCTTCTCATACTTGCAAACAAGTCTTTGTTCAATTCCATTATTTTGTATTAAAATCCTTCAACAACAGGCTAGTGGATGCAAACACAAAGAAGAGAGAAGACAACAAGGTACAGCTGATTGAGGTGCCGGATACCCATGTGAAACTCACATCCTCTATGGCTAAGCAGTGCTCAACCAGATCTAGGATAACTACTGCTGGGGGCCCAGCGCAGTCACATAGTAGCTATTAGACCTGCAGTTCTACAGTGTTTGCTGTCAACAAGGGGTGTGAAAATTAAGGGATCATGTTGTATCAGTTAGATTGTTAAGAAGTGGGGTGGTAAAGAGCTCAACCTTGCTGGGGAGCAAGATTGCTCTGTTGTTGCTGCTGATGCCTTTTCAATCACGCACTGTGTTTTAGATACTTTTTGTTGTCTGCAGAACACTCTCTCGCTTGCACACCCTACATTCATACACAAACTGCATACCTACAAATCATATGTATTATCAATATGATTGGTTCCTTCTCACAATGGAACACTTCTCTCCTCTGTGTAGTTTGCTGATGGACACCAGTAAGATGATCCATTTGTCTCACTCGCAAAAATGAAAACCCTCGGATGGCCCAGCCTGATGTAAAATATCCATATCCATATGGTGCTCCACCAAACTCCTTTTGGCAGTCTTATCCTATGGCGCGCTACTTTATGCGCCAAGTAGAAATTGTATTGCTGGTATTCGCCACCCAGTATTGATAGGTTCGTTGGCTCAGAAATAGTCAGAGTTTCGTCTTTTGAATTGAAAACATATCAAAAAGCTGTAGTAAAGTGTGTTTCATACCCTTGAAGACTCCTCTGACTTCATTCCTATGTATCATGTGGTGTTCAGATGAAGAGTGAGATGAGTGCATACGTGCATGTGTACTCGCTCCTACTACTATGCTATCATTAGTAATTTCAATCAGCCAATGGAGTTTCACACGCAGGCCGGACTATTGTACCAATACTTGGGATCACAGTAAGATGGGGAGCCAAACGGTATCGATATGCAATACCGTACATGCAGGGGTCATAATTGGGTACGTACACGTAAGATTACCTGTCGTACAGTACGTACGGCATGTCGCGCTAGTCTTTATGACTTCTCGGGCTGCCCTCATTTCTGCGAAAAAAGCTTCTTATGGGATGACTTTGTAATACCGTGTGTAATACTCGTCTTACTCGTAGCCGCATTACTTAGTTCGAGTTTACGTCCGCAGTCTCTCGTCGGGAAAGGTCGTGATACGTGATGATCTGTGCACACGATAAGGCAGTTCTCCACATTGCACTTCTCCACTGAACCTTCGAACTTCGTTAAACATGGTTAATCGCTCTCGCAATCGAAGACCAAATCTTAGTCAATATCTCCCGAAAGTAGGAGCAGAGATGCGTGGTATCCTTCTGGGCTTCCTAGTGTTCTTTGTCCTCCAGAACCACTCTCAATTCTCGAACTTCGAACAAGTCTCGAACTTCAAAGGATCATCGTCAAGTCCTTCGTCGGTAGGGGTCCATCGTTACGATGCAGACGAATCATGCAAAGCCTTGCCTCCAATTCGGCCTTCTGGATCATACTTTTTGGACACGAAGATCTCAAAGGGCACAAGCCCAGACGGAGTGGTTCCTTCGTTTAACGTGGGAAGCATCTTTCAGGGTGACAAAGTGCATTGGCACATGGGAGGCGACGTGCCGGCTTTCACATTACTGAAAGAACTCCTCGAGGGCAAAGAAGGTGGGTTGGCGTTTGACATAGGAGCCAACCAAGGATTTTTCACGTATTATCTCGCCGCGTTAGGCATGGAAGTCCACTCGTTCGAAATCAACCTAAGTAATTTTGTAGCACTTCAGCATGGAGCTGAATTCAACCCAAGCGAAGTCTCCAAGCGGGTCAATCTCTATCCTGTAGGACTTGGGGGGAAAAATGCGAGGTTTGCTATGAGTGGACAAACTTACGAGGGATTTTTAGCTGAGAATAAGGAAGGATCCATTCTCGGTGCATCTTTCGATTGCTTCGCATATCATGTCCAGGACAAGATCGATTTGTCCGAGATAGCATTTGTAAAGCTGGATGTGGAGGGATTCGAAACTGCTGTTCTACAGGGGGCACAAAACAGCCTTTTCAAGCATTCCAACATTGGTGGATTTCTCATTGAAGTAGGACCAAATCGTTGGTCGAGGGCGTCGGTCGATTTTGACACTGGTTTGGGTGAGATGCTAAAGTTGGCTCAATACTTCAAAAATTCTTACATTATGCTACGGAAAGGCGATACTTGTCCTCAAACACTCGCGGAAGGTATCATATCTAAAGGTGCCGAATCAAGAATGGTTAACGATGTACAAGTCGTCAAGGTGAAGATGAATGAGTGGGAGCCTCTCCTAAAAAAGATGCAATCAAATGATTATGATTGCAACTTCTTCTACCGAAACTGAATTTGACGGAGGAAATCCGACATTGTTTGTCGACACTATTGAAAAAGTCTCCTTCTACAATTGACTCTGGCTCAAATGAGATGTCTGGATCTTGATGTATTTTCGACGGGACGATTTGTTCAACTCTACTTGTAGGGATGCGATAACGATGCCACACGTCATGGGACGATAATCTTTGCAATGAAGAGGACCAAAGTCTTATTGCATTTGAAGAGAGTACTAAATGGGGTGACAGTGGACACGGAAGGAAGAGCAATAGCAATGTGCCGGGTTCAAAGCAAGTGGACATATGGTTGATTTGACTTTCAAATTCGTCAATCTAGTAGATGCCATCGCGAGCCATTGAATCGAAATAAACACTTTCCATTAATGAAAAGCTATCTATAGTTCCGATGCGATTGCAACCACCGATGTCACAGACGAAGTTTAGCCAGAGGAAATCCTGATTCGGTCTAAAGTACTACTCCTAATCGTAAATCAAATCGAATGCTTCGTACAGGTACTTCAGTATCGAAACTACGAATGGTCAGTATCATTATTATTTTTTCTCTTCAGTGACATACTAAACGCATACTACGTGTACTCCGTACAAAGTATTTTTTGAAGCGATGGGAATTTGCACTGTATGTCTGTTGAGTTGCAGAGTTTGTGTGATCACGATTGGGGCAAAATAGTCGAAAAGAGTAATTCTTTGCCATGCTTATTTTTTGACGGAATTCGTTGTGTCTACGGCAAAATGTTCTTGTGCTTCGGAGAATTGAGGGGAATCCATTGACGGGTTTTCAAATGGACCATCATTATTGCGTCAACATAAGTAGGATTGAGAGAGATAGAAATAGTTTTCACAAACTGGACCAAAAACTCTGCACATTCAAGCATTGAAGTTCGTTCTAAACTTAAAGTAAAAGGAAGTAGTACTGCAAACCTCGCTCCTTGTGTTGTCGGCGAAAAATACGGACTTTGTCGGCAGCAAATTCGATCGAAAAAGCCGACAAGAAAATTACAAATTACAACAGAGGTGCGAAATACGAGATACGAATGTTCCACTGATTGAGCCTTAGAATCAAACGCACCTCCACTACTTGCATATCCCTAAATGGTAAAAACGATATCACTTAGGACTACAAACAAAAGAGGTCAATCGGTAAGAAACAGAACATCTCTTAAGACCTGACCGATAAGTGAACACTTGGAATCCATAAGTATATTCAATAGAATATACTCGATGTCCCGTGAGGAAATTACTTATTGCAATCAAGAAAATCAATACCGATTCCGAATGGGCCTCATCTATCTCAATTACCACGAACAAGCATATGCCCCATCGGATAAAACACTTAACCTTGTAAATGACCAATACCATCGAATGACCGATACAGTAAGACCGACACACGACGCTAATGCAGCAGCAGAACCAGTATCGATCTGATGAAGACGAAATAACCGGGGAAGATCTCTATCACGTAAAATACAGCAGAGCCCCAATACAGTATGGAAATACTTAATAATAAAATAAGAGCGTCTCTCTGAGCTCAAATCTCTTTAAATTTTAACATCATATACCTTTTGGTAGATTTTTAGAGTAACAACAGTTTAAGACTATCATGAATTGATGACCTGAATCGGCTACACAAATTGATCTGACGCTTTAATCCAACAATCAAGAAAAATCTTCAGATATCCTTTTTGTTTCCCTCTGGTTCCTCGCCACTACATTCCTCATCTTTGGTTTATCCTTGTTGTATTCCTCCATTCCACCAGGAGAAGGTTTGGGGCAAGTTTCCTCCAAGTATTCCTGTGGAATAATCAAGTGCCACATTGTGCACAACTCATTTTTTAAATAGGAGGAATGCCCAAACCACTAGTGTTTTTGATTCCTTCCATCATCCTTGTTATTCCTTCAGCTGCTCTGGGTTCATTTGAAGTCCTTGCTTTGTAAGTATTTTGAGTCTGCCTCTCTCCTCCAATCCAATCAACCCCCATTTGCATTATGCCCTGCCCGTAACTCTCATAAACACAATATATACAACCTTTCACCTTTCAACACAGCTCTGATATGTTTGTAGAACTATTTAGTGAAGTTGACAGTTTTTTCAAGTCCCCTCACTTGATTGTTGTTTTTATCCAGATTTAGACATGGGTCTTCAATTTTTCAAACAACCAGTTGAATGTCCATATATCTGATAATCAGTATTCCCTCTTCAGTGTATTGAACCATCAATCACAATTGCTATTTGTATGCCTGGTTACATAGAATATGAAGTTGACCTTCTTGAAATATCCAGCTGCTACTACTAGCAGCACAACCATGTCAAACAAAATTATTCTTGTTTTGCCCAGGACAATTAGTAATATTGCAAAGGACATTGAGCTCATATCCACATGCATCTTCCTTTATTGATTTTTCACTCTTAAAGAGCATGCACTGTAGCATGGAAACCACAAGATTCCCACTCTTTGATCCTTGGCTCTTCATGATAGACATATGGATTGAGGAGGTGTCCACCAGGGATCCCACAATCCACTATTCTAAAAATAAACAGCACCTTGAGTATTGTTTACATGACTCAGTTGATCCAGTCATACATGATTCAGCGTGTGGGCAAAATGCAGCTGTACAGCAACAGATCAACCTTGCTCCCCAGCAAGCAAAGCTCCTCCCCCAACTTAAAACTATAACTGATAAACATGTCTTGAATCCTTACACATTTCTCATTGCAACCTCAGTAGAACTACAGGCCTAAGATCTACCTTGTCACTGCAGCGTGGGTGCCTGAAGATGATACTCCTACATTCTCACACAGACACATGTGTAGCATAGAATTAATCCCCCAGAAAGGAAACAGAAGCTTCATCTTGCAAAGCTCAAGAAGCACGGTCTTTCCCTGGACAGATTACTTGACGGGGATGCTTTATTCTTCTATCAGATGCTCCTTTCCTTCCACTTGGATAAGGAGTCCGAAAAAGAAGAAAACAAAACAAATAGGAGGAACAAGAAGCCTTTCTATTCAGAAGTCATGCAATTGAGCAACAGTTATGCAGCAAATCAATCCAGCTATTAAGATATTAAGCCCAGCAGACACTAAACTGGTAAAGGTAAAACCCAATTCTCATGAAATGGCACTTCACACCAACCAAGTGATTAATCAGGAGAGTGAAATGCATCAACATGCCAATGAAATGAATGACTGGGATAGTGAACTAATCAGATAATGCGAAGCACAACAAACATTACCAGACACACACATTGGCAGATGTGATATCATTGATGCCAGTAAATATAAAGCCGGTAATTATTATCCTGTTACTGATAGCACAACCAGTGAGTATTCCCGTTATGAACATCAATACTGGTCAAGTGAACTGTGAGTGTCCTGCCGGTATACACAAGCCAAGCATCAAGACAGGCAAAGACACGATACATGAGTAAGAAAGTTAGATTCAATCTGATAGAACAAAACAAGGATATAAAATGGTAAGCTCTTTATAATGGTTTGCATGGAAAATAACACGAGACAACAAAGTGATCATGTGGAAATAATTCTACCTTAACTTCATATTGAAACAAGCTCCTGTACCTTCATGGCACTCTTGACAGGAGGGAAGAGAGTATTTGTTACCAGTGGGACAACAAGCTGGATATCCTGCTGTATGTTCCTTATATTGATAAGAATATGTCTTGGTACCAATGGAGGTAGTTGGAGGCTAATCTGTGTGGTTTAACTGCAAACATGAGGCTAAGTACAACATATTTTTGTGTAAGGATGGCCTGAGCCAATTCAATTTTGCTTACAAGTTTGATTGCATCTATGAGACTCTTGTGCACAATGTTCACTACTTCAGCAAGTAGGAATGCTCCAATCAGTGTATTGATGAGTCCAGTTGGGCCTATCTTGGTTTTGCTGGTCCCATGATGGTTAATTGTTTCAAGGACAATATGTTTTCTAGAGGTGGACAGACATTGATTCTAATTGATGTCGATTGTCTAAGGCCCAGGGGATAGTATCTTCACAGTCACAATCAGTACAAACCCCACCATGCCATCTCTAGATACTTTTGTCTCTCATATTTTCTCCTTCTTTGACAACTCACTTGCATTTATTCTTCATCACCACTTCCATCAGGAATGAATATAGTGACATTTGGTAGTCACTTGGAGCATATGAACTCACCTCCTGGCACCACTTCAAATGGACCGGACATGAGCACGATATCACGGAACTATGTCTTACTATTACCCATCAACAACTCCTCATTGACTTCATAGTAGTATTCTTAATGGCCTCCAAGGAAGCTCCCACCTCCCTGATCCCCCCTGCCCTCCAGCCTCCATCAAGTGCTGTATCACCTGCTCCTAATGGTATTCCATTGATCCCTGCAGTACTAGTACCTACGTCACTTAAATGATGCTCATGGTTGCGTCAAATTTTTGCAATGTATTTAAAAAATTCCAAAAACTTTTGTTGCATGCATCACAAAACATTCTCTACGTATTTTTGCACGCAACAATTTGAAGGAGGACTATTTTCGCAATGATAGTTGCTGCCCCATTCTCGTGGTGCTTCCCGGTTTTGGTATTGTACAACTTTGTTTCATGCTCACCCCAATAATATTTATTCTCCATTTTTTGTTTTTCCACATGAAACTCATCTTTGGTAACAATATCCTCTATGTACACTGATATTGTCGTAGCATTGGTACAAATTTCTTAACAAATATATGAGCTTCTTGATAACTAGCAATGTATTCTGTTACACTCACTTCACAATACTCACAGTACGTATATTGAATGCCCAAAGGCAGCAAACATATTTTTGTACTAATAAGAAAGTATTTTATCCGCATTTGCCATAATCTTGTTCGTACTATGCAATTTTAGCAGGAGACCTATTTATTGCGGCTACCCACATTAAATTTGAATGAAGTACTAACTGCTGTACTATATTTTTGTTACTGTTATTTATTTTTAGAATTTGTGTCCGTTCGCGAGGTAATATTTGTAGTCCTTGTGGTTCTTGTCAAGAGTGTCCATCATGTTATATTTTTGCTTCCGTTTTGTTTGGTTCGTTTTGGCTTCTTCCTTTTGACATTGTTTCATATCGTACCCACTTTGCTGTTGACATGTTTGAAGTAGTTTGATCTCTAAATCTTTTGTTTGTTGTTCCTGCCTTCGTTCTTCTATTTCATCTTTGACATATATGTAAAGTTCTTGTCCCTCGTCACTCCACCCCTCCTTAATTCCTGACTTACTGCCAGTGAATTTCTTGCTTATCCTTGTCCCCTTTGTTGTGTTGAGCCACGATTCGTAGTCGTTGTAAAGGAAAAGCAGAGCAAACGCTTCATCGCTTGAAGTGAAAATGTTACTGATTATTGTTCGTACCAATTTTTTGAAGTCCGTCTCTTTAGGCAGCACTGCTCCAAGAATTCTTTTGAAGAAATATTGTAATTCCGGTGTATTTTTTCGTTGATAGTCTTCGTGCAATTCATACCTATTTTCTGAGTTCGTGTTTTTGTTTTCCTTGATTAGAACTGTTCCTGGGAAACTATCCGGTATCTGTTTGTTCCTTTTATCGTCTATGCATCAATGTGAACAATACAATATGGTGAGTTATTTGAAAATGTGTCTACTGGGAGCAATGTTGTTCTTGTTGGTTCTTACCTTTATAATTTTTCCTCGCTAGTGTCTGGGCGTTGTGCCTACATGTAGTTATTGCTCTGCAGAAAATTCCATTCCACTTTGGCGCATGGACATTCCATGTTGCTGGTAGTTTGTTTTCATGATTCAATTGGACAATCATGGTAATAATTGACTTTGTATTGTCTACCTTGCTCGTCTGTTATCAGGAATTTCATTTGCCTGAACATTTCTTCCTTGACACACCCATTAATGTAATTTTTAATGTTGTTGTCAGTGCGCTCTTGTGATTCCTCTATTGCACTGCTGCTGTTACTGGTGCTGTTGGTTGTATCTGTTGTGCTATCATTCATGTTTTGTGTTGTTATATCGGAAATAGGAACTTACCAACTGTTTGTTTTCATGTATTTGGCGCGCTCATTTTATGGGAGTTGAGTTGTTTTGGAGTATTCTGATTTTACTTTTCATTCACACTGTTGTACCGTGCTAAAATTATTAGTAGTTGTAAGCACTTGAGTTACTGCATCCTGAGGATTTCAGTATCACTACTAGTTATTTTTGTAGTATTGTTTGAGTTTTGTTTGGGGTTGTACTGTCGCCTGCCCCTCGTTTTACTGCGCGTGCCCTGACAATCTGGAATGCGGTTTCCAGAAAATCCTGGCGCGGACCAAAATCCTGGTGCGGTGTCTAATACTATAGTGTACCCCAGCCCAGGATTGGTATGTTCAACTGATAGTAGTCTTAGCCCAAGCATAGTAATATCTTGTGTGTCCGGTTGTATTATGATAGCAGTAGTAATGTAGGTATGAGAGTAATAACTTATGCTGGAGGGGTGAAACCTTTTTTTGTACAATTCATGTCAACAATCATGGAACGGCGTTTCAGAATTATATTACTGGAACGGTGTTGCAGGCTTTGTGTTCGAAGCATGTTTAAATTTGAAATCTCAAAATAAATGTTTCTGGGTGTTAAAGAAGTGTTTGGAAAATCTCAACATAGAGCACTGTATCTCAAAATTAAGGATCAGTGTTTCATATCGTTATGGTTTGTTTTCGTCAGTTTTTAAGTTTTCTTTTGAAACGGCGTTGCAGGTTATACTATTTAATTGCCGTTAAAGTGGACAGAAAATCTCAAAATATTTGTACATTGTTGCATGATGTTTGTTTGTCGTTAGAGGCATTGTGGTTTGAAGTTTTGTTCAATATGTTTTTCGTTTAATCATTTCAGAATGTCTTGCTATGTCATGTTTGGTTGTGTTTTCTGATTTGTTATGCGATGAGTTATTGTTATCAAATTGTAGCAACTTAGATTGCTTTCACACACTTTTATTTTGTTATTCTCAAAATTATCAATCAAACAATGGTGCCAACGACGCGAAGTAATTTGAGAAGTATGTCTAATTCACCAGCAGATGAAGTCGCTGGTGCAGCCGCAACCACAACCGCAGCTGCAGAAGACAATACTATTCCACCACCAGGAGATGCAGCAGCAGCCGCAGTCACAGCCACAGCCCCACCAAAAGCACCAGCAACATTGCGTTGAAATGATCTAAAACCTCCTCTGGTCAGTCCAGGGGGTGCAGTCAATGAACCGAAGAAGACAAAACCAAAAAAATGAAAAAAGGCTAACAAAAATAAAAAAAGAGGTGATGGTTGTCAAACACCATCAGTCGTTCCCCAAACACCAGATCAAGGAGTCACAGGTGCACAACCTTCAGCGTGTTTGGGCAATGATGGCGGTGGTACTTTATCATTGGAATTGTTTGAGGATGACTCACAATACAAGGTTCACACAGATGCAATGAAAAGACGTATCAAAGCTTGTCTTGAGCAACAGGGTCCTAACGGATTCTCTGAGAATATTTTGACTGACGAACTCATCACTGCCGTAAGTCAGGACATCCCATCAGACTTTAGCCAGCTCATGAATAAGGTTTTCATCATCATGAAACTCTTTTCTTCTGGAACCCGTTCTGACTTCAGCAAGACAGCAATGGGTGACAAGGCATCATTGGGTCCTATACCAAGGGTTGTTGACGTGATGTTAAATCTTTTCCTATGTTACTCGGGTTTACAGTTGATAAAGAAGGTCTGCATCTTGGATGCAAAGGAGCTGACAACTCATTTCAAGGACTACAAGATGAAAGATAAATGGAACGCCTTCCAGTCAGCACTCAACTCTGTTATCAAAATCAATGATACTAGTACATCAGGTCTAACAGAGTACACCCAGGTTGAAGGACAAGATGAAGTAGTGGAAGGCACATTGCATGCTGTTTGGTCAAAGAATGTTGTTAACTACAACACCATACTGAAGTACATGAAAGTGTATTTAAGCCTACTTTGGTGGTGCGTACGTTGTGTCAAATTCCCACCTGCACCTTCACCCAACGAGGAAGGTTGGTTTTTCTATCAACAATTTAAAGTCGATGTAAACAAAGGGAAGCGATACGTCTGGCAGATGGTCTCATTCTTTGAAGGTCTTTCCTTTCACCATGCACTGAGGCATTTTCTTTCAGCAAGTCACTCCTTTGAACAGTTGGACAATAAAATGAATCAAATTAGGGAGCAGGAAGTTGTGTGTGCACCGACAAGAGAAGGTGCACCAGCAGTCGAGCTAGTCCCCTCAACCAATTCCCCAAAATACCTTAAGTTGGATTGGCCATCCAATGTGTCAAAGGCACCTCTTGCGTTTCAAAAGGTCCTCATGTATTTGTGGCTACGCTTCAAACAAGAGAAGGCACGTATTTTTCAAGAAGTCAGCCTGGACCACTTTGCCAATGAGTTATTCGTTGATGACAATTTGTACAATGAACTATTGCCCAATCTCTATGAGTCTTTGTTTTTGGTTGGACAGTACAAAATACCAGGAGTTGACAATTTGGTGGGGAAAATTTGATTCAAACTGTTATCTTCTCTTCACTTTTGCAAGATTATGGAGCACCGGAAAACTCTGAACAAGTGTTACAGAGTAGGCATTGACTTTTCAAAAACTGTGGCGACTCTTTCTACAGCGAAGTTGTCAGAGGAATGGGACATACTTGTGGACGATTTCATTCCAGAAGACTAACAACACGTGAAGACATTGTTGCAACATTACCTCCTGAGTATGTCCTGGGTTGACAATGTGGTTTCCACGCAGGAGCAACTTGAACAGGTGGATCTTGTTTGCGACAAATTGCTCGACAATGTTCTAACATCTCAGTTGTCCCGTGGTCCTAACGGTACACGTGTCCCGGTTACTAGGATTATGGTTTCGAAAGCAATACTGAAGGCAGTACTGGGCAAGGAAGAAAAAACATCTGTTGACGTTGATGAGGCACACAAGAATTTGGACAAATATTTGAAAGCAGAGCGCCATTCATTGTCGTCCAACTCCAATCCTGGCGAACCTAATCGCAAGGATCGGTTATTCATTTTCACCAACGATGGTGCTCACTCCATTCAATTTGAAGAACAACCTCCACCTGAGCTTCTAAGAGGTGAAGAGTGTTGACATACTTGCCCACTCACGAAAGAGGACTACAGCTTATCTGTCACAAGGTTCCTTAATTTTGTTGAGAACTGCACATACACGCTGGACAATCGATTGTCCTGGGAACATACGAGATTTGTATTCCGTGATATTTTTATCAAGCGACCGGAAATACTACTCAAAGGTTGTAAGTGTTTTGAGAGGTCTCTGCAATTTCTCACAACTTACAATTATCTACTGGTTGGGGGCCTATTGTTTGTTCTGTTGACAAAGGAACTTCTGTGTGCGGTTTTCCAGAACAAAAAATACGTGTCAGAAGCAAACTTGGAAGTAAGCTTTGTGTCAGGCAAGGATGAAAAGACTTTACAATTGGATGGCGACTCCTTGATCCAAATTTTCCAAAAAATGAAGGTACCAAGGACTCAACATTACAATGCAGCCGGCATTGCAAAGTGGGACTTCCTCAAGAAGCACATGAAAAACTTTGAGACCTTCATCGAAGAAAACGGCGCAAATTCCGTCGGATGGCTAGTGTTCACTACTAACAAAGGACTCAATGGAGTGGAATCATTCTTTTGATTTCCTTGGGAAGATAAATCAACAGTCGTCTTGGAGTCCAGAATTGTTGAAGGTGTTGAAGCTGAAGCAGACAATGATGAAGAAGGAGAGGACGGAGGAAACGCCGACCAACAGATTGCCGTCCCCAACGCAGTCCAAGACAACCCATCCATGAAGATAAAGGCAAAGAAGAATTTGTTCCTTCGCCAAGGTACCAAACAAAGGAAGTCGGCATCAGCCGAATCAAATGGAGATGCAAGTACAAGGAGAGGAAGGTTTCTCTGAACCTTGGCCATGTTCAAGATCTTGGATACCTTCTGCAAGTTCCTTGTCCCCGACCCAACAACGTAGTAACACAAAAGCCCTCCGGCAGCGTGAAGGTGTTGTTCGCAGAACCTGATCCCATGATCTTGTATCCTAAATTTGAAATTGATAGTGAGGTTACAATCATGGGTATTCCACCACCTGGAACTGGTGTAGTGAAGAGTTATGCATCTAAGAGGAAGGGCCGTTATCCTGCTTACCCTGGATACATGGTGTACAAGAAACTACCGGATGGTACACAAGTGAAATGCGCAACCTGGATCCCTTACGGCCATGTCGGGTCAAATACACCACAGTACACAAAGTTGTCTGAGGTGTTGAAAGAATGAAATAATGCTTTATTGGGTAGACTTGTATAGTCGTGACCACACACCACCATAGAACACAATGAAGAGTGGCAAAACTGCAAAGAAGTGATCATAGTAGTAGTACTTCTTCTTCTCCACATTGGGTTGACATTAACCAACCAATGGTTGTTGACGTAACAAAGAATCATAAGTCATATTTACTAGACTACTACAATGTATTAACTTTCATGTTTTCATATTGTAGTACTGCTGTCCAACCTCTTCGTATTGCTTACTTTAATGTTTTCAGATTCTTCTAGCTACTAGTATTAGTAGTAGTACTGTCCAATCTGTTCCTATCATGATGCACAAGAACAGGATGCATTGTCATGGAACAATAAAGTCAACCCCATCCATAGTATGAGCAATATTGATGATGAAATTGCAGGACAATGACACACAATTGCACTCAAAAACTGACTAGGACTCACTATTTTGGTAAATGTATGTCCAGGGACAAAAATTATTCCAAAATTCATAGTACCTGTCTAAAATATCAGCTTGTCACTTGTCCAGTTTGTTTCATAGTCTACCCCATCCATAGTAGTATGAGCAATATTGAACCTGAAATTGCAGCCAAAATGACACACATTTGCACTCAAAAACTGATTAGGACTCACTATTTTGGTAAATGCATGATGTCCAGGGACAAAAATTATTCCAAAATTCATACTGTCTAAAGTATCAGCTTGAAAAATGTCCAGTTTGTTTCATAGTCTACCCCATCCATAGTATGAGCAATATCGAACCTGAAATTGCAGCCAATGATACACATTTGCACTCAAAAATGGATTAGGACTCTACTATTTTGGTAAATGCATGATGTCCAGGGACAAAAATTATTCCAAAATTCATACTGTCTAAAGTATCAGCTTGAAAAATGTCCAGTTTGTTTCATAGTCTACCCCATACATAATATGAGCAAAAAAAATCACTGATAGTGGTCTATGTGTAATTGTTTTTTATTCATCAAGAAGGATCCTGGATACTAGTATGAATAGGGCAGGATGACATTTTTTTTGCGTGTGTGTACCTCTGAACAAAATATACCGTGTGGAGGACACGAAAGTGTTATGTGGTCAATGGTTAATTCCACTCGTGTTGGGGGACTCGATTCAACGCACACGGTGTCATCAATATCAACCAGTTGTACCAAGCAGCGGCCGTTACACTATTTATAGTTGGTCAACTTTTGTATGAAAAAGTTGGTGTGTCCAGTGGAGATGCCAGTGTGTATGTGTAATCCGTGTTAGAAACACATAGGCCAAAAGTCAGCAGCGTATGCCCCCTACACGGTAAGGATGAGTTGTTAAGAGTTTACGACGAGTAATTGTACTAAAATACCAGAGTATTTGCCAAACTTCAGGACAATGCTAGAAGTAAGAGGTAAATGGAGAACACAACACCCCAATCAGCATACAAGAGGAAGGTTTTGAAGCCTAGGTTTCTTTTGGATTCTGCGGAGTACTGTGAAAGAAGTAATGAGCTTAATCACAGCAACCGAAACGACAAGCGGAACCCATTCTTATATCATTTTGAAACTGGGTTCGATGCGCTATGTGCCCAAAATGGCCACTTGGTACTCACAATCCTTAATGGATGCAACAAGATCAACGATGTGAGAGCAAGACTCAACAGCCAAAAAGGGCATTTCAATGAAGAAGAAGGTTTGAAGATTTAGGGAACAATGCTTAAAGTACGTAATGGAGGTAGTATTTCCTTTCTCTGAGGAAGGCGGCACCGATGACATTGACCACGTGTGGGCTATGGGTATCATTATGGCGTACGTTTTATGCGGTTATCCTGCATTGAAAGGAACAGAGGACATACAGTGCCACAACAATGTGGGTATTGGATGACAAGTACAATCTGGAGAACAAGAGAGGCTCAAACTGGATGGTCATACTTTCCCACCAAAGCAATTGTGTAACCTGACGCCGGAAGCCAGAAAACACATACGGTAACGGAATGCATACATTTTAACCCGGGTAACCATCCCTGTCTGACAAGCCTTTGGTTCAATGAGTGGTGCACAATGGCTGAAGAGGCAATCATTGAAAAGTACTGTAGAAGGTACATAGAAGAAGCGATGAGGTAAAGGAATGAAACAAAGAAACTGAGAAAAATAAGATTAAAGACAATTGGAATTCATTCATGAACAAAGCGACAAAACAGTCTAAGACAAAAAAAAGCAAACTAAAACAATTAGCAAACAAAGAGAAAAGGGAGAAAGAAGACGGAAACAAGAGAAACATTGTGCACTGGCTACATCTTTATGAAAAACGTTGGAAATCACCGGAAGATTTGGAGGAGTACAACAACTATCCCGTTCCTTATGGCGCATGGGGACATATGAAACAGTACTAATAAGCTTTATGGCAGAACTTATCCCTACTTAGGACTATGTACACATTGCTGTCCTTGTTAAAAACGTAAATATAAATATGAGCTACTGTGAAAAATGTTCATTACAAATGAAGAAGTCATCATTGCCTGTTCCAGACAACTCAATCTTAAACACCGTTCCAGACACTTAACCCTGAAACGCCGTTCCAGACGTTGTGCTGAATTTCCCTTACAGAGAATTGTTATCTACAACACCGTTCCAGATACTTAACACTGCAACGCCATTCCATATATTGTGCTTATTTTCCGTTCCAGGCACATCAATGTGCCTGGCCGTTGAAAACACTTAACCCTCCGACGGCATTCCAGACATTGTGCCTATTCTTGGTTCTACAGATTTCAATGTGCAACAGGCGTTCCAGACACTTAACCCTGCCACAATGTTACAGACATTGTGCTTATTTTCCACTCAAGGGAATTCAATCAGCAACACTGTTGCAGACACTTAGGCAATTAAATCAAAAACGCCCTTTGAAGACACATAACCCTGCAACGGCGTTCCAAACATTTCACTTATTTCTTGTCATACACCATTTGGGGATTAAAACAAAAATGAAACGACAATCAACCATGTTGAAATAAACAGCCTTGAAGTTGCACCAATAAAGAAAGTTGTGTACGAACTTGCAATCGAAGAATTCTAGAATGGAATCCTCACCTGTCACTTACCTGCACCACAGTTGAAAGAAGGATTACAAATCATTACTGATTTCCTCGGCTTTCACTATTGACTCCATTCTGTTTGTTTCTAAACCAGCCATTGTGTCACGGAAATGAAACAATCATCGTTCCCTATTTCCAAGGACAAAGTAGTGATCTTTCCTACCAAGGTTTCGGACCATGGCAACTTCAGACTTGATTGCATTGCAGTCAAACAAATATAATTTGTTGCGCAACACACCTTGCTTCACCAATGCTTGGCGGTCTCTTCTCCCTTGAACCCTCTTGCTTGAGATTGGGTCAACAGAAAGAAAGCAACAAGCAATGGCGTAGTAACCATTGTGTACTAATTCAAACCCGCTGACAGAACTTCCAGGGGGGAAAGGGCCTTCAAGATGAAGCAGGCACAGAGTCTGACATGGATAAACTTGCAGACCATGTCCGTCCAGTAGGTCTAGTTGAAACTTTGTCCAGTTGTACCATACGTTGGACAATTGTCCAGAATCAGACTTAAACAATGGATGAGCGCAAAAAAGTTGACCCCATACGACGATAATTGTCATACCTCTTGTGCTCCGTGGATCCATGAAGCGTGTTGGTCCCCGCAGCTGGAAGAACCACGTCGCAACACAATTTGAGAACATCCGATGGAAACCATGGCACACTTGCGTTTTCTTTTTGTCCCACTTCATGTAAGGCAAACCATTCCTAACCACTTCATGTAAGGCAAACCATTCCTAACTGAAATTGAAAACTTAGACCTGGCCAACCGACCGCCCTCTGTAGGATGACTTACTCCTGTAAAAGATTTGTGATGAAACAGATCAAATTCATGGTCGAGCCGATCAATAGTGCGGTATTCCATTACTCGCTTGCAGGTTTGTTTGATTAACGTGGATTTGATTCATTGGGTTCTCTTTGCAGGAGCCTTCACTTCAGTTTTATGGTTGCTCTCACTAGCTGCGGAGTCCCATCCCATTGGAGGACCAAATAATCTCATGTACTGTGATAAATGAAAATACATGTGATTTTTCACCAGATTGTTACCCTCTCCTTTACTTTGTTGTAGGTAGTTATTTATACAGTTAATGAAATGAACAACCATCTTGTCAAGATTTAAAACACCCTTGTTGTCTTCTTTGAAAACCTCATCAAATGTTCCAGCATATTTAAGGAACTCTTCCATACCCAACAACAACTCAAGGGCGTAAATACATCCGTCAATTTCTTCCTCACACTTTTGGCTCCTATTCTCAAGATTTGTTGTTGTTCTTGGGGACAACAACAATTGAGCAACCTTCAGCAGACAAAAGTGCGAGCATCTGAATATAAAGCATGCCAATGTACTGGTTCCCCTCCTTCTTTGCTGTATGTATCGACTCAGAAAAATTGGTTTTCGGAAAATCACAATCGGATTGCCTCTGAACAGCACCACCATAGTAACTTGCTATACGGTCCATGTCACCTAGTAGCCGTGTGTTATTACCTAAAAAAATTGTCACAGAAAGTCTCAGGGGCTTGCTTCGCGCAACCAAGTTGGTGCATATGGAGTCTCTCTTCTGGTGATGCTAGATGAATATTATGTGGGTTTTCTCCAAAATCAAGATCATAAAACGTGTTACCCTTATGGATGGGAGACATTCTTGAACTACTGTGCAATGTTCACTCCTTCCTCAACAGTCGGGGAAGTATAATTGGACATCTTCCATAACCAAATGGATTGATACTCTTGTCCATTTTTGTGATTCAACACCTGCGTGTTCCTGCTTTTAATTGAAACAGGAATCTTCAAAACATTCACATGAGAGTTGTTACCGTGGGCTCTTGGACAATTGCAATGCCTACAGATCATCTTTGTATTGGCCGTTTGATAATGTCCACAAGTTGGTCGTGCTGGGGAGTATCGCCTATGAAATACGCAACCACAAATCTCATTCGAACAGACCATTTTTTCTTGTTCCAAGGCAAATTAGACCACTCAATACCATCCGTTAGGTTACAGGCTTCTTCTTTCAAAGATGAAAGAGCACAACAAAGGCCGGAGTGAAGATTGTTCACATTGTCAATTGATTTGTTACCTTTATCACGTGAACCTGTTGGATGAAAATATATAGTTTCCCAAGCATCCATCCAACAGTTCCGAGTTAAGGTGTTGAATATGCCAAGTGTCATGTTCAGTGGGGTAAGTGTGGTTTGATCACTATTGTCGATTGCGATTCCATCCATGTAGAGAATGTTAGGCACCAAAATTTCATTTGAATCTCTTTTGCATCTCTTTTCCCAAGTATTGATCCACCATTCACCATGGTGGAGTTCATCTATATCAATATTGCCTTGTAGTTCTGGAAAACAGACTGGTAACGTTGGGTCTTCAGCATGGGGGAAAGACAGGTTTTCTTTTTTAACCAACATGATGTTTGTTAATAGGGAATGAAATGCTTTTTGAAATGACCAAACGTAGATTTCTTTACAAACAGGAACATCACTAGTCATTGATTTCTTAGAACACCAGTCAATAAGATGAGGTTCAAACCCATCACCTTTTATTTCAGACACAGTTGTGGAAATCTCCCTCAAAACTCTTGACCTAGTCTGTACGAGGTTGTTGCATTTTGTCCATGAAAATAAATGGAGACGATCCAATTTGATAGCGCATTCGTACAATTCCTTCTCTGCAACTAGTGATATGCTATGATTCCGCATAATTTTCATTAGCTTGATCTTTACCATCAGTTCAGCTGATACATGCCTCCCGGCATTGGGCGTAATAATTGCCATGTTGGTATCACAATGCGGATCATCAACCTCAATGCCGTTGCCTTCTTCATCATTGACACTCAAAGAGTGGGGGACCTCTGTGCTCTCACTTCCTTCATCCTCATCGTCATTGTTAGGAAAGAAAAAATTGTCCTCGGATACAGTATCGTCATTGTCATCCTCAATGTTTGTTAATTCCCGACCAATCAAGGCACACCCAATCAGTTTGACAGAAGGGTCGTACATAACTTGATTGTTGAGCACCTCTGGTAATGCACCGCCACTACTCTGTGGACCGTTATGGGTGTTCGTTAGACCTAATTGTTGAGTAGCATCCTCGACCTTCTTCAATTTTCTAATGAATATGCAAGATGCAAAATTGACTACACCCAAAGATCGCTTGTAATAAGAATAGCATGATGTGTCATTCAAAATATGGTCCAGAAGACCGGGAGAAACAACTACTCCAGTTTTCTTTCTTAGCCGCGCTGTAAACAAGGTTGGTTTCTTCTTCTTGGTGACCTTCTTCTTTCCCCTACCTTTAGTGATTGGAGGAGAATTCAAATCGCAATGTTTACAATAAACCTGATATTTAGGAGTGCGGACCATCATTACTACTAACATCTTACAATAGCCAGTAATAACAATAAGAACAAGAAATCAATTGAGATTGAGAAATTGCAGCCATGCACTGTGTGTTTCAGGCATAAAATTCAGTAACATGCCACAAATTTTGGAAACAGATGCCAGCGGGGTAGGAAAATGTACTCTGCATCAAAATATTAGGAGTTTGACATTAATTTCAATAGTAGGGTGAAATTACAAAGGGGGACCAATGGAGTTTGGCCAAAATATGCGCATGATTCCAAAAGAACCCCGAATCTCGTTTGTGTGACGTACACCCCCACCATTATTCTTAGCTCAGCCTGTTGGAAGCACGGACAAACAAATACAGCAAACCAAAGAAAATAGAATATTGCAACTGCTTTGTGAGAATCAGAAAGATTTCAGAACACATGCATCTCACCATATATATTGGAAATGCAGAAGCATCTTGCCATATATACTGGAAATACATATGCCATGTAAATTTTACCTGGAAGAGAGACGAAAACAAGTCTTATCCAAATCACATCAAAGGAGCAAGAACATGATACACACAGACGAGCTCACTTTTAATTATTTTACCTCTTCAGAAAGTACATTAAGAGCATTTATCAGAACAAATCTCTGCATACTATATCTACTTGCCAATTCATCATATTATAGTGAAGCGGTAGCTTGCGAACACATAGGTCAACACAGCCTGTTCCTGTACCGGTACAAACTGACAACCGACAGGCAGCTCCAGCTCCTCCCCCTAAATCGGGTTCTCCAGCCCTGGTTCCCACCTAAGATTACATATGGATCTCCAGCAAACTCATGTGCACGTTCATGAGCGTTCACCAACATTCTCAGTGCGCGTTACTAGTACCGTACCGTAGTGTCACGCGCGATTTTCCCCTCATGTACCGGTACGTACTAATCCAGCTTTCTTTATTCCCGTATTCGTTACTGTATTAACGTATTGATCATGCGCGCGCGCCGGTGGAGCTTCAGAATTGAGAAGAGTTCACAAAATCTAATCGCTAGAAATCAGGCCGATCGCTAAACCCTTTCTCGTTCGCCGGATCAGTATTTTTGTCCGTACGAGTCGCGCATTTTCACGAAGATATAAGTTGTCCCTTATCCACTTTTAGGTTCCACCCTTTCCGATCAACCACAAGCTGAAAGCCGCGAGAAAGCAAATAACCGATACCAAAATGGCGGCAAACTTTTTCTGCAACACGCCACGCCATGAGTTGGAGCCTCCGACGCTCAACAGACAAAATTCTGGAATCGGTGATGCGTACAGTGTCGCTCCGTCGACAACACATTCGATTGCTACTGTTTCACGTTATCATGATGAGCCCGAAGTCAACTATGATGAAGGTCCGACAGAACTTTACAAAAAGATTGAAGAGAAAGATTGGGACGGTGCCAGTGCTCGTCTTGAGTCACATCCTTTCGAGGCTAAGACTTGGGTGTACCGAAAGGAACTAGGTACTAGCAAGACAAGATGGAGACTTTTGCCAATCCACGCCACCTGTATTTTTCGCGCTCCTTTAGGACTAATTGAAGCTTTGATCGATATTTATCGCGATGGTCCTCAAATGAAGGATGATCAGGGAATGCTTCCTATTCACCTTGCCTGTCGCAACGGCGCATCGAAAGGGGTCGTTTTAGCACTTCTGAGTGGTTTTCCTAGTTCTCTTAGAATCAAGGATAGAAAGGGAAGGACACCTCTTGAGCTTGTTCTCACCAGTGTGTCCCAAAATTCTGAAGCAGTCAGTGCCGCAATACGCACGTTTGAGCAGCAACTGAAGAAAAATGAAAAAATGAGAATAGTAAACGTAACACCTGATGTGGGTGCTGTTTCCTCGGTTCAGGAAGTAGACTATGAACACCGCACACTTCTTTTTCGCCTACTTCTTAAAAAAGACTGGGAAGGTGCCCTCCGACGAGCAGAAACCAATCCTGAAGAGGCAGCAACGTGGATCGTGACAAAAGGGTTCAATGGAAACCTTCGATTTCTTCCCCTTCACAAAGCATGTGTATTGTCTCCCCCTGGAGAAGTTGTGGAGAGACTTCTAGAAGCCTACCCTGAAGGATCGCACTGCAGAGATCAAGACGGTTGGCTCCCAATCCATTGCGCTTGCTTCTATGGTGCCTGTGGGGAAGTCATTACTACGCTTCTTGAAGCTCATCCAAAAGGATCCCAACTGAAAGATGACGAAGGCCGTCTTCCGATTCACTATGCATGCCTGAAAAGTGCTTCGCAAGAAGTCGTAGATATTCTACTCGAAAACTTTCCCAAGGGAGCAATGAACAAGGACGATGAAGGCCGTCTTCCTATTCATCATGCATGTTCGAAAGGAGCTCCAGAGGGAGTTATTGACGCTTTGCTGAAAACATCTCCGAAGGGGGCACAATCAAAGGATGATCAAGGTCGCCTTCCCCTTCATCATGCTTGTAGGAAGTCATTATCAGAACGCATTGTTCGAACTCTACTTCGCGTCTACCCCCGAGCCACTCAAATCAAAGATGATCAGGACAAGCTTCCAATTCATTACGCTTGTCAAAATGGATCAAGTCCAGAGGTTGTCAATATCTTACTTACAACTTATCCAGAAAGTATTAACATTAAGAATGGTTTTGGGCTCACTCCCATTGCGGAAGCAGCATCTCTTGACAATGCAAAAACCGAGCCAATCGTGCACATCCTTCAGAAATTCAAGGATGAGCAAGACAAGATACAGAGCCAATCTGGGGAAAACTACATTCTTGAAGCGAAGTTGGATGTTATGAATAAACGTGTCGATCATCTAGAGAAATTGCTTGTCCAGGTCATGGACATTGGCCACGAGATGAAAGGCAGTGCCAAAAGAGGAAAAGATCCCCTTGTACTCATAAATAAGCTTGCTGACAGACTCATCGCCTTGGATGGGTCTCCTGTAGTTTCGGATTGTGATTCCGCAGAGCTAGAGGGAAAGACCAGATCAAGATCCAGAGGTCCATTTGGTCGAAGGCTGAAGAAAAAACAGAGTGCGTAATGATCTGTTTTGACAGTAACCGTCATGCGTAAATACAGTATTCGTATGCGCATCAATGAGCTGTAGAAAAAGTCCATCACCTTGGATGGGTTCTGTAGTTTCTGATTGTGATTCCGCAGAGCTTGAGGCGAAGACCAGATGAAGACCCAGAGGTCCATTTGGTCGAAAGCTGAAGAAAAAGCAGATTGTTTAGATGATATACTTGTAACGTGGCAAGTAATGTTTTTATTATCATTAGTAGTACTTGATTTATAATTACTTCTTCGAATAATGAATCGATTTCTTGCAATGTTGTTCTTTAGCGTAACTGTGGACACCAGTTTGTCTAATTTTTGAAATCGGCCTTGGATTGTTCACACAGTGGAAGAATACTTGTCCGGATCCAAGGATATAGGCAACAACAAATGCAAAGGCTCGAGCGGCATCACTCATTCTGTTATAATATTACTACAACCAAAAAACTACGTGCAAAAAATAATAATGACAACAGTTAATCTCTCAATGATTTCGTTTATCTCGTCACCAATGTCTCCTTCATCATTTTGGCTGTAGTGCTGCCATCGCAGCGGCCATCATCGCGTTAGTTGCCGCCTCGTCGTGCATGCCATCGTCAACATGCATCACTTTTTCTTCTTGCGGTGCTGGGACCTTCCGAATATCTGCGTCAGGTGCAACAATACCTCTCTGTTTCAGAAGGACTTTAAGGCCTTTCGACTTCGAGCTTAAAAGTTTTTGCAATGCAATTTGATTGCTCACCATTGTTCTCATACTCTGTTCTGTCTCAATCAACGATTCGAGAACATCAGTCTCATTTGAAATTGCGATACTCCTTAAATCTCTCGACAATACATCTATTTTGGAGTCCTTGCGTTGAATCTCTTCCTCTTTTTGTTCAATCTGAAACATCAAAACTCTTATTTGAGTTCTTTCTTTTTCCAGTTGCTGGTGTTGATCTGCTTTCGCAACCTCTAATTCACTTATGGTTACCAACCATTTGTCCTTGGCAAGAATGTGCTTCTGAAGTTCACGATCCTTTGTCTCTGTCAGCTCTTTCATGTCATTGATTTGTATCTTCAACTTTGCTATTTCCGCTTCAAGTTTTGATTGTTTTGTATGTTCCCGTTTCAGTTCCTCTTGGTGATTTTTTGAGACCGTATCGCACGTTTCCTCGTGTTCTCTCAATAAACCTTCTCTTTCCTCGTGGGCTGCGTTTTGAATATCGATGTATGTCTTGCGGCATCTTTTCAAGCTTTCAAAAATAATCCGGTTGGATTCAAGTTCAAGCTGTTCAGTTTGATCAATGATTTCAAGAGGCGTCCTTCCAGCTTGATCCTGAGCAACAATCGCTTCCCAATTCGCAACGATAATTAGGTTCACCACTTCTGGCGCGCAAGCTTTATCGACAGCCAGGTGGAGGGGGTATTCACCCAAGTTGGTCGTCATAGACGCAGACTCGGGAAAAGCCGTAAGAAGCGCGGACACTAACCAAGCAGGAGCTCGTCGCATGCATGCCTACACCGAAAAGTTTTCACATGATAGGCGCACTTAGATTTTTTGTTACGTAATGAACTGTGTGTACCACTTATATAGGGTCTTGGAAAAATCAGACGCACATCAAAAGCTTCAAAGCTTGTGTATCGTACGTACCTCGTGAATAGGTAGACGGCGCCAAACGCTCCAATCAAAAGTTGTGGGCTCTGTCCCACCGCTTCGTACCCATATCCTTACTTGCCGAGGATCAGATTCGATGATATCGAA
This sequence comes from Pseudo-nitzschia multiseries, assembly GCA_037355745.1. Lineage (NCBI taxonomy): Eukaryota > Bacillariophyta > Bacillariophyceae > Bacillariales > Bacillariaceae > Pseudo-nitzschia > Pseudo-nitzschia multiseries. The sequence continues at coordinate 32,608,853 of CM074781.1, read as the reverse complement.
TGCATCTCGCCATTCCATTTCCTCAATGGCAAGGAACAGCTTAGTAACAGAACCATGGTATGTAACTTCTAACGCCTCGTCGCTGCACTTCGACATCATTTTGTCCTTTCTCCTGATTTCACTCTGAAATTTACAATTCTACTCCGTGTAGCCTCAAACTTCGTCGAACGGACGGTCTTCCTTTCCGTCAGCTTTGGACTATTGCAAACAAATGAAGAAATGCACTTATTTCGTGCTTGAAGCGATTGTCGTAGACACGGAGCAAATCTAACCAAACCTGGTTACGTCTTCGACTATCGCAAGGTAGTACGTAGAAGTGAGATTTATCAAGAAAAGAAATAATACTGGAATGATGCTACGCAGTACGAGTACTATTAGTAACAGTGCCTACCATACTCGCAATATCCTACCAAACCCGGTTGCGGTACGTATCGAATTATCGATCAAAAAGGAAGGTTTGTTCGTCTTCGACTATCGCCAGCTACCGGTAATATTGGAAAATAGTGCCCATATCAATGACGCAACGGCTAGTAACACACAGCCCTCCGGAACTGAAATCGAAATGCGCGATTTCTTCTAAAAAGAAAATTCCCAACTTTTCCCGTCCGGTATCGGATACGCGTATCCAATGGGATACCCCAGCGCGGTCTCGGGGCTGTACCGATAAGTACTCGTACTCGTAGGACGTCAACAACTTTGCTGGAGTGCATGTACGTACCGTACCGTAATCTTACTCTGTGCACACCACCATATGGTGCCTACATTCTGTCGCTACCGTACCCTACACTGACTCCATGGAAGATAGGCATGACGGATTGACCAAGCTCTAAGTAAGTGCGTGTGCGTGTGCGTGTGCGTGTGCGTGCAGGAGCTTAAGAGGGGTTGCAGGCGGCTGGGGCCGGGACAGAGTTTGCTGGAATACTACTACTACTAGTACTACTAGTACTACTACTAGGAGTGGAGGGGAGGGGGGGGGGGGGGGGCATGGTGATGAGAGACGACAGCACCTCAAGGGTGGAAGGGCAAGGTGAGATGAGCTTAGCTATTTTCTTGTTGCTCCAGACCACATCCTCTTAATAGTCATCGTGGGCTTGTGTTGGGCCCTGGGACAATGTAGTGAGCCTCAGGTCCATCACTATCCCAATGTCATGGCAGGCATGGGTCACACAAATGAGATTCGGGGTTCTTCTTCCGGGAATCACGCGCATTTTTGGGCCAAACTCCACTGGTCCCCCCTTGTAATTTCCTTGATTTTATGAAATTAATGATGAACTCAAAATATTTTGATGCACAGTACATCTTCCTACCCCACTGGCATATGTTTCCAATCTGGTGGCCTGGTACTGAATTTGATGCCTGAAACAAATATTGAATGGTCGCAATTTCTCAATCTGAATTGGTTCCTCATTTCTATTATTACTGGCTACTGATGATGATCATGACACCTAAATATCAGGTTTATTGTAAATGATGCTGCTACTTGTACTCTCTTCAATTACTACCGGTTACGGAAAGAAGAAGGTCGCCAAGAAGAAGACCCCCCCCCTTGTTTACAGCAAGACATAGAAAGAATACAGGAGTAATTGTTTTGCCTGGTCTTATGGACCATGTTTCATGTAATTTGGATACATGTTATTCTTATTACTACCAGTGTTTGGGGGTAGATGCTTTCACATCTTCTGTATTCATCAGAAAATTGAAGAAGCAAGAGGATGCTAATGAAAAATTAGGTCTAACGAACACCCCTAACGATCCACTGAGTAGTGGCCAAGTAGTGTCAGAGGTACTCGACAATCAAGTTATGTAGAACCCTTCTATCAAACCGATGGAATGTGCCTTGATTGGTCAGGAATTAGTAAACAATGAGGATGAGGATGACTCTATTTCTGATGATAATTGTTTTTCTCCTAACGATGATGATGACAATGACAATGACGAAGAAGTAATTGACAGCGAAGCCCCTCCCCCCCCCCTTTTAAGTGTTGATAGAGAAGTCACCAGCATGTCTGTTGATGATCCCCCTCCTGATTCAAACATGGCAATTATGACACCCAAGAATGCCGGAAGGCACCTATCAGACAAAATGAAGGTGAAGATCAAGTGAATGAAAATCATGCGGAATCATAGCATACTATTAGTTGCAGAGAAGGAATTGTATGAATGGGCTATCGAATCCAAGCATCTCAACTTATTTTCATGAACAAAAGGAAATCTCATACAGACAAGGTCAAGAGTCGTGAAGGGCATTTACACAACTATGCCTGAAATAGAAGGAGATGGCTTTGAACCTTGTCTTATTGACTGGTGTTATAAGAAATCGATTTGTGCTGATGTTGCCGGTCGTAAACAAATCTACTGTCTGGTCCTTCCAAAAGGCGCTTCAATCCCTATTAACAAACATGACGTTGGTAAAGGAAGAAAATCTGCCTTTCCCCCATGCTGAAGACCCAACCTTACCAGTCCAGTATCTGGAACTACAGGGTAATATTGATATAGATGAACTCCATCACGGTGGATGGTGGATCAATACGTGGGAAAAGAGATGCAAAACCAATTTCAATGAAATTTTGGTGCCTATAATTCTCTACATGGATGGAATTGCAATCAACAATAGTGGTCAAACCACTCTTACCCCACTGAATATGACACTTGGCATATTCAACACCTTAACTTGGAACTCTCGGCCGGATGCATGGGAGACTATATCTTTTCACCCCATAGATATTTTCACCCCATAGATACACGTGATAAAGGTAACAAATTGATTGACAATGTGAACAATCTTCACTCTGGCCTTCATCCTACACTTTCATCTTTGAAATATGCCTACTGTAACCAAACAGATGGTATTGAATGGTCTAATTTGCCGTGGAACAAGAAGAAACGGTCTGTTCAAATGAAATTTGCAGTTGCTTATTTCATAGGCAATACTCCCCAGCACAACCAACTTTGTGGTACATTATCAAACAGCCAATACAAAGATGATCTATAGACATTAGGAATTGTCCAAGGGCACTTGGTAATAAGAACACTAGTGCCAATGTTCTGAAGGTTCCCGCTTCAATTAGGTAGGAACATGAAGGTGTCTAAGGATGATAATGGGGAAGAGTATCAATCCGTATGTCTATGGCAGATGTCCAATTTTACTGCTCCAACATTGAACAAAGGAGTAAATGTTGAACAGTATTTCAAGAAGGTTCTCCCACCACCGTGTACATAATGGTAACACGTTTTATGATCTTGATTTTGGAGAAAACCCACATAATATTCATCTAGCCTCACCAGGAGAGAGACTCCATGTGCACCAACTTTGTTGCGCAAAGCAAGCAGCAAAGACGTTCCATGAGGATTTTTTAGGAAAACAACACAGGGCTACTTGGTGGCATGGACCGGATAGCCAATTACTATTGCTGCCTGTTCAGAGACAAATGGAGGGTGACTTTCCACGAACCAATTTTTTGGAATCAATGCATACAGCAAAGAAGGAGGGGAACCAGTACATTGCTATGCTTTATATTCAGATGCTTGTACTTCTGTCTGCTGAAGGTTATCAATTGCTGTTGTCACAAAGAAGAATGACAACCAATCTTGAGAACAGGAGCAGAAAGTGTGAGGAAGAAATTGATGGACGTATTTATGCCTTTGAGTTGTTGTTGGGTATGGAAGAGTTCTTGAAATATACTGGAAAGTTTGATCAGGTTTTCAAATGAGACAAGAAGGGTGTTTTAAATCTCAACAAAATGGTTGTTCATTTCATCAACTGTACAATAACAATCTGCAATGAAGTAAGGGAGAGGGGAATAATCTGGTAAAGAATCACATATATTTCCACTTATCACAGTACATGACATTATTTGGTCCTCCCACTGGATGGGACTCTGCAGCCAGCAAAACCAATCATAAAACTGAAGTGAAGGCTCCCGCTAAGAGAGCTCAACGAATCAAGCCCTACGCTAATCAAGCAAACATGCAAGGGATTAATGGAGTATCATACAATTGATTGACTTGACCTTGAATTTGATTTGTTTGAACATAAATCCACAAAGCAAATCATCCTATAGAGTGTGGTTGGTCAGCCAGGGTCAAAGTTTTTGATTGATGTTATGGATGGTTTGCCTTTCATGAAGTGGGTCAAAAAGAAAACAAAAATGTACCTTGGTTTCCATCAGATGTTCTCAAATTCTGTTGTGACCCCGTACTTCTGGCTGTGGGCACCAGTACGCTTTGAGGACCCACAGAACACAAGGGGTGTGGCAATTATTGTGGGATGAAGCTACTATTTTGGGCCCATCCATTGTTTAAGTCCGATTCTGGACAAGTGTCAAGCAAACATATAGTATAACTGGGGAAATTTTCAACTAGTAGACCTCCTGGATGGACGTGGGCTGCAAGTTTATCACTGTCAGATTCTTTGCTTGCTTCACCTTGAAGGTCCTTTCCCCCTCCTGGAAGTTCTGTCAGCAGTTTCAAATTAGTGCATAATGGTTACTACACCTGTTGCTCTTTGCTTTGTTTCTGTTGACCAAATTTTGAGCCAGAGGAAGAAAGGGAAAAAAGACCGCCATGCATTGGTGAAGCAAGGGGAGTTGTGCAGCAGATTTTCTTTGTTTGACTGCAATGCCATTGAGTCTGAAGTTGCCGTGACCAGAAACCATGGTAGCAAAGACCAATACTTTGTCCTTGGAAATCATGAACAATGGCTGTTTAATTTCATGTGACACAATGGCTGGGTTTGAACACAAGAAATTAGAACCGATAGTCAAAGATGGTGAAAATAGTACATGAATTTAAGGAAGAACTTAAAAAAATTCAAATTTCATACTTTGATGTTTATCGATTCACCTATTTTTGTTTTTCTGTTTTCTGCGATGGTGTTGTAGGAAATGGCCTTTTTGTTTTATTTGGGGAACATTCAATAAGTCAAGGATTTTTTGGACAAGTAAATAGTTGTACTTATAACACTTATTACTACCATTTGATGAGCCCCCATGAGCTGCAAGGGACAGGAATTCGATGTCCACCTCTAAATCTTCTGATAAATTCCAACGCGTATGGTAAAGATGCAGCCAGTGTTCAATCTTCCTCTCATTTCTGTCTTCTCTCTCCTTTTTCTCTTTGTTTTTAAATTGTTTGAGTTTCTGCTTCTTCTTCTTTGACTGTTTCTTTGATTGTTGCATGAACGAATCCCACTCCTATTTGTTACAGTTTCTATCCATGTCCTGGACTGTTACTGTCTACCTCATTGGGTTGTTGTTTGTTGGTTTCATACTCAGTAGGTGTATCGTAGATTACGTATTTCAAACATTCCTTCTCCATTACATGGTGAGTAAGCATTATCCACCAATCACTCAACCGCATCAGCCAACAGACAGGGATGATTACCAGCGTTAAAATGTATACACTTTTTTAATGTGTTCTCTTGCAGGCGGTGTGAGATTACACCATTCCTTTGCTGGGAATGTATGACCATTCCCTTCAAGTCTGTCTCGTTCTCCAAATTGTACTTCTGGTCCCACATCCCATGTTGTTGTAGCACTTGATGTCCTCTGTTCCTTTCAATTCAGGATAACCGCATCAAAGGATACAAGAGAATGATACCCATAGCCCACACGTGATCCATAGCGACAGTGTTGCCTCTTTGACAAACAAGAAGCCTTGTCGATTTTGGAAGAATGAAACAAAGAGAGAATTGGTACAGATGGTTGATATTGATGACACTGAGGTTAGTGGATTGAATCCTCCCTCCCATGCACTATGTGCGTATAGGTTGGAATTATTACTAGTACTAGTAGGCGCATATTATTGACGATTTCTTTTATTACCAACATCAGTAAATCAACTAATAACCAGATGGGCTGGCTTTCTTCTTTTTGGATGAGTAGGAAAGGAGAAGAATATTTTCAAAATGTTGGACTACTGATTTATGGTACCGGTACATGATTAAAGTTTGTTGTGACAGGAGAAACAATAATAATGGTGTGTTGCAAATGAGAGTAGGAAAACTATTTCCAAATTCTTGTTTAAGTAATAATTTATGTACATGATTAACTATTGTTGTCAAAGAAAGAACAATAATTGTTTGTTCTTTATGATAGCCTAGTAGTACAAATATTTCCAAATTTTTGAAGTAATAATTTATGTACATAATTAGTACAGATTGTGACTGAAATGATAATCATTCTGTGTTCCATATGAGAGTAGTGAAGACAGTTTATTTCTTTTTGTTGATAGGTATACACAAATCAATTTTAGTAAGAAGAAGTTATGGTTGTAAGAATACACAAATTAATTTTAGTAAGAATGTAAGCTTATAAGAATAGCTACTACTAGTACTAGTATGGGTATTACTTTTTTGACTTGATTGGTACTAACAATGATTTCATTTATGTTACAACAAGAAATGGCTGTTACCAGCATATTATTACTATTATACTTTTACTTTCCTACATTTATTTCATGTCATGGAGTGATAAATTTCATTAACACTTGTTGTCTTTTTCACTTTTACTATGGATGTCAACACTCAGATCATATACAGAGCCTTTGTCATTGTCGGACATGTTGTTTGAGTCAGAAGAGGACTTGGAATTATCATCTTCTAACAACTTCCCTTCATTGTTGTGCTGCGCCTTACCAGAGTTCCTCCCATGTTTCTCACTGTAATATTGTACTAAATTTGATATTCTATTCGTGGCACAATCTTGTTCACTCACATGTGACGCTTAGAAAAAAGGGAACCACTCATGTTTACCCGTCCCATCATCAGGTTGGAAAAAAGTTTGTAGCCTTGGTACACATCATAATCTTCATACCATTTGGAAACGTATCCATCAACCAATCCGATGCAATTAATATCACCAATGTACACGACTTTCTGACCCATTCCATAAATAGGATATAATATCGATGGATCTGGGTCTTTCAACATGACTTTTATGTCATGCTAATGCAAAGTCCAATCCAACTCTAAAAGAAAATTTGGGCGCAGTTACATCCAGACTATAATTCAACAATTGAACACTTTGTTCTGATTGGTTGTTGTTGCCATTTTGGGATTGTGCGTGCATACTATGCGTCCTGATCTTTGGGAGAAAATTCAAGATGTCTGACCAACAATGACTTTGCACCTTTTGATGTTGTTGGCTTGGCCTTTGGTTTACAAATCACTGTTGTTGTCCAATGTTCCATCTTTGTTGTTTACCTCATCACTCTTATTGCCAATGTCCTGCCTCAGGTCACTAACATTGTCACCTTTGTTATCCCAATTGCCATCTTTGTCCTTTCCCTGGTCACTCTTACTGCCCTTTTCTGGCTGGGGTCACTAACATCATCACTTTTGTCATCCGATGCTCCATCTTTGTTGTTTCCCTGGTTCCTCTTATTGTCCTTGTCCTGCCTAGGGTCGCTAACATTGTCACATTCATTATACAAATTGCCATCTTTGTCAATTCCCTGGTCACTCTTATTGACATTGTCCTGCATCTTGTCACTACCATCCTCATGGGGTGGAGGGACCGTGTACTTCTGTCTATACTGAACCAACCATGGGGGAATGAAGCCACTGTACAAAGATTCTATAGATTTTGCAAGTGAACATAACCCGTCCTGCCACATACAGACCAGTTTGGGATTCCTTAAAATTTTGTAAATCAGCCTTGGTGTCTTTGAAGCATTCCCAAGTCTTGAAGTCCGGCAATGTGTGATATTTAAAGTTCGTACCCTTGAGGTGTTTGAACACACCACTAAAATAGACCTTGTTACCTTTGCCAAAATGCTGATCCACATTTTGCACGTTGGTTTGGGAGAGAAAGACAACTTCAAGCTTCTTCAAAAATAGTTCCACCAAGTGATCCACCAACATTTCTACAAGAGATTTTGTCAATTGGGTAAATAATCTTCTGCTTTCTGGCAGATAACTGTAGTGAGTGAGTATTTCCAGCCATCTATCAATGCAGAGCACTTCCAGGTCAGTAATGAATATCTCACGGAACACGTATGGAATGTGTTCCATGAAAATCCGTTGGTGCAACTGTTGTTGGGAGCCCACATCATATTGAAGAAACTGTGTAACGGATTGATGAATATGGCCAATACTGGGGATTTCCAACAAACCTTTTATTTGTTTTTCTGGATGGGGTTTTTGGAATCTGACATGGGAACATTGAGTTTCAACCCTACCCCCGGGGGGAGGGTAAATGTACAAACGATCATCACATTGAAAGTCTTTTTATTCTTTACCTTCAAACTGTGACTGACCCAGATAACTTTGCTCTGTCAATACCAAATCTTCAATTGTTTCCATCACATCTTCCAAACCAAAAGACCCAGTGTGAGTTACTTTTAAAACCTTTTGAAGAATTACCTTGCAAATATTGTCAAACAAACAAACCAGAGCAATGCTCTTCGACAACATAGGGGCACATAGTACTTGAGACAGGCACAAATTACATGCCCTATCAAAAGAGGCACTTTCTTTTCCCACAAGTTTTTTTCATCAATCTACCATTTTCCTGATGAACCACTCTTTCACCAAATATATGATTCCTTCTTTCATGGTTGCGGGTGCCAGAGGAATCTTGCCTTTGCCAATTTTGGAAGGTAATAGAGTAACATTGTTCTTATCTAAATCAAAATGAGTGTGATACACATTCATAACAAGGTCCTTGTAGTGGAGGACAAAATGGAAGACTGATGGCAAATTGATTGGTAATAACACTTGACCGGTACTGGGCATGTTGCTGCCTTCTTGATGAAATTCTTGTTTCACTGACTGCTCCCCACAAACTACCGTTGTTCCCAAGATGAACAAATTCTCAAATAATTTGGGTAAGAAGTAACCGTAGAAAGCTTCACGTGTCAAAAGTTTTATGTCGAGGTGACACAGAGACAGTATTGGAAATATTCTTTTTGACTCTCCTTGAAATTTTATCCACAGGAAACGAAGTGCCTGAGAAAATGCAGTCCTTGGTTTGGTAGAATTCATCAATTTGTTGCAGACATAATCTTTGGACTCATTCTGAGGAACAAACTCAAGCCTGTCTCTTGGTAGGAATTCTAAGCATTCGTCCCACCTCGACTTGAAATAGTTGTCTAAGGTAGTCTGATTGTAGCTTTGACTCATTGAAGCCTGGATGCCAACTTGGCAATACGGTCATCCAAGAATTCTTTCATGACAGCGCCGTACTTTTGTGAGTCGTGTGGAGAGCCATTGTCACGTTTGGTATAGAATCACAAACCCTGATCCATTTTTTCAGGCGCTGGGGGATATTTGACATTCTCCATGTACCAAACAAGGATCTCCCGGTACAGTATCATGTACCTCTTAATTGTTACGTAGCTGACCACATTATAACCATATAAAAGCTGATAAAATACATTCATCTTTGTCCAAAAATATGTTTGTTGTCTTTTGGTATTCAATATTCTTAGTGTGAGTATTGTGAAATGGGCGTAACATAATAGATTGCCGGTTATCAAGAAGCTCATACATTTGTGAAGAAATTTGTAATAACACTACAAAAATATCATTGCGCGTAGAGGATAATAGAAAATATCCTAGATGTATATGGATTGGTGCCCGTTAACCACGCTTTTAACTTTACATTCTGGTACATATGATATGTATGTATGCATCATATGTATGGATGTAGTGTGTGTAAGTAAGATAGTGTCCTATGGACAACATGAAATACGGAAAATAATTTCTCCAGGGAAAGAAGCTCCAGACTAAGCTTCTTTGAATCAAAACTTAAGGACTGCTACCTGACTGAAGTGCATCTTGTGCTGGTATTGCAACTCTTTGTTGTTGAAATAGGACTACCAGCACCAGTATGAGCAATGTCAGGTCTCCACTTACCTACTACTTACAGTACAATACCATAGTTGTTTTGATTCATTGAGATTGATTCTATCCATGATGATTTTTTACAACACATTTTGAATTTGCCCATTGTTGGTAGTAATTGTAGTTAGTACTAGTACTACTCGTTTTTGCAGCAGTAAGACCTAACTGCTATTCAGAATCATAGTTACTAGGTTTTAGTACTACACCATCAGCATGTAAAATCATTCTTCTTCTTAGTAAAAATACTACTATGCTCATCTAATCACCAAATAGTACCTTCTTCTTCAGGAACATCATGATCATTCAGCATGATTCCATGATGATCATGCATGTTCTTGCTTGTTCTTTTTCTGTTGGGAAAAACCACGATCCACGGGGACAAAAATCATGACCCACGGGGACCCAAGGTGCGCTGTTTCGTCTCTTTTGTTGTGGTTACTAGTAGTACTAGCTTGTTGTCGCTTGGGACGCCTTGGGAGATTTTGTAAGTGGGCGCACCTCTTGTTCTGTGGATGATGCTATTCATACCGTACTACGGTACAGTAGTAGGTTGATTGTTTGCTTACGAAGTGCTCTCAGTACGACGTATTATTCATTAAAGCTCATTTGCTTAATGTGGTATTCTAACGCTCACGATTGAAATTACCCACGATTCAAGAAAATCTGAAAAGCAAGCCGGTCTTCAATATTGAAGACTGGATGAAGAACATATCCAAATCTTCTATGTAAACTGTACGTTGAATTTTGATTCAACGGCTGTTTACTGTTACAAGCTCCCAACTGCTCCTCGGAGTGGTTGACAGAAGAGCTAGCTCACAATCTTAGTTTTTAACCAATACATAAACCTTATTTTAGTACCTTTTTAGAGGCATACGACACTGTTTAAACAGTCGAATAACTGCTTTGACCTTATTACTACCGGTAAAGACTCCTTCAACTACTCGAGTAAACATTACTACTACAATATCTAATAAACAACCACCAACTGATCCTGAAGATTGTCCAGTAAGATCAAGAGAAACAATGTCTTACTCCTTCATCCCTTTCAAGTTTGACTTTGATCAAGAATCTATCGACAAAGTGGAGTTCAAGAGTACACAAGAGTTCAATGGAATGCCTGAAACAACCAAGCTCAGATTCCTTTGATTACTGCAGGATCAACCAAATTACAATTTTTTTACCATCAACAAATTCATGCTGTCCAAGAAGACACTAAACCTAACCACAGGTCCAAGACTTTACGACAAGTTTGTAGACCTCATCAGGGACTACACTGACAAGAGTTGGTGGAATGACTACCTTGCAAACAATGTTCCTCAAAGAACTGTCGACAATTTCTCCACAACCGTTCAAGAATTTCTCAACTACAAGTTTGACAACAACCTTGATGCCTACCAAAATCATCAAAGATTCCTCACCAATATCAAGAAAACCACCACTATGACAGTACACCAATTTGTCTCACAGGTCAACTTCCACAACCATATCATACTTCCATTACTCCCCGGACATCCACCAGACGATGCAGAGATCAAGGAGAGAGAGAGAGAGAGAGTTCAAGAATCTAATCTTCGAATCGATGCCGGAGGATTGGAAACACACCTACCAGCAACACCACTCTCCCCATAGGGATTCCCTCTCTGAAATGATGATGAGATTCAAACGATATCAATATGCACAGGGTCACAAAAAGAAATCATCAGATAATCCATCTCCAAACAGCAATAACAGCAACAACAATGCCAACAACAATCGGAACAACCAAAATGGAAACAACAATCGAAACAATCGAAACAACAGAAACCGCAATCAAAACAACAACAACCAACGCAACAACAACAACCAAGGCAACAACAACAACAGCAAAGGCGCAACATGAATCTCCAATGACTCACCATGTCCGATCCACCCTGGTACCAACCACACTTGGGGCCAATGCTACACCAACAAGTATGGCAACAATTCCAATCAGTCCAACAACAATAGAGACAATACCAACTCGCATGTGAACGATCGCAGTTCCAACAACAACAGTAATCGATCCACTAGCTCCTCTTCACATGGGAGTAACTTCCATGAACCTGAACAACACGTGTGTGTCTTCATCAATGAACCAGAAGAAACCATCCCTGCAACTCCTTGGCCAGATCTCTTCCATGTAGATATGGACATCGATGAAGAATACTACAACACAGATCTTCAAAGATTCCCCACTGAAAACATCAATTCCGACAACAACAGGCAAGATGTTGCTCCCAGCAACACCAACGTCAACCTTGCTCCAACCACAGTAAGTGTCTGCAACTCAATCAACGGGTCCCCTGGCAAGTACTACTTGAAAACCCTCTTCGATTCCGGATCAACCAACAATCTCATCGTGGAATCAGCAATTCCTTCTGGAATCAAGAAACACCTTCTAGACCGACCAATTCAAATGCAGACAACAAATGGAAAGACCACTTGCAACCACTATGTAACCTTGGAGAACACTGTATTTCCAGAACTTTCCTATTTGATGAAGGTCCTACAAATCAAGTGCTTTGTAGTCTCTCAGAATATCAACTACCACCTCCTCATTGGAAGGAAAACCATGAGAGCTTGGAATGAAGATGGACTTCGAAAACTGCACCATCGAATGGTATGAGAAGACAATGGACTTCCATCCTCAGAATTACTTTGACAACAAGTCCTTGCTCCACAAGGTCATGTCTGCAGAACCACATGCTGTTGCAGAAAGTTACTCCAACCAAGCAATCCAACAATCGTATGTAGACGGCACAACCAAGTATGAGAAGACAGATCTCCACAAGTTAGTCACTGAACAAAACCATCTCTCCTACCATGAGAAACGACAAGCCTTGTTACCAATACTCCTCCAAAACAAAGAACTTTTTGAAGGCTTGAATGACAAATAATTAGGAATTTTCCCTAATCAAACGTTCCACATTGATCTCCAGCAAGGTGCAACTCCATTTCATGTAAAACAACCATATCCCATTCCACTGCACCAACAGGAGGCCGTGAAGAAGGAAATTGATCGACAAGTGAAGCTTGGCATCCTAGAAAGGTGCTATGCCACAGAATGGGGAATGCCAACCTTTGTAGTCCCAAAACCAGATGGCTCCTATCAACTCATCAGTGACTTTCGCGAACTCAACAAAGTCACCAAAAAGCTCCATTATCCACTACCAAAGCTCCAAGATATCTTCCACAGAAGAAGAGGCTTCAAATATGTCACCCTCATTGATGTCAGCATGCAGTTCCACACTTTCAAACTTGATGAAGCCTCCACCTGGCTTTGTGTCCTTGTTACTCCATTTGGAAAATTCCGACTCCTCCGATTGCCAATGGGCTTTCTCAACTCTCCAAGTTGGGCCCAAGGCTGTATGGAACACATACTTCTCCACTTGAAGGACATTGAAGTATACATCGATGACATTGGGATCTTCTCAGATACTCTTGAATCCCATTGTAAATTGGTCTCTTCTGTCCTCTCCCTACTGAAGGCCCACAACTTCTCTGTCAAGCCCTCCAAGTGCCACTGTTTTCAATCGCAAGCACCTTGGCTTGGCCACATTATCTCCCAAGATGGAATCAGACCCAATCCAAACAAGATAGCTTCCATCCTGAAACTAGCATTTCCCTCAACAACAATCCAACTTTGGTCCTTTGTTGGGATGATTAACTTCTATCAAAACTTCTACCCAAAACGCGCAGAAGTCCTTGCACCACTCACCTACCTCTCCGGAAGAGCCAAGGGCAAGATATCTCGGACTCCAGAACTTCTTGAAGCCTTCAACAAAGCCAAGTCCCTCATTGCCAACGATATCCTACTTGCCTTCCCTGATCCAAACAAGCCCTTCCATGTCTACAGTGATGCTTTGGATTACCAACTCAGAGCTGTCATCCTCCAAGATGGCAAAATCATCCTCTGCTTCTCTCAAAAACTCAACAGCGCTCAACATAAATACCCAACGGTTGATAAAGAGGTGCTCTGCATTGTAGAAGTCGTCAAGGAATTCCGTATCATTCTTTGGGGTGCCAAAATCATTGTATGGACAGACCACATCAACTTAACCTGGCGAAACCTTACAAGCCACAGAATTATGACTTGGAGAATGCTCCTTGAAGAATTTTCCCCTGTATTCAAATACATCAAAGGCAAAGACAATGTCATTGCTGATGCCCTCTCAAGGTTCCCACTCCAGCAAGACACTCCCAAGAAGAAGAAGGAATTCTCCGGTCCCACTTCCTCAAGTCTCACTCCCGATCCAACGGATGATCCTTGGGACTCGGACCTTGACACTTCAACTTCAATGCTCAACTCAACGGACGAAGATCTTCTCTCTCTGTCCGAACTGTTTCTTAACTACCCAGAAGACATCCCCATGTATACCTTAGCCTTCAACCAACTTGCCCAAGATCAAGCCGCCAATGTAGATGTCTCTACCAAACCAAGGTACACAACCAAAAACTTCAACGGCACCGACTTGCGAGTTGTAGACTCCAACGGCCGACAGAAAATTGTACTCCCTCCAAACTGAGTGCAAGCCACAATCAAATATTACCGTCATGTGCTTGGCCATGCCGGCGCAGAAAGATTGTATTGAACCATTAACCAATTTTTATATGCCCCAAACTTGAAGGATCAAATCAATTCCTTCTGCCGCTCCTGCGATGCTTGCCAACGATACAAGAATAACCACCAAAGCCATGGACAACTCCCAACCAAAGAACACCAGTATGTCCCTTGGGACAATATTGCGACTGATGGAGTTGGTCCCTGGAAAATCAAGATCCCTGGCCATGGAACTGTCTCCTTCAACGGATTCACCATCATGGACATGTGCACCAACCTCCTTGAAATCATTCGAGCCCCACAAGTAAATCCAACCGGCCTCATGGCAGTCCATGCCCTCGGCAATGGCTGGCTCTCCAGATATCCCAAACCAGTAAATTGCATCATTGACGAAGGAACCAACTTCATGAGGGATGACTTCCAACTCCACCTTGCCAACCTTGGAATCAAAGCTAAACTCTGCTTGGTTTGAAACCCACAATCCAATGCAGTACTTGAACGAGTCCACGATACCATGAAGTCTGCGATGAGAATCAAGCTCAACACCAATCCTCCACAGACCCTCCAGGAAGCCACAGATATCATCGATAGTGTCTTTGCATCAGCTCAGTTTGCAGTTAGATCAACTATCAACAAGACATTTGGAATGACGCCTGGAGCCCTTGTCTTCCATCGAGACATGTTCCTACCAATCCCTGTAATCACTGACTTGGCCATGGTCAGAAACAAACGACAGGCTCAGATAGATAAGAATGCTATGAAAGAGAACAGCCACAGGAAGATTCATGATTACAGCGTAGGAGACCAAATTATGATGAAAAATGAAAAGCTCATTCCTGGAGCTTTTGAAGCAAGAAGCAAGGGCCCGTACACTATTCAGCAAATCCACACCAACGGTACAGTTTCCTTTCTCTTAGGAAATCACGTTATCCAACGTATGAATATTCAAAACCTAAAACCATATCACTCCAACTAAAAATTTCTTATCTAAGGAATACTGGTTGCACACGACTTACAAAATTCTGTGCCACCAATTGAACTTTTACGAGAAGGAGATGAGTGTGGTATTCCAACGCTCACGATTGAAATTACCCACGATTCAAGAAAATCTGAAAAGCAAGCCGGTCTTCAATATTGAAGACTGGATGAAGAACATATCCAAATCTTCTATGTAAACTGTACGTTGAATTTTGATTCAACGGCTTTTTACTGTTACAAGCTCCCAACTGCTCCTCGGAGTGGTTGACAGAAGAGCTAGCTCACAATCTTAGTTTTTAACCAATACATAAACCTTATTTTAGTACCTTTTTCTAGAGGCATACCGGTACGACACTTAATGTCTTATTCCAACGCTCACGATTGAAAATTACCCACGATTCAAGAAAATCTGAAAAACAATGCCACGCAAGCTGGTCTTCAACCTTGAAGACTGGATGAAGAACATATCCAAATTCTCCATGTGCTTCTCTATGTGCAATGTACGTTGAATTTCGATTCAACGGCTGTTTACTGTTACAAGCCTTCCAACTTCTCCTCGGAGTAGTTGACAGAAGAGCTAGCTCACAATCTTAGTTTTTAACCAATACATAAACCTTATTTTAGTACCTTTTTAGAGGCATACGACACTGTTTAAACAGTCGAATAACTGCTTCGACCCTATTATTACCGGTAAAGACTACTTCAACTTCTACGCAAATAAAAATTACCACTACATCTAATAAACAACCACCAACTGATCCTGACGATTGTCCAGTAACAAGAGAAAACGACCATGTCTTACTCAGTCATCCCCTTCAAGTATGACTTTGATCAAGAATCCATCGACAAAGTGGAATACAAGAATACCCAAGAAGTCAATGGATCTCAAGAAGTTACCAAGATCAAGATCCCCTTGATTACTGCAGGATCAACCAAACTACAAATTCTTTTTACCATCAATGAGTTCATTCGATCCAAGAAGATGCTCAACCTAACCACAGGACCAAGGATCTATGACAAGTTCGTAGAGACCTCCTCAGAGACTACACTGACTGTAGCTGGTGGAATAGCTATGTGTCAACCAATGTTCCGCAGAGAACTGTGGACAACTTCCAAACCACAGTGGAAGAATTTATCAACTACAAGTTCGACAATAACCTTGACGCCTACCAGAATCACAGAAGATTTCTCACCAATATCAAGAAGACAACCACCATGACAGTACACCAATTCGTAGCACAAGTCAATTTCCACAACCATGTTATCCTCCCATTACTTCCTGGACACCCACCAGAAGATGCAGAGATCAAGGAAAGAGAGTTCAAGAATCTAATCTTTGAATCGATGCCTGAGGACTGGAAACACACCTATCAACAACACCACTCTCCCCATAGAGACTCTCTCTCTGAAATGATGATGAGATTCAAACGATTCCAATATGCGCAGAGTAGAAAGAACAAGAAATCAGATAACCCATCTCAAAACACCAACAACAGCAACAACAATGCCAACAATAACCGTAACAACCGAAATGGAAACAACAACAACAACCGCAACAATCGAAACAATCGAAACAATCGGAATCGCAACAACAACAACAACAATAACCAACGAAACAACAACAACAACAATCAACGCGGAAACAACCAAGGCAACAACAAAGGGCCAACTAGAATCTCAAATGACTCACCATGTCCTATCCACCCTGGTACCAATCATACTTGGGGTCAATGCTACACCAACAAGTATGACACAAACGCCAATCAGTCCAATAACAACAACAGAGACAACACCGACTCGCATGTGAATGATCGCAGTTCCAACAACAGCAATCGATCCACTACCTCCTCTTCACATGGGAGTAACTACAATGAACCAGAACAACACATGTGGGTCTTCATCAATGAACCAGAAGAAACCATACCTGCAACCCCTTGGCCAGATCTCTTCCATGTAGATATGGATATCGATGAAGAATACTACAACTCGGATCTTCAACGATTTCCCTCCGAAAAGACCGATTGCGACAACAACAAGCAAGAGCTTGCCCCTAGCAACGACAATGTCGACATCGACCTTGCTCCAACCACAGTAAGTGTCTGCAACTCAATCAACGGATCCCTTGGAAAGTACTACTTGAAAACCCTCTTTGATTCCGGATCAACGGACAACCTCATAGTGGAATCAGCAATTCCCTCTGGAGTCAAGAAGAACCTTCTAGACCAACCAATTCAAATGCAGACGACAAATGGCAAAACCACTTGCAACCACTATGTAACCTTGGAGAACACAATATTCACAGAACTATCCTACTCGATGAAAGTCCTACAAATCAAGTGCTTTGTAGTCTCTCAGAATATCAACTACCACCTCCTTATTGGAAGGAACACCATGAGAGATCTTGGAATGAAAATGGACTTCGAGACTTGTACCATAGAATGGTATGAGAAGACAATGGACTTCCATCCGCGGAATTACTTTGACAACAAGTCCTTGCTTCACAAAGTCATGTCCACAGAACCACATGCAATTGCAGAAAGTTATTCCAACCAATCTATCCAACAATCATATGTGGATGGAACCACCAAGTATGAGAAAACGGACCTCCACAAGCTAGTCACCGAACAAAACCATCTCTCCAACCATGAAAAACAAGCCTTGTTACCCATACTCCTCCAAAATGAAGAACTTTTCAAAGGCTTGAATGACAAAGAATTAGGCATTTTCCCTAATCAAACCTTCCACATTGATCTCCAGCAAGGCGCAACTCCATATCATGTAAAACAACCATATTCCATTCCACTGCACCAACAAAAAGCAGTGAAGAAAGAAATCGATCGGCAGGTGAAGCTTGGCATCCTCGAACAATGCTATGCAACTGAATGGGGAATGCCAACGTTTGTAGTCCCAAAACCAGATGGCTCCTGTCGACTCATCAGTGACTTTAGAGAACTCAACAAAGTCACTAAGAAACTTCACTACCCACTCCCAAAGCTCCAAGATATCTTCCACAGAAGAAGAGGCTTCAAATATGTCACCCTTATTGACGTCAGCATGCAGTTCCACACCTCCAAACTTGATGAAGCCTCCACCTGGCTTTGTGTCCTTGTCACTCCTTTCGGAAAGTTTCGACTGCTCCGACTGCCAATGGGCTTCCTTAACTCCCCAAGTTGGGCCCAAGGCTGTATGGAACAAATGCTCTCACACTTGAAGGACATTGAAGTATATATCGATGATATAGGTATCTTCTCAGATACACTTGAATCCCATTGCAAATCAGTCTCTTCTGTTCTGTCCTTACTGAAGTCCCACAACTTCTCTGTCAAGCCCGCTAAGTGCCACTGGTTTCAATTGCAAGCACCATGGCTTGGCCACATTATCTCGCGTGATGGTATTAGACCCAATCCAAACAAGATTGCTCCTATCCTGAAACTGGCTTTTCCCTCAACAACAACCCAACTTCGATCCTTTGTTGGGATGATCAACTTCTATCGAAACTTCTATCCCAAACGCGCTGAAGTCCTTGCACCCCTTACTGACCTCTCTGGAAGAGCCAAAGGAAAAATCTCTCCAACCCCAGAACTTCTTGAGGCTTTCAACAAAGCCAAGTCCCTCATTGCCAATGATATCCTCCTTGCCTTTCCTGATCCAAACAAGCCCTTCCATGTCTATACTGATGCTTCCGACTACCAACTCGGAGCTATTGTTCGCCAAGATGGCAGAATCATCCTTTGCTTCTCCCGAAAACTCAACTCAGCTCAAAGGAAATACCCAACAATCGATAAAGAGATGCTCTGTATTGTAGAAGTCTTCAAAGGATTTCGGAACATTCTTTGGGGTGCTGAAATCATAGTATGGACAGACCACATCAACTTAACTCGCCAAAACCTCACAAGCCACCGAATTATGACTTGGAGAATGCTCCTTGAAGAATTTTCCCCAGTATTCAAGTATATCAAAGGCAAAGATAATGGCCTTGCTGATGCTCTCTCAAGGCTTCCGATCCAGCAAGACCCTCCGGAGAAAAAGAAGGAGTTCTTCGGTCCTCCCACTCTCGCTCCAACGGATGACGACTCGGCCAACTCGAACCTTGAAACTGACTCAACCAACTCCGACCTTCTCTCTCTCTCTCTCTGAATTGTTTCTTAACTACCCAGAAGACATTCCCATGTACCCCTTAGCCTTCGACCAACTCGCCCAAGATCAAGCAGCCAACGCAGATATCTCTACCAATCCCCGGTACACAACTGAAGACTTCAACGGCACCGACTTGAAAGTTGTAGACTCCAACGGTCGACAGAAAATTGTACTCCCTCCAAATCGAGTGCAAGCCACGATCAAATACTACCACCATGTGCTTGGCCATGCCGGCGCAGAAAGATTGTATCGAACCATCAACCAATTTGTATATGCCCCAAACTTGAAGGACCAAATCAACGCCTTCTGCAAAACTTGTGACACGTGCCAACGATACAAGAATAGCCACCAAAGCCATGGACAACTCCCGACCAAAGAACACCAATATGTTCCTTGGGACACCATTGCAATCGATGGAGTAGGCCCTTGGAAAATCAAGATCCCTGGGCATGGAACAGTCTCCTTCAATGGCTTTACCATCATGGACATGTGCACCAACCTCCTCGAGATCATCCGAGCTCCGCAAGTAAATCCAACCGGCCTCATGGCAGTCCATGCCCTCGACAATGGCTGGCTCTCCAGATATCCCAAACCAGTAAATTGTATTATCGACCAAGGAACCAACTTCATGAGTAATGACTTCCAACTCCACCTTGCGAACCTAGGAATCAAGGCCAAGGTCTGCTCAGTTCAAAACCCACAATCCAACGCAGTACTTGAACGCGTCCACGATACCATGAAGTCTGCGATGAGAACAGAACTCAATACCAATCCTCCACAGACTCTCCAGGAAGCCACGGACATCATCGATACTGTCTTTGCTTCCGCCCAGTTTGCCGTTCGATCAACCATCAACAAGACCTTTGGAATGACGCCTGGAGCCCTTGTATTCCACAGAGATATGTTCCTACCCATTCCTGTAATTACAGATTTGGCCATGGTCAGAAACAAACGCCAGGCTCAGATAGATAAGAACGCGATGAAAGAGAATAGCCACAGGAAGATTCATGATTACAGTGTAGGAGACCAAATTATGGTGAAAAATGAAAAGCTCATTCCTGGTGCTTTCGATGCAAGAAGCAAGGGTCCATACACCATCCAGCAAATCCCTTTCTCTTAAGAAATCACGTGATCCAACGTATGAACATTCGAAACCTGAAACCATATCACACCAACTAAAAATTTCTTATCTAAGCAATACTGGTCGCACACGACTAACAAAAATTCTGTGCCACCAATCGAACTTTTACGAGAAGGAGAAGAGTGTGGTATTCCAACGCTCACAATTGAAAATTACCCACGATTCAAGAAAATCTGAAAAACAATGCCACGCAAGCCGGTCTTCAACCTTGAAGACTGGATGAAGAACATATCCAAATTCTCCATGTGCTTCTCTATGTGCAATGTACGTTGAATTTCGATTCAACGGCTGTTTACTGTTACAAGCCTTCCAACTTCTCCTCGGAGTAGTTGACAGAAGAGCTAGCTCACAATCTTAGTTTTTAACCAATACATAAACCTTATTTTAGTACCTTTTTAGAGGCATACGACACTTAAATGATTCGTGTTTCGACCCAGTACTCGTACCGGTAGAAATGAATGGACGAATTTTTTATCTGTATTTGTTTTTAAAGAGTTCCCTTTCCTTTCGAGGCAATTTAGCGATCGTTCCAAACAAACACGAATGGAATAAAATACGAGTAGGCAATACAAAAATATTGGCGCTTGCGGATTGCTTCGCTTAATTTTCCCACGAGTCAGAGAAACGATTATTGCTCCTGCGTAAAACAAAAATGGAACACAGTATTGGTAATACCTTCACAACATAATCCATCCTTCCTGACAATCCAAACCGAATGATTGATTCCTGCAACTTCTGTATCAACGAAAGAAAGACAAAAAACACAATGATGATCAACACAGCCTTTCCCCACACTGACACCACGTTTCCAACGAAGTTCAGTCCTATTGCAGTCACGAGGGCATTGCCCCCCAAAAAACATGTTTCATTTTTCCCACGAGTGTTTGTTAATCGCTCGCTTCAACGAAGTGACTTTACAGCGACAGAATTGCAAGCGGCATGGTATTCTATGGACGAGCTCAAAATGATCAAACGTTCTTGTAGAAGACTTGCGATTCAGCTAACGAACAAGATGACTGACGAAGACGACCAGAACACATGCTTTCGTGGTCTGGAAGGGAGAACGATAGAAGGCGCGAAAGGTCGGAAACTGATCAAGCTGACAGCTAGAAATGCAGTCCTTCTCGAACAATACCGCCAACGAGAACGGGGTGCTATTGATCAGAATCGGCTCGCCAATGAGTGCTTCGAACACACAGAGAAAAGTTCTTCGGCAGCCCATATGGTGGCCCTACGAGACCAAAAAGAAGCGATGGCTATTCATAACGAAACAGTCACAGCCCCGGTAGTGGCAACGACGGCATCGACAAGTGGCACTAATCTTCGTCGCAAAGCAATGGACATGTACACGCGAAGTGATAGCATGAGAAGTCTCAAGAGATTAGCATCCTTCAGCTCAACTAGAAGATTGATTTCGGATGCGGTTTTCAAGGTGTGATGGGAATACACACATCCATATTTTTATTACTTCGTACTTGCTACATTACTCGTAACGCACAGTAAACCACATAGACAATAGAATCAAACCATGTAAATCTAGTTGAACTACGAGTAAAACTTACGTACGACGCGCAAGAAATTCCATCAATTCATTCGAGACAAAAACCGTAGAGAGATGACGAGGAGTGAAGAAATGAATTGAAAGAGATAAAAATAAATTGAAGCGTTGATGTAACATTTTTTGTTTAACATGTCAACTTTTTCATGCAAGGTGTAGTGATTACTATTACTTCTCGCATGCGGCAAAATAGACGAGTTGGCAAAGCAGGCCAATCAATGGATGAATCGATGCATACATGATCTTACTTCGTGTTATCTTATTTATGCAGAATCGAGTTCACGTGCTGCCTTCTTCATTTCGTCGCTAATTTCGACAGAATTAGCACTTCGTACAAAGTCGGGAAGCTCGTCAAAGTTCAAATAACGGTAAATGTTTTCATCGGTAGGATCAATCTTTTCCATGTACTTCATGTAGGTTTCTACTGAGGGCAATTCACCTTCGATGGAAGAAATGGCGGCCAACTCGGCACTAGCCAAGAACACGTTGGCTCCCTGTCCCAAACGGTTGGGGAAATTTCGCGTGCTGGTGGAAACGGTCGTGCATCCGGGAGCGACACGGGCTTGGTTACCCATGCACAAACTGCACCCGGGCATCTCGGTTCGTGCACCGGCAACACCGAAGGTACTGTAGTATCCTTCCTCGGTGAGTTGGGCTTCGTCCATCTTTGTTGGAGGGGCAACCCACAAACGAGTAGGGATTGGCTTTGGCGCATCGGCGAGCAGTTTTCCTGCGGCACGGAAGTGACCAATATTTGTCATACAAGATCCAATGAACACTTCGTCGACCTTTGTTCCGGCAACATCACTCAGCAAAGCACTGGCATCGGGGTCGTTGGGGAGAGCCAACACGGGTTCCTTCAAATTGTTCAGGTCGATCTCGATGATTTCGGTGTACTGGGCCTCTTCGTCGGCCTCCATCAAGACGGGGTTTTCCAACCAATCCTCCATGCGGGCAATGCGTCGTTCCAGGGTGCGGGCATCACCATAACCCTCGGAAATCATCCACTTGAGCATGACAATGTTGGAGTTCAGGTATTCGATGATGGGTTCCTTGTCCAGCTTGATGGTGCAACCCGCCGCAGAGCGTTCGGCACTGGCATCACTCAATTCAAAGGCCTGTTCACACTTTAGGTTGTTGACTACGTCACCCTCGATTTCCAGGATGCGTCCCGAAAAGATGTTCTTCTTTCCCTTCTTTTCCGTGGTCAACAGACCCATTTGTTCCGCCGTGTAGGGGATGGATTGTACCAGATCACGGAGGGTGATGCCCGGTTGCATTTCTCCCTTGAATCGGACGAGGACACTCTCGGGCATGTCGAGCGGCATGGTTCCGGTGGCCGCACCAAAGGCGACCAGTCCGGAACCGGCTGGGAAGGAAATACCAATGGGGAAGCGGGTGTGCGAATCTCCACCGGTTCCGACCGTGTCGGGGATGAGCATTCGGTTTAACCAGGAGTGGATGATACCGTCACCGGGTCGGAGGGAAACCCCACCGCGGTTCATGATAAAGTCCGGAAGGGTGTGGTGCGTGACAACGTCAACGGGCTTGGGGTAGGCGGCCGTGTGGCAAAAGGACTGCATGACGAGGTCGGCCGAGAATCCGAGGCAGGCCAGAGACTTGAGTTCGTCGCGTGTCATGGGACCGGTGGTATCCTGCGACCCGACGGTGGTCATCTTGGGTTCGCAGTATTGTTCCGGAACGACACCCTCACCGTTCTTCAGACCAATGGCGCGTCCGACCATCTTTTGGGCGAGGGTGTAACCCTTTGGTTTGGGTCCGGACGGGGGTTCGGGCATGTTGAAGATGTCGTCGACGGCTTCGTCTTGTCCCAGTGCAATGCGTGCCTTGGAGGTGATTCCGCGTCCGATGATCAATGGGATGCGGCCACCGGCGCGGACCTCGTCGAGGATGACACTGGTCTTGAGCTTAAAGTCGGTGACGACCGATCCGTCGTCTCTCGTGACAATTCCGTCGTGGGGGTGTACGGTGATAACGTCACCCATATTCATGTTGTCGACGTCGAGTTCGATGGGGAGGGCTCCGGAGTCTTCCATGGTGTTGTAGAAAATAGGAGCAATCTTTCCTCCCAGGCACAGACCGCCTCCTCTCATGTTGGGGACGTACGGAATGTCGTCTCCCATGTGCCAGAGGACCGAGTTGGTGGCGGACTTGCGGGACGATCCGGTTCCGACAACGTCCCCGACGTAGGCCAGGGGGTGTCCGATTTCCTTGAGTTGCGCGAGCTGGCTGAGGGGTCCGATTTCTCCGTCGACCTCGGGATTGATACCGTCGCGGGTGTTCTTGAGCATGGCCAGGGCGTGGAGGGGAACATCTGGTCGAGACCAGGCGTCCTGGGCGGGACTCAGATCGTCCGTGTTGGTTTCCCCGGTGACCTTGAAGACGGTGGCGGTCATTTCCTTAGGCACCTCTGGCTTCTTGAGGTACCATTCCGCGGCGGCCCAGCTCTCCAGGACCTTCTTAGCGGCGGCGTTTCCCTCGTTCGCGAGGGATTCGACGTCGTAAAATCCGTCAAAGACCAGGAGGGTGTGGCAGAGTTGGTCGGCGGCGAGATCGGCAATGGCCGGATCCGAATCCTTGAGCAATTCGACGAGAGTGGCGACGTTGTAACCTCCCTGCATGGTACCAAGGAGTTCCGTGGCCATGGCTCGGGAGATGGATTCGTTGGTTTCCTTTCCGGTGGCCAGGGCGGACAACCACGTGGCTTTCACGTAGGCGGCATCGTCGACACCGGGGGGAACTCTGTGGATGAGCAGCTCTTCCAGTCGTTTGTTGGGGCTCTCTTTCAGTTCTTCGATCACCTGGCTGGTTTGGGCTGCGTCCAGTGGTTTGGGAGGAATTCCAAAACCTCCGCCCATGGCGGCACGTTCAGCGACGATGGCGTCGTATTCGTCGAGGAAGGTCGACATGCTTCGAGCACCATTTCGTCGGCTCGCGTTTCGCGAGGCCCCGGGAGACCTTGCGGAGGACGGGTCGAGACATACGGGAAGACAGCATGGTTGTCGTTGTCGTTGTCGCTGTCGCTGTTGCTGTCGCTGTTGCTGTCGCTGATGCTGATGCTGTTTGTGGGTTTCGATCAGACGAATTTCGTGATTCGAGTCTCTCTCGATGTATTTACGGTATTGTACTGTGACGAAGGTCGAGTCAGGTTTGGTAATAACAGTAACAGGTCCGGTCGCAGATGGGACTTGCAGGTGGAGCTCAACGGTTGGGTTCTCTGTTGGGGTTTTTGTTTTTGTTTTGGTGTTTTCCGAAAACACATCGAACGCGGTAATTACTCGCACTTGTACAGGTAAGATTTAAGGGTGGGTGTGCGTTCCGGAAGTCTGCAAATACAAAATCTTCTCCCGTCTTCTTCATTGGAGGCGAAGGATCTGAGGGGGAGGAAGATCTAACTTTCACCGTACCGTACGCTACTCGTACGGCGGGGGTCACCTCTGGGCCACCGGTACGGTGCGGAACACACGATTGCGAGTAAGATTACCGGTGATACGGCACGGTACGGTACGGACTCATAGTACCAAATAATATTCAATACTGGTATGTACCGGCAATGATTATCGCGTACCGGTACAGTACGATACTAATCATACGCGCTCACCTGTACCGGTACGTACCGGTACCATCCATCCAAGTTCTGGAAATTCAGTGGATCCGTGAGTGTGGCAGGCGTGCTCGTAGAATAGATTCTTCTAACATTCTTCGAGCGAGTCATCGCTGATAATTGGCTCGCTGGTTCGAACCACCGTATGAAAAACTAATGATACTAAAATTGATAATCCGAGTTCTCCCATATTTACTTTCCTGTCTCCCCCTCATTTTCAATCTATGCGCGCGACGATTGAAAAATTGCGCACCCAATCAATCAGTTCGTTCCCCCCGCGCCCGTTTTTGTTTTGTTCGAAGCCGTCACACTCCATGTTCCACGGTAAGAATACGGCACGGTAGCAGTGATTAGCGTCTCCTCTCTCCGTCATTGTCCTTGTAACATCATCCAATCTATTGCAAGATTATTGTTGTGTCCATAGGGTACGGTACGGTACGGTACGGTCCTGTAACAACAATCCCCGCTCCGCTCCGCTCCGTTCCAACCAACAAAACAGCGGGATACGATATGAACAGCCAACACAACTGATTCACCAATTTATTAATTGCTTGCCATGTCCTACTACTCCCAGAACCAGGATCGAACGCCGATTGGTTTCCTCACCAACGCCGCGGACCACCAGGCCAAGAAACTGCGCCGAGCCATCGAAGAAAACGAGAGCATGTCGTCCGGGATCGCCCTCCGCATCGCCCGGGGACAGAAATTCGAGGAATTACTGGGACGAGAGACCGTCGAAAAATTCCGCGAGGAACTCAAGGAAAACGCAACGCAAAACATCGCCATGGAACGGTCCCTCCAAGCCTACGTGAGCGCCACCCGGGTCGTGTGCGGGAACGCCAACGCCGCCATGAACCAACACGGAAACGAACACGAAACCGAAACTGACATCAAACCCCACCAATTCGAGGACCAAATGAACGTCGATTACATGAAAGCAATGGAAGACATCGAGAGGACTGCAGCTCCGGTCACGCAAGATCCAACCTACGCCAAGCTCTGCCGACTCCTCGGAGAGGACGAGGAACAGGACGACGAATTGGCGGTGGTCAACGATCACGACACCAGCGGCAACGAGATCAAGTGTCCCCTCACCATGGTACTCATGGAAAACCCCGTGAGATCCTCTGTGTGCGGGCATTCCTTCGAGCGGGACGCAATCCTACAGCACCTGCGCAAGAGCAAGAAGTGCCCCAAGCCCGGTTGCACGAACGTCCGCATGACCCCGGACGAGTTCTCGGACGATCCCGACACCGCTATGAAGGTCCGGCGGCACAAAAAACGGGAGGAGGCCACCAAGCGGGCCCAGGCCCGATCTGCCATCGACATGGACATGGACGACGACCTCGACGAGTTGCAGCTCTAGTACGATACAGCTCGGGATTGATTGATCGATTGATTGATTGATTCGCTCATTCGTTCATTCGTTCAGTCATTCGCTCGCTCGCTCGCAAGCAACCACAAACGTCCATCCGTCACGGATGGTTCGTTCGTTCGTTCGTTCGTTCGTTCTCGATGTATGGATGCAGACATGCGGGCCATTTCGGGATTTGTGTTGCGTTGCGTTGGGCGGTGGTACGCACATCGTACCCTGGACTATCGTCGGAGCTGCCACTCGCAACTCGAACGACACGCAACAACGAGTGCCAAACCAAACCAAACCAAAACAAACCAAAAACGAGCCCGTGTCACAAACGGTGGTTGGCGGCTCGTCGTCGGGATTAGAAGTATTTTATGTCACAACGCGCCACGAAAAAAAGACAAAAACTCGTTGCTCGGACCAAACGCATGGATTGGATCGCACGAGGAATCGATTGGATTCGATTGGATTCGATCCAAACACGTCATAGCACTCTTACCGGCACCGGATCGCATTTTGAAAATACACACACAACAGATGAAAAGCATCAACTATTATTATTATTATTATTATTTAGGCTACTGTCCAAAGGTCCTTTGCTATCGTAGTTACTGTAGTAGATCAAGTGAAGTCTAGTAAGTGAGTGTGGTCGCTGGCAACAAATGGCGAATGTCACGAGACCGTGATTGACACAGCACAGCAATGCACCGATGATTCGGTGCCGCCTTTGCAACTAATCTGCCTTCGCGTCGTGGTGAACGATGGATTGTTTTGATTTGAATCCACGACAACTGTTTGTGTGTGTGTGTGTGTGTGTGTGTGTTGGAATCGATTGTGAACAAGGGATTATACCGTGCCTGTAGTCCGATGCTTGCAGGACACGTGCTTGGCGAGTGGTTCGGTGCCATTCCGATGGAAGAAGCAACAACAGCATTCACAGGTTGGTTGCTTGGTTGATTGGTTGGCTGCAAGGGACCATCGAACAACTTCTCTCAACAAGTAGTAGCCCAAAGCAACGCTAGCAAGAGTTCGATGCATCTAGATGAATACTACTAGTAGCTAGATATGTATCCATATCCGCACAATTTTTCGGCGAAAGGTTCAGTCCGAATAGCAACTGTTGAGAGTGGAACAGATTTATAAGCTAGACATGCTCGAATCGCAGGGTGGAACGCGGTCAACTCTACGACTATTCTAGTAAGTATTGGAACTATTGTAACTATTGGAGATAATGCATAGTATGGAGCTGTTGGATTAACCAACGAATAAATGTGTAGTGCTCAAAGTAATAAGACTTACTTAGTCTCAAATCCACGATTCGATCAAGATTCTCTCTCTGAATCTCAACAATCTCAAAACTACTTAGAAAATGCCTCTCATCGCGTCTCTAAATTAATGAAATTTTGCGTACCTCACGAACTTTTGAGGGTAACATAACTTCATGTCGTCCACGTTGAAAACGTCTTCTCAATCTCAAACACCAACCTAACACACAACGTCTCAAACTATTCCCGAACGAGTCCAGATCGATATAGTACTGTATTCAGCGACTGGAACGTGAGGCGCCATACGATACGATACGATACGAATACAATACAACACAACCCCAAGACAAGAGTAGCAAGAAAGTTCTGTAGTACGAATCAATCCGACGGGAAAACACACAAGTGCAATGGAATCGGCACCCACGAACGACAAGCCCGCAGCTGCAAGCGAAGATCGATCCAACAGTCCTCCAGAAGAAGAATCACCCGAGCCTCTGCCACTTGCACCTGCTCTCAGTGTTGAAACAGAAGCAGATACTGATACAAATACAGACGCATACACCAATCACGAGATAGAGAACGATAGCAATCTCAAGGAATGGTCGAAAAATGGTTGGAAAAAAGGTCAAGACGACGTTTGGATTCGGCGTCGTGCTCGATTATCGCAAGGGGGACGAAATGTATGTCATCCAAGTCCCGCACAACCAAAGCGGCGGAACCGATCACTCCCAAAACCAGGTTTCTGGTGCCAACGAGAAATCTAGTCCCGACAGTTTCACGATGCTGTATACCAAAGAAATCCCCGAGCTTTCGGCACGATAGTCCGGCGGAAATCGCCAACCAACTGAACGTAGCATACGAAGCCCTAGAGAAAATGAGACGTCTGAACCTAGACGTCCAGTGCCACGAAGCGGGCATCCCCGGACACGAAATCAACCACGATATGTGCACCGCTTGCTTGCTCGCCAACCGAGGCGCGACTAAATCGCACTTTCCGAGGTTGCAACGATTGATGGACTCGGCAAACTCGGCAACCAGCGAGTTTGACGTGCCAGAAAAATTTCCTAGGCTGCGTAGTTTCTTCAATTCTTCTTCCTCTTCGATGTCAACAACCGGGGCGTCGAACGATCGGGATTTGCAGGAACAGTTTCCTAGTGTTTACAATCTCTTTGGTTCCTCAACGCCTTCGGCTTCGGCATCTACGAGTATGGCGAGCAGGATAAGTGCATCCCTGCAAGCGGCTCCTGGCGGTACCAATTCAAACACCTCCAGGACAACCCAGCGAAAACCTCCGCCATCTGCCTCGCAGTCACTATCGAGCAATGCTGCAGTGGCCTCTGATACGATGCAATCGTCGGAAGAAAATTCAAGGGACGAACCACCACCAGTTGATAACAACACCAACGGAAACAACGGGAATCAATTGGTTGCCGGAAATTCCGACAATACTTCTTCCACCCCCGTTGCGGCAAACACCGACAAAAGCAGCAGCGATTCGGGTGCAACAGAGAATGCTGGAGACGATACAAGCAGTACAGCCCTCGAACAGCAGAATCCAAATCGTATGTCGGCGGATGTAGTTGCGGCGTTCTCGGCAAACCCTCCTCCCTCCGAAACCAAAACGACAACATCGTCTTCCCAAAGCTTTCCGAGAATGAGAAAGTTGTGGGGCTCGATACAAAGCTTGCCCCAACCCGCAGCACTGCATGCACCTTCTTCGTCTGTCATGGCTAGCTTGACTTCCACCACGCGTCAAACACCGATGGCACCCACAACTAGTGAACCAAAGCCTTCCAATAAGGTGGCTTCGGGGTCGTCATCGTCGTCGACAAGCTTTCCACGGATCCGAGGCCTTTTAAATAGTTCGGTTACGACGAGCATATTTGGCGACAACCAGGTGAAAGAAAACGGATCAACAGCCGATCCCAACATCCTCGTAAACGGGATAACCAGTAGCCAGGCAAGCATACAGTCCACCAAACGGACCCCCGCGAAGAATGACAGACCAATTGCACTTCCGCGCATCCAAAAACTGATCGACAAACGTACCCAGGCCAACACTAGCCCTTGTCTGATCTGTGCCGCACCGAGTTGCCCTTCGCATTCTTCTTCGAGCTTTCGAAAGGAAGGCATCACACTCTGCCTCAAATGCGAACGCCTTTTTGAATTGGATTTTATTGTTGATTGCGTTTCCTGCTCGGATAGTACTCAGAGGTCCCAGAACATTGATTACATGATTGATTGCTATGATCGATGCATGCTACTATTGAACTACTCGAAGCAGTTTGTCAAACACATAGCTGCATCCCTGGAAGATCAAAAGGGAAAGCAAGACAAGATCGGTTTGGCGAGCAGCAGCGTGGGAGTCTTGTCGGGAGTCTTGGGTATCGCGGCCGCAGCATCGATCCTCACGCCGGCTGGGCCACCTCTGCTCATTGCGAGTTTGTTCTTTGGCGGAGGAGCCACAACCGTTCAAACCGGTACCGAAGCCATAAACTACTTCTCCGAACCTAGAAAGCTCGCAGACCGGATCATTGCACTACACGGCATGGCCCTCTCGATTTTGAGAGTTACAAGCACTCTCCGGGACGCCATGATGCGGGATCATATTCGAACCGATGTTTACGAAGCCGTACCGGGCTCTGCGGATCTAAAAAATCAGATGAAGGAATCCCTAGAGAAAAACAAGAACGCTGTCGTAATGGGGTCCAATTTTGGTCGATCTCTCACTCTCGGTGTGGCTGGAGCCGAAGTAGGGGCCGTAGGAGCCGTAGGAGGCGTTGTGGCGGGTGAGGTGACGGTCGTTGCTAGTAGTGCTGCTGGAGCTGGTGCTGCTGCATCAGCCGGCGCGGCAGGGGTTAGTACGGCAGGAGCAGCTGGTGCTAGGAGCGCGACGGCATTTTCTCGCGCTGGTACTGCCGCAGCACGGACCGTACGATTTGCCAGATTTGCGGGGGGTGCTCTTTCTGCGGCTGTTTTGGTCATGGAGGCAAATGCGATACAATCCACGTTGAAGTCGATGAACGAAGGGAGCCATTGTGACAAAGCAGACAGGCTTCTCCAGGTAATGGATGAAACGAATGAGTTTCCGTCCACAAGCGACTTGGACCAAGAATGCCAAGCTTATCTGGCTGCATTGGATGCGCGGCCACCTCCACCTGTTGAGGCGGCTGTATTGGACGACTCTGGGACGAGCAAGGAAATTTTAGAAGCAGAATGCCAACGAGTTACTCAAGCACCAGATGCCGAGTTATGCTCACCTGGCGCAGTTATCATTAATGGAGTAAGCTCTATTGACATCCCGAATGCAGAAAGGCAGGAAATTCCGTCTGCAGTGCCTGTGGCCTCTTCGCGTACCTCGCTTCTTGGTGGTTCATCGTTGATTCAACGCATCCAGTCACGTCGGGAAGAACGTCAAAACTTGGCGTCATCAGCAACGGGTGAAGTTATAGCCGTTGCAGTCAATGACACCGAAGCCGGAGAATCAAACATAAGTTTGGTTTTGTAAAGCATAAGCGTTATTTATGGGCATTCAGGTACTTAACAAATAAAAATACTATTAAAAAAGGAATCTGCCCATCCAGCATCTAGAACACCAAAGATGGAAAAAGACATTGGTAATGGTCAGAGACCCTGAACCGGGTTATCTAATCATACCACTAACAAATAGCTGTGACAGAAAAACATAATGGGAATAGAGCAAACTTATACCTGCCATCATTAACTCAGATTTCTAACAACATGAAACAACCGAAAGAGAATCATTAAGAAGATGGTGATGGTACCGTACATCTGATCAGCAAAAAGGAAAGGACAACTCGTAATGAAAAAATACGAAATAGTGAATTTCAAGTCAAAGATGCATTCTTGTTCTAACATATATAGTTTTGTTCGAAAGGTACACGTGCGCATATCACTGACAAATAAGCTGCTATCATCCAAATTCATAATCCAGAGAACCACTTCATGGTCAAAACATATTCAAAAACAAAAACAAAAACACTCCTCTATTGTATGCATTTCTGCCATCTGAACTCCTAGTAGTTCCATCATGCAACTCGTAATGTTGTTGCTCCCAAGCATTCGTCACTCTTTGCTTCGCAATATTTTGTGATCTCAAACCAACACAATTCCATAGCATCAAGATCATTGCTCAGATTGATGATTCATAATGGATGATACTATTATCCATAGGGGCATGGAATCAGAAGGATGTTTTCGCAATCGCAATTGGTTGGCAATTGGATCTTCCCTCAAAAGATACTATTTCTTCAACGATTGTATCCCTATCTACCCGGTATGGACTAATCCTATGTCAGTACGGTATGTACGTGCCCGCGCGTCCTTTCTCAACAGCATGAATCAGGCAGCTTCTCTTTGTACGCAACAGACCATCCATGTGTACATATTACGTACCGACAGAACGAGAATCACGTTTTGATCGTGCGGGGTCATAGAATACGGAACTTATTGGGTTCTCCTTCCCTCCCATGTGATGTTTATTCGTTGAAGACTGCTTCATTGGTCGACTCTTGCCAGCCATAATTATTGTGATCATCTTTGAACTATTCGGCTGGGTCGTAAGTTTGCGAATCAATATTATTGCCCCATTGCTACCAGGGCCCAGGGCTATTTCGTTTGCACTTTTGTTTTGAGAGGCATTGATACTAGCAGCAAGAGTAGTCTTGGCTTCTTTCACAAAAAGGGAATGCTTATGAAATGATTGATATTTTTATTTGTCTTCTCAATGTCATATCGTAAGATTATCTCGCTAGAATGAGGGGGTAGTAATGTACTCCGGGTAAGTCTTACGAAGATAGGTGCACACTACGAACCCGTTATTTTTCCAGGACCGAATATTTTATTATTTAAGTTAATCCTTGAGGAATACGAAGTAAAATACTTGTATCAATTAGCATTCTCATTACAATAATAGGTATTCCTGCACTTAAAATTCAGGGAGCCAGGCAAACCAACGGTCGGTCTTAAATGTATGTTTGATTTCGTAGGTCATGGCAACATACTGCACGTGTAGTAAAAACAAAGACATTCATTCAGCTTATACGACCCAGCGCAACAGCATCATGACGAAAAAACGCTGTTTTCCTTTCTGAACTAAACTCTTTTTTCAGTGCAAGGAAGGTTGACAACAACACAAAACGATTGCGTACTGGCACGGATACGTACTGTTGAGACTCTCGCATTCGTGTTCTTCTCATGAGTCCAAACTTTACGGAAGACAAAACACGAATCGAAAGGTCTGGAATCGAAAATGGTTCGCAGAATTGGAGCAAACCACAGCACCCCCCTCGTCAGGGTAGTAGGTACTCGCTCTAATTTGAAAAGCATTTCGGAAGTACAAACTCGTCCGGATACTTCGGCTGAAAACAACGACGTTGATGAACTGACTAAGGATGTCATGAAAACAGGGAAGCCATCAGAAATTCGGGCTGCACTGAAGGTTAATCGTGCTGCTAAGACCGCTCCATCTGTTCGTGCAGATGCTAAAGCAAAAGGAAATCGCGGTCTCGACAACGAGACTAGATTTGGAACGCAGACTCTGAAGGAATCGAAAATTCGAGCTGCATCAAAAGTTGGCCCTGCTATTGCTACGAGCGAGTCACCCATAAGATCAAGCCAGAAACCTCGTCGGCCATCAGAGATTCGAAGAGCTTCAAAGGCCGGTCGTGCTGCAATTAAGGCAGAATTGGAGAAACAAAAGGCTGAGAGAAAGAAGCAAGAACGTTTGTTGGAGGAACAACAAAGAGCATACATGAAGATGAATAAAATAAGAGCTGAGATAGACGCAATCAAACAAAAGGAGGCCAGAGGAAAATTGTCGACGACGACTGACAGCACATGTAGCAAACAGGTAGGAGATAAGATCTGCAGCAGCAATGGTGTTACTTCCTCCTCGGAGAAAGATAGCAATGATGACAAAAAAGAGAGGAAATTCGACAGACGCCAACTAATGAAAAAGCCAGACCTTTTACAGAGAACGGGTGGTTCATTTAGAGAAAGGACTCTGTCAAAATTATCAAATCTCGTACCTGAGATGCGAAAGAAAGCAAGCAAGCGTGACTTATTTTTCTGTTCAGATGAATTGAAACACACGGATGGTCGATCATCATCGCCTATATCAAAAGATGAAAAAGCGGAACTTACTCCATTTCAACGTCATTTGACAAAAGCTCGGAAAGACCGTGATGTTTCAATGATAAAAGGACCTCCTCTCGCACAGAAAGAAGAAAAGAAATATCATAAGCTAGATGACCAACGGAAGAAGCTGAAAGAAGCGAAAGAGTGCTTTGAAGAGGGTTACCGATTGTGTTGGAGATTCCAAGACAGTCATGGTGTAAGAATGATTCGGTTTCTTGGAACTGTGTTTGATGTATGCCATCAACGCTTTCTGACTGTTCCAAAATTTTCTTTTTTTTATCATAATTTTTCATGAACACACGCAAACGCACACACGCACACACACATACGCACGCATCTTTAGGCATTGAAGCAATACAGGAAGGCTTTGCTGATAAGAGAGGGTTTATTGGGGAAATATCACGAAGAAACTGGAAGGTGAGAATCAACGTTGGATGTATCAATGGCTGCCCGTTGGCCTTTTTCGCGGATGTGTTAAGTTTTGTGCTCAACATCTTATGGTCATCTCTGCGGTATATTGAATATAAGAACTTACTACTGGATCGGGCGGTCACTTTGTAAGCTCGAAGAATACGACGATGCTGTCGTCGCCTTATCTAGGGCACAGCGCATTTTTGTTCGTGTTTTGGCACCAAAGCACAAATACCTAGTTTGGACTGAGGTAGCAATTAAGGATGCCTGTAAAGAGATAAACTTTCCTTGTATAGATTACGCGATATACAAGGCCGCACTCGATGAGAGTATCGCTCATGAAATAAAAGGGGATAATTTTAGGAAAAACAATTCGCCGGCACAAGGTAAGATATTCGGTCATTTCTACCAGTGCATGACTGTAGAATGAAGAACTAACAGATGCATCCTTTCAAACTCATTATATGACATCTACGATAATAGCTATTACTGAGTATCGGGCAGCGATTGAAAATATTCATCAACATCGTCATCCTGATTCTGCAGACTTGCACGTTAAAATTGCAATCATTCTGCGTGGAATGGGAAAATTTGAGAAGGCACTCGAATCGAATATTTATGCTCTTGAGATATATGAGTTATCGCTCGGACCGGAACATCCCGAAACGGTAAAAACCTTGAAGCGTACATTAGAAAAGAAACGGCTCAGCCAAGTATCCTTGGCCCTGGAGGAAAACATGAACCTTGGAATGTAGATCATTCTACTGTCCAGTTCAATCATATGTTGCAGTTAATGGGACTAATGCGAGTTTCATTTGACGCCATCCCTGATATAATATCGACATGTAAATCTTTCTGTACAATGCGACAACGTGGCTTGTGTTGGAGCGACGAAAAGGTGAAGACGTGATGAGTTTTTTTTAGAGTTTGGAATATGCAATTTTAAATTTTTTAGTTTTATATTATTATATTGGTATGGATTCGCGTGAAAGATACATTATTATCTCTCAATGAATCTAGAGCAAGAAGTATTATACGGTGGATAATGCGCGGGTTTCTGTGTAGTCATGATACAGGCGGGATAGGGCATTCCTTTGGCTTCGTAAGTTGTTGTTTCGTTTGCTTTGTTCGGCGAACACCCTATCTGCTAGATATATTGGAATTATTTCAAGATCGTTGTACAACGAAAATATTCATATTTTTCCTAAAGAGATGATTGAAGCGTTGCATCCGCTTTGCTCATAACTTTCATCCAATCAGTCAAATCCTTTGGTCCTTCGGATTTCGGATTGTATGGCAGTGGTCTGACCCCTGAATCTTCGATAGCATGAAGTACAGGAGTGAAAATCTCCCATGATCGGCGTAATTCGTCGTCCCGAACAAAGGATCCTTGGTCACCTCGTATCACAGAGAGTATAAGTCGAGTGTAGGCATCAGGATTAGACAAATCGGGAATGTCTTCGTAGTTCATCACCATTTTCCCTTTCATGGGCGAAAAGGAAAGGCCCGGAGTCTTTATGTTGTTGTGAAGTTCCAATGCTGGATTTGGCTGGAGACGAAGAACCAGCTCCGATGGCTCAAGACTCTTAGAAAACGACTGAACTGATTTTAAAGTCCTTGCAGGTTTGAAGCGCGCCTTCACGTCAACCAATTTTTCGTTAAGATTTTTTCCGGCTTGTAAAATGAATGGAACACCTTCCCAGCGAGGAGTATGGATCCAGCATCGAATAGCAGCATATGTAGGGCAGTTCGTGTCTTTGTTTTCAATTGTCGGGTCGTCAGAATACCCATCGTATTGTCCAAGCAAACAGTCTTCGAGAGTGATAATATCCATGTTCTTCAAAACTTCAACTTTGGCATTTCGGATTGAGTCTGCATCATCGCTTTCTGGTGGTTCCATAGCAAACAAAGTGAGCACTTGTAGAAGGTGGTTCTGAAGAATGTCCCTTATGATGCCGAATCTGTGGCGAAACATTACAAGAAACTACGTTAGATGAAATGAAACGGAGCTGTACACGCCAACATAGACCAGTAATCGCAAGGAAATAGCGAAACAAAAACAAGACAGGAGAAAATCCAAACTTACTGATCAAAGTAGCCCCCACGACCTTCGGTTCCAAATGGTTCTTTGAAGGTTATCGTCACAGATTCAATCGACTCGCGGTTCCACATAGGCTCCCACATTGGGTTTCCAAAACGGAAAAGCATTAAATTTTGAACCACTTCTTTTCCAAGATAATGGTCGATTCTGTAGAGATGATGTTCATCAAAATCTTCCGACAACGACTTCAACAGCTCGTTGCACGTATCCAAATCCCGTCCGAAGGGTTTCTCGACAACAACTCGGGTCCACCCTGTCGCCGACATGCCGACTTTCTTTATCACAACTCCAGATTCCCCAAACACATTGGGAGGAACTGCTAGATAAAACAGACGGTTCGCGACTGTAGTCTCGGCACCACCCTCATACTTGGCAAGGTCTGAAATCATGCTCGTATACGCTGATTCGTCTCCATATCTGTAAGAAAATGGTAAATACTATGTTAGAGGACATCAGATGAAAGCGACGCATAGAACTGTTGTCTCCTATATGATGTGACTTTTACTCTCGTGTTTCCAATCTTCCTTTGCCTCTGTCAAACTTACGTCTTGCCAGAAAAATAGAAACATCGTTCCAAAAATCCTCTGACAATGATTTCGCTAGTTCCAGTCTTGATCAAGTGGGGGTAAAGATGCTGGCGGAGTTCTTCGTGCGTCTTCGAGCTCCTCGCGTAACCATAAATGATGAATTCCTTTGGTAAAAGGTTTTCTTCGAAGAGATTCAGAATACTTGGGTACGTCTTTTTCTTTGCCAAGTCCCCGCTTGCTCCAACGACTACGATCGATAGAACTTGCTGCGAATGCAAGTCGAAACAAAACAAAAATTGAGAATTCATTCCGAAGAATCGACTCAAAGTTGTTACGAATACCTGAGTTTGTGGCTTCGGTTTCGTTCTGATGCAGCAAGCTGTAAAACATCATCTACTCACTTTGTGCCAATCTTCCCTCGAAACAGCAAGGTGGATGGCATCGGGTTCGTCGACGACATCAATCATGTCGCTTGAGCGGAAAGAAAACGTCGAGTCTAGCTGTTCTCTTAGATGCACACGTGAGGTAGACATGATGATATCTTGCGAGTTCCGATTGAAAGACTTGTATTTCCTTTTTAATATCGAACGATTCAACTTTTTTTAGACTTATTGTGAACTCCAGGTGGGAGCGGAGCTGTACCAATGCAATAGGTGCTACGCTTCTCATAAATTTGGGAAATCGAGAAAATGATTCTAACACTGCGAATAAATCAATCAGAGTTGTCAGAAAAGATATCCTGTGCTGTGCTGTGCTGTGCCGTGCCCTTGTTACATTTCAGTATGGATCCGAAATAGAATACTATTCTTTGTTGCGATCGTTTGCATTACAAGGTGAAATAATAGAGAGAGGTACGAATGTGAACACTAAAACCAAAGTGACCGAGAAACGGTGTTTCCGCACTTGATGGATGGGTTCTCGTTCACAAAAAATAAATTCCAGCGCGAACAAAATTACGTGAATGGTTCTCCTGACTGTGCCATGCATCAGGTCTGGCTGGTCAAAACGAGAGGAGGAAAAGCGTAGTTGGGGGAAAAGTGACACACACCAAAATTATATTATTATTGCCCATTGTACGTCTGCCCAAAAAATCGTGCAGCTGCCGATATTGATACATTGATGTTCTCATTTCTCTCGATACTGAAGGTCGAAACTAACTATCGTTCACGACGCCCACTGATACCGGTACCGTACGGTATTTACCGGAAGATACCGGTAGAGAAGGGGAAAAACAAATGTTTCACTTTCCTGTTCAATGCACACGAATGAGGGAGGAACCCCGAGGAACCTCGTTTATGGTATGAATGTATGAGCTATTCGGTACGTAGGACGTAGGTACCGGTACTATTAAATAGAGTATCCACACAATACACAATACCGGTACTATACGGTAGGTAACACCCCGTCCTCCGTTTTGGTTGGCACGTGTCAACCCCTCTCTAAAGAAAAATCCGAGGCGCGACAACCAAATCGGCTCTGGGCCTCGTAAACAAGCAGCTAGAGTGGTACCAAGTAACACCCCTCCTCCCCACAGATACTATGAGGAGGAGCAAAGGAGGAAAGGGGTGTTGGCATGGGAATCTCTATGGCTTCGAAAGGACAAGCACAATGGAGGAAGCCCTTGCTAGCTATCGGTGTTGCTTAGCATTTCAATGCTGCTACATGGGGGGGACAAGGCTAAACCGGTACCGTATTGGTGGTACAGACAAGTACTCCTCGCAGGAACAA
The DNA here is from genome assembly GCA_037355745.1 of Pseudo-nitzschia multiseries. Lineage (NCBI taxonomy): Eukaryota > Bacillariophyta > Bacillariophyceae > Bacillariales > Bacillariaceae > Pseudo-nitzschia > Pseudo-nitzschia multiseries. The sequence goes on along the minus strand of CM074781.1, from coordinate 32,569,440 downwards.
GTACAAATGGTACGGTACCGATCAGTGGTACCATTTTGGTGGTACCACCAGAGTACCACTCACTTTGTTAAGTAATAATTTTTTCAACACATTGCACGTGTTTTTAGGCATACTCAAGTGTAAAGAGGGAGCAAACACGCAGGATTCGCAGCAGCAGCAGCAGCAGCAGCAGCAGGATTTGGTTGATTCCTTGACACCACCTGTGTAGAATCTTGTAGAATCCCTACTACAAGCTGGATTTTTGCTGTTTTTTCCTGGTGGTAATTCATAATTTTGAAATCAACCACTTTCAAAAGCAAATTGCTCCCCGACCATGGGAATAGACCATTTTCACTGCTTTCTTTCCTATTACAACAACAAGAAACCCATCCTATCACACTGTAAGTCATTGCTGGTCCTTTGGTTGGTGGGGGGGGGGAGATGTTTAGGCTTTTCTGTTTCATTTGCCGTCGTCATCGTCACCGCCGTATTCATTCCTATCACTCACGGCACTGCTTCTTCTTTTTGCTTGTTTGACCATGGGAATAGCAACAACAATAAGCACTGGCTGTAAGTGACAACTGTTGGTTCTTGTTTGTTGGGGGAGATATTCAGGCTGTTTCTTTTTTATTAGGAGCTGTCAGCGGTGGCTGCAGCGTCAATTTGTTTATTCCTATCTCACGACGCTGCTTCTTTTTGCTTGTTTGACCATGGGAATAGTGAGCAGCGATTAGCAACCGTGAGAAGCGAGAGGAGCAGCATGAAGGATCAACGATGGCAATGACGATGTTTTAGCAGCAGCAGCCATTAGCGACTCCACTCAAGATGCACGCACTGTGCTGCTCTGATCTGGGGGACTAGCGTATCCACGTTGCTCGTCAGAACCACATGCAGTTTGATACAAAGATTTGCGTCCTCCTCAAGTGCTGTTGCTGCTACTCTCGCCCCAGCATTTGAACTACAAGCATTGCCTTGCTCTGATCTAGGGGACTGGTGTATCCACGGCGTCCTCCTCAAGTGCTGTTGCAGCTACTCTCGCCCCGGCGTTTGACCTACAAGCACTGCTCTGCTTTGAGCTGAGGGATTGGTGTATTCTTTGCTGGTGCGTCTGAACTACAAGCACTGCACATATCCACAGCGTCCATCAGTCTAGGGGACGAGCACTGCATTCTTGCTCCAATTGATTCCAGCGGCGATACGAGCTTTGATACAAGACGCGTCCCCTTTGTACCCGGTCTGCCCAGCAGACTCAATATTCATCACGGTGTACTCTCTAGCAAGAAATAGGTCTACAAACTAGTAATTTTAGCTCTTTTTTTTGGCATATACTCTGGCCCCTAGTCTGCTGTGCATTAGTCTGCTCTGGGAGTATCGAAACTAGTAGTAGTAGGAGAATAGTGCTCAAAATACGACTGGAAATTGCACAGTACATTCTACTGGAAATCGCGTAGAAAATACTACCATAATAAAGTGTGGTACTATAGGTAACACCCCGTCCTCCGTTTTGGTTGGCACGTGTCATCCCCTCTCTAAAGAAAAAACTCCCTTAAGAAAAATCCGAGGCGCGCGCGCCGAGGATTTTTCTTAAGGGAGTTTTTTCTTTAGAGAGGGGATGACACGTGCCAACCAAATCGACTCCGAGTATTATCAGTGGGGAGGAGGGGTGTTACTTGGTACCACTCTAGCTCCTTGTTTACGAGGCCCCCGGCCGAGGAAACAAGGAGCTAGAGTGGTACCAAGTAACACCCCTCCTCCCCACTGATAATACGAGGAGGAGGTAAAGGAGGAAAGGGGTGTTGACATGGTAATCTCTATGGCTTCAGAAGGACGGGCACAAAGGAGAAGGAGCTACCGTATCGTTGTTGCTTCTTACAGTACTAAGTACTCGTACGGTAGCGTTTCGATGCTGCTACAGGGGGAGGAGGAGCTGTTGTTGCTGCTACCGTACGGTACAGGGGGGGACAGGGAGAAGGGTAAACTGGTACCGATTGGTGGTACCGAGGAGTACTCGTAGGAACAAGTACAAGATGTACGGTAGGGATCAGTGGTACCATTTTGGTGGTACCGGAGTACCACTCACTTTGTTAAGTAATTTTTTTTTTCAACGCATTGCACGTGTTTTTAGGTATACTCAAGCGTAAAGAGGGAGCAAACGCGCGGGATTCGCAGCAGCAGCAGAAGGATTTGGTTGATTCCTTCTTGACACCACCTGTGTAGAATCGAGTAGAATTCCTACTACAAACTGGATTTTTGCTGTTTTTTTCCCCGGTTGTAATTCATAATTTCCAAATCAACCACTTTCGAAAGCAAATTGCTCCCCCGACCATGGGAATAGACACTTTGCACTGCTTCCTTTCCTATTACAACAACAAGAAACCCATTCTATCACACTGTTAGTCATTGCCTGTCCTTTGTTTGCTGGGAAGGGGAGATGTTCAGGCTGTTTCGATTTGATTTGATTTGATGTGATTTGTTGTCGTCGTCATTTCTTTATTCAATCACTCACAACACGACGCTTCTTCTTCTTTTTGCTTCTCTGACCATGGGAATAGGTCCTTTCAGCAACCATGGCTCGAACCATTCCACCCAAGAAGAGCAAGAAGGCTGCTCCAGCTCCTCGGACTCGGTCTGCTGCTCCAGCTCCTCAAGTTCTTCGGTCTCGAACTCGGTCGTCATCTACCAACACAAGAACAGCAACAACAACAACAGCAGCAGCAGCAACAACAACAACCCAACGCCGGTCTGTAGCAGCCAGGAATTCTTCATTGTGCAAGAACCCCTATAACAAGAAGAAGAACCCCCCTCCCCCTCCTTCTGGATCTCCAGCTACCACCGCCGGGAAAAGGAAGAAGAAGCGGGCTCGTCGGCCCCTACCTCTTTCTGCCTCAAGACCACCACCAGTTGCTTCTTTGGCGCCAGTCGCTCGTCCTTCTGGTGCGCCGGCTCCTCCTTTGATGCTGGATCCGGTTGCTCCTTCTGTGGCGCCGGTCGCTCCTTCTGTGGCGCCAGTCGCTCCTTCTGTGGCGCCAGTCGCTCCTTCTGTGGCGCCAGTCGCTCCTTCTGCTGTGGCGCCAGTCGCTCCTTCTGCTGTGGCGCCGGTCGCTCCTGAACAAGACAACAGCAGTGACGACAGTAGCACCACTCTCTCTGACTCAGATTCAGATGCAACTACAATTCAAGATCATTCCAGGGATCTGGGAATTGCAGTGGAACAACTCCATCTACCTCCTGCGGTCACATTTTCTGTTCCAACTGCTCTTGCTCGCAACAATATTGAAGCTACTACACCTGCCCCGTTGCCCCAGGAATTCACATTGGCGTCCATCCTCACTGCTCTTGAGGGCAACAAACTTTCTTTGGGGCCAAATACAGAGAAAATCAAGGGGCTTACCTTCAACACTACGGCCCATGAGAAGAAAAAGAAGAGGTTTCTAGCAGAGTTTTTCCGATCCCTTGCTGCACATCCACAGGCTGCGCCACTCGCAGAACTGATTCCAGATCCGGAAACACCATCTTTAATGAAGCACCGTTTCTTCATTCAATGCCGTGCTCCGCCGTCTCCAAACAAGCTTGCTCTCGTCAACTACTGCATGCTCATCTATTCTATGAATCTCTACAAGGTGATATATCGCAACATGGATCTATCAAAGGACGCTAAGTTGTATGCAGATGCTCAGTACCACCCTAACTCTGTGAACCAGCGGATGAAGTGTCTCTTTGCCATTTTTGGCAAGGAACACATCAACTACTCTCTAGCCACCGACTTCGACCACCCGGGTGGTTTTCAAGCTTACTGGAAGAAGAATTTTGCGATCACTGGCGAGCACAGGAAATCCTACGGCAAGCTTCCTAACAAGGCCCAGTTTGATCCCAAGTGGTTCACCAAACGGTGGAAGGCTGTTCGTGACCCGAAGAATCCACTCGATCCGTTCAACAACATGGAGCACTATGTATGGTGTGCAATGGAGAACATTATGACGGAATGGGCTACTCGTGGTTGCAAGGAACCTGCTTCACTTGTCAAGGAAGATTTTGAAACCGGACTCATTCAGGAAGGGGAATTTGCTGGCATTCCTTTTGTTCGGCTCAAGGAAACCTACAGTGGGCAGAAAAACTGTGCTTTATCTCTCAAACACGACGTCATTGACGAGGAAAACACTCGGAAGAGAACCCTTCCTTGCCCCTACAGTTCAGATGCTCTTTCTACGTACCAAACTACCATCAAGCTGCTTTCTATGGTCCCTGATGACTGCCAGAATTCAAACAGGATCTTCAGGAAGCCCGCGTCGAAGAAACAAATCAAGGCAAGTGTGTGTGTGTTCTGTTTTTTGCGTGTCGCGTCTTTGATTTTTGCATATCTAACCATCTCGCGCTGCTTTTTTCTCTGTCTTTGCAGATATGGGAGAAGGAGGGCTGTTCTTGGAGGTTGAATCGCAGTGCAAGCAAGGTGATTGGTGTTCACAAAGTCAATGAACTATTGGTTCAAATTGCTATTTGGAGTGGTTACGATAACCCTGAGCGCTGTACTGCCCATGGGAAGAGACACGAGGCACTCTCCAAGGTTGCCAACGCATCTGTCTGTCCATCTCTCATCAAGGGTATGGGTGGGCATGCCAGCATTGATATCACCACTAGGTACATCAAGCCAAATCAACAGGCTATTGATGCTGCTGTTCGCGCCAAGCATGGATCCCCATCAAAGATTGCACCTCGCGCGCCATCTCCTGCACCTCGCGCGCCTTCTCCTGCTCCGGCTCCAGCACCAGGTCCAGCTTCACCTGCAGAAGAATCCCAAGCGCCAGCCCCATTTTTGGATGAATCCCCCCTGCTGTCCATCCAACACTCCTTTGGTGACCTCTCCAAGGACTCAGTTTCTTCTGATTTTGCTGCTGGAGCGTTGGGGTTGATGACCCAGCAATTTGAAGTCCCCAAGAAATCTCCCCCGGCCTTTCCCTCCAATATCTCTCTTGGTACAGGGGAAGAGCCTTCTCCTGTCCCTATGCCATTCACTGATCGCACCAATCAGTGGCGGGAACACGATTCGCATCGTGACTACCGCAATGAGCCCCATTACAACAAGGATCATGATCGCAGCAGGCTACGATACGAGCATTACAACCGGTATGAGCCGCTGTACGAAGGAGAACCACCACTACCACCACGTACTGAGTCTTACGAGCCGCGATACAAGGAAGAACGAAAGCCACGCCCTCAAGACTCTCGTCGTGTTTCTTTTGGTGAAAACCGGTCCTACTACTATGAGCCGCGATACGAGGAAGAACGCAAGCCACCACCGCGTCAGTCCTACAAGCCGCGATACGAGGAAGAACGCAAGCCACCACCGCGTCGGTCGTACGAGTCGCAATACGAGGAAGAACGCAAGCCACCACCACGTCGGTCGTACGAGCCGCGATACGAGGAAGAACGCAAGCCACCACCGCGTCGGTCGTACGAGCCGCAATACGAGGAAGAACGCAAGCCACCACCACGTCGGTCGTACGAGCCGCGATACGAGGAAAAACGCCCCTCTCTTGCTGAAAGAGGCTCTCACGCGCGTCGTCCTCCTCCTCAAGAACGTTCTCTTCCTCAAGACCCCCGCCGTGTCTCCGTTGGTGAAAATCATTACCATCGCTATGATGAGCAGAATGGTGCATGGGGTCCATCTCCCGTGGAAGTGTTTTCTGGTTATCCTCCTTCGATTGGCAGGCCATCTTTTGCTTCCACAGACCCAGAAGTGGAAATTACGGAGGTTCACCGCCCTAGTGCTTGGGAAGATGTGGAGCTGCCTGAATGGGGATCGCAAATTCGATGGTAGCAAGTACGCGTTTTTTTGGTGTTTCTACTGCGTTCAAGTGCAAAATTCCCTTTTTTGTGGCCATTTTGGGCCCAAAAGCCTCAATATTCATCATGGCTTGCTCTCTGGCAAGAAATAGGTCTACAGACTAATTCTAGCGCTTTTTTTGGCATATACGCTGGTCTCTAGTCTGCTGTGTATTAGTCTGTTCTGGGAGTATCAAAAATAGTAGTAGGCGAATAGTGCTCAGAATACGACTGGAAATCACGACAGAAAATTCTACTATTCTACTAGAAATCACGTAGAAAATAGTACCAGAAAAATTGTGGTACCAGAGTACCACTTTTTGGTACCGGAGTACCACTTTTTGGTACCGGAGTACCACATTCTGCTACCAGAGTACCACTCCCTCCTCCAACCGTTGAGCGAGTTTTAAACGCTCATTTTTCTTGGTACTTAGGAGTGAGTACACGTGCTCGTCCGCCGAAGCCATAGGATTACCGGAGTACCACTTTTGGTACCAGAATACCACCATCTGCTACCGGAGTACCACTCCCTTCTCCCACCCATTGAGCCTGTTTCAAACCCTCATTTTTCTTGGTACTTAGGAGTGAGTACACGTGCTCGTCCGCCGAAGCCATAGGATTACGTACGTACCATGTGATATAACATTACCAACTCCCAATATCCCCCTTCGCACGTGAACATGGTGACTCATTGGACTTGCTGGGTCTTAGGGAAGTACAGTATAAAAGTAACACCATGGCTCGTACGGGAGAGCACGTGCACTCACAAAATCGATGCCTAAGTAAAAAAAATAAAAGGGACTCGCGAGTTTAAAACAGACTCAACAGGCGCAAAAAAGGTGCGGGGAGGGGGTGTTACTTTGGTAATTTCGATGGTACTTTAGTAATTTCCAAAATATGCCGTAGAATTGCTACACGATTGCTAGTAGTGTTTTCTGCTCTGACAATAGTATTATTTTCCTTCTGAATCCGGTCTGTTGAGAGTCTGATTCAAAGGCTTCTGAAGAATAGCAACGCTGTGTTAGTGTGTTAGTAGACGAACGATTGTACTCTACGCGTGGCAATTGTGGTTGGATACTTTCGACAACGGATAATCAGACTACAGGCAAGACTATGGAAACGCCAGATCTCTTCTTACTGTGAACTTGTTCAGATACAGCAAGATAGACCTTAGTAATGTAGATTACAGGTAGTTGATAGCAACTAGTGTGAATTTTGGGATATAAATCAGTTGAATGTTAAAAGTATGACATAAAGTGAAATCTTGCCGAAGTGCAAGATATCTCTTTTATTGAGATGATTACGTTGCAACTGCTGTTGCGTAATGATGAGATTACTCGCTGATTATTTCCGTACATGCATTGGTCGTTGACCGTATATATCTGTATGTATATATACATTGTGTGAGAATCACACGCCAACGGTTTTCTTCTCTTGTTCCGTTAGGAAGACCCTATGATATGTTTATCATTATGATCAGGAATTGCTCCCGTAGCTCGTGTGATACTTTATGAAATCAGAGTTTGCTCACTGAAGAACAAGGGCAATATTATAAACAGAGATTGCTCACAGTCAATGCGCAATGGGAATCAATGCTCCGTGGGAATCGATATGCCGTGGGAATTGATTACTTTGATTGATACGGGACTCATTGATTCGTACAAATAGAATATCTACCATAGGGTAGCTTTGGTACTTCTGGACACAAAAGGAATTTAATACTCCCCATGTTTCCTTGTGAAAGGTCATCACGTTTTACATGATGCTTCCATCGTCTTGGAGGAGGTCGCGGGTATTCCCACAGAAGTGGACGATGGGCTTTAGCAGTGGATACACAACTGAGTGTCCCCAATGCTTGGTGAGAATATCTGTACAGTTATCTTTACCAGGGATGTGCAGCATTAGAATGAAGCCTTTTGCTATCATGCTTTGTACAGTAGTGAAACGATAGGATGTTGTGACGCTTATGCAACCTTGCGTAAGGAAAGGTTGACGTCTGAATCATCTTCTCGTTGTCTCCCCATGAGTAGGAGATGTCATGGACTCGTGTTCTGAGGTATCGGAATGAGTCACGTAAATCAACGATTTGCTTGATGCAAGTTCTTCCTGCAACGAATTCAGCTCCAAAGGTGGCTGTCTCTGTAGTAGCTCGTTTCTTCGAGAACCACATCAGTAGGAGTCTTGTTCGCAAAGTGAAGGATGCCAGGTTACAGCCTTACCACTGAGAATATCATGCATGAGATTTGCATCATAGAAGTGTGTTAACACTACTGTCTTCCCAAGTGGTGCAGGAGTGTCATCGGGTAGCTCTTCAGAATGCTCCCCATAGACGGTGTTGGACCAATCGATGGTGTCAGGTTTAGTCAGTATAAAATCTGGGGGTTCCACACGGAACCTGATCTTAAAATGTCTAAACTTGGAGATATATCCGTAGATATGTTTGGCACGATCAAGGTGTCCGTCTCGTGGTTGAGCTCTGAAACTCGAGAGTGTCATCACGGCTGTTTGAACATCAAATCGTCCAATGGCGATGATCGATTGGAGTGATCCGATCATGCTTTGGTATTTCTGGATACCAGTTTCTTCAAGAAAGGCCAAAGAATCCAATTCAGGATGATCATTTTCGGCGATGGGCAATTGGAACCTAGTGTTAGGTTTACATCCAAACATTTGTTCATAAGATGCTTCCTTCTTTTTGATGAACTTGATGGGATTCATACAAAGAACACCATGTGCGTCTTGCTCAAATCCACAGCCCAGATGAAAATTCATAGGTCCGGATCCCTTCAGTTTGAAGTTGTATGGCTCTGCCTGTAAGATTTCCAGGAACGAATTGGGATCTGCCATGCAAAGACATAAATCATCGTCATATGTGCATATGAGTTCATATACACGTTCCCCATGCTTGTTCATTCCAGGCTTGAGAAAGATTTCTGGTTCAGTGCGGGATCTTTCGAAGCCGAGTTCAATAAGGCAAGCTGCTAGTAAATCACCAAAGCACTTGCCCGATGATCTGAGTCCATATAAGACCTTGTAGATGATCAATAGATGACCTTCTAGTGATCCGAATTCTGGACCTGCCTTGATGCAGACTTTCTTGCAGGTTACTGCTTCAAGGTAAGCATTACCTATATTGGTACCCCATGCTTCTAGGCTGTTCAGTTCAGCTAGGAACAGACACATACGTAGACCGCGGAGAGATACGACACCGGCATAGTCACTGTGGACGGGGGCTTCAGTGAGATTACCATTTGCAACAAGACGAGCCTTGTGTCTACCAGTCATGTTTGACAGCATATATCATGTGTACCTTGATCTGTTGGAACCCATTTGGGATGGAGCTTGCCTTGTACACGCCTTTATCGATGAATGTATTGTATTCCTTGAGCTGTTCCATTTCAAGAGTGGTGGCGTCTTCCCATTTGTGGTTTCCGTTGGCTTGATCAAATCGGAGGGCTTCTTTGTGGTTACGAGGTACCTTGAACCCATATTGGTACTGTGGGGTGGTACGGAAAGACCGAAGTTTAGCTTGATGCACGAGCCGGTCAAGTTTCTTGGTTCGCCGTGCTAGGTTGGTGATTCATTTGAGACGTTTCCAACCTGGGAGGTCAAGCAAGTTGTTATCTTTCCCATATTTGGCAACGGTAACAGGGTCATCAGCTGCAATGTTGGCTAATGGTTCATATGTCCGTTCCATGTTTTCCCATTCAATCCAAAGGTTATACTTGGAGCCTTTGTACTGAGGGTGTTTGTTATCCAATGGGCCTTGGTGTCCCAGGATGCGGCGAAACGACCAAAGTTTTCCATCTTCTTGGGTCGAATCACGATGGATGTAATTCATGACATCATTGTATGCAATGATATCGTCAAGTTTGTCATCAGAGTGTTTGCACTTGAATTTGATGAAGTTGTTATTGCGTTCAAGACTGTCCTCTACATCGACAATGGTAAGGCGTTTTCGAGTACCATCTGGGTTGGTTACAAGAAAAGATCTTCCTTGTAGATCGGCAATTGGGATCATCGGAATGGTAAGAGGTTTACCATCATCGTCAAATTGTGCATTACCTTCTTCATTGGTAACAACTACCTGTGATGGGTCTACTGAAGGAGTAGCAGGGTTGGTGTGTGGAGTTGTGACGTCACTAACATCAAAGTATGCTAGCTCCGGTGGATCAAAATCATCTTCAGTAAGGAGAGCGCCATCGGATGTCTTGCTGAATATGTGTGCCGTAGGAGGACCATCAAAACTCTCCCCATAGTTGTTAGGGGGTGGAGAAGGGGACCAGCTTGGGCTGTCATTGACCTTCTTATATAGAAAGCTCGGTAACGAGGGGTGGGCGGGTGGTTTGATAAGAACCTGATTACCAGATGCGGGAGGTTGACTATGGTCGGGCAGCTGAACAGGAGGTGTTGGACCATGTTGCCCGGTAGGTACAGACGGCGCAGGGGCGTCATGTTCCGCAGGAGGGTTGAGGCTTCGATCGGTGTCGGGGTCCGTAGTTGAGATGCCAAGAGGAGGAGTAGCTGGGACGTCCTGTGGTTTAGAATCTGCATGGGAACTATCTGTAGTGGTATGCTTCCCATGTTTCGTGAGTGTAGGAGCGTCACCAGTGGCGTACAATCGAGGTAATGAATCCTTGGCTTTACGCCATTTGATTGAAGCCGTCATCTGTAAAGAGGCCAGCTCGTTTATTGCGTGACTCAGGTGTAAGAGCAGAACGTACACCAGAAGGGTCAAGCAATTTGTTGGTGACGGGATCCCAGATTCGGAAACAAAGTCCATTGCCCACATGTCCGGCAATGCCTACGAAATGACCGAGGCGTTCAGTAGACTGAGTACCGAAAGGGGAGTCATTGGTCTTGAAATAAACAGGTTCAAACCAGAAGAAACTGGTATACACACTGATATCGCCAAGTGTACCAGTAGCAATGAAGATTGGTTGTTTGTCCGACAGAGTAGGATCAGAAATAACATTGAGGAGTCCGGCAACGTATGTCATGCACAACAACCAGAGATGTGGTGGTGTGTCTGTACGGTCCATGGCGTCGTTCAAATTGATTCTGGTGTTGGTGATAGGGTTCACTTTGCCAGAGTCCAATCCATAACATTTTGAGATAATCGATGACCCTCTTACTAGATTGGTAGTTCCCATGATCACATAAGAGGCGAAAGAGGCCTACCCCATTTTTGAACAAAATTCTGAAAGCATGATAGAAAGTCGCCGGTGGTGGGCATCTCTTCAACATGTATGATATGAGACTTCCGACCAAAAAAGATCTGGGCAAGTTTGGAACCGCCATCAATCGCTGGGACATCGGAATAAACAGCGTCAGACAAGATGTCGTCATTGAATGGTGGAACGTTCATTGCCGGCTGGGGGGAATGAAAACATTTGAAGATGTTACCATCAGGGCTAACCGCTAACAAACCATATTGCGTTGAATTGTCAAAGGTAGCTTTGATGCGATCTGTAGAAACCCAGCAAAAGAAGGGTTTCAGAGATAAGTAATCATGTTCGTTGGGATAGAGTTCACGGGGTGTAGTTGCGATACGTGTAGCATCACTAACAGTACAATCCGTGGGAAAAGCGGTGACCGCTTGAGAGGTTGGAGGGGAAATGCAGCATGCGAGGCGCTCCTGATGAACGTAGTCGGTAGGTGTAAGCCAGAAGGAGCGTTCATTGGTTCCATGATCATCGATAGGGAGAAAGGGTGATTGAGTACAATGACTGGAGTAGGAACTGAGAGATGTAACCGTGGATGAGCCAGGAGATACAGAGATATCTAATCCTTCAAGACAATGTGGATTTCTGTATTCGTCGTATTTGGGATATGGAAGTTGTTGCGACTGAGTAGGATATTTCTGAAGAAAGTGTTCATCTTTAGCACTGATTGTGGTATCGAGAACGGATGGGTCCCAGTGTTTATTGGATGTCATGATAACATGTGGGAGCGTGTCGAATTCAACAGTCGTATACTTTCGCATGGCAAGGTATGGTAAACCATGTCGAATGCTGAGAGGCAGTGCATATCCATTGGAGGTGGTGATTACCTGTCCACCGCCCGCTTTGATGGATGTGTCATCGACATTGGAGAAATATGCTTCCATCTGGCCAGAGGACAAAATAGAGGGGTGTCGTCCCGTGTACGCACATTCATTGAAAATGAGGATGATGGGACCTCTATTTGAAACGGAATAGGCTCTGCATGTTGCAATGGGAATATTCTGCACTTGGTGATTGTTGATGCCTGTAACATTGACATATTGGGGCGGAATATCTTTGGAGATGAGACATGCATCATTACCGATGATACAACCATTTGCACCGGGGTCCACCATAGCGAAGCCAGGATTGGTGACCGTAGCTTTGTGGGCACGGTAGGTGTACGATGGTATTTGATTATCATGTGGGAAGGTCAGATCATCGTCAGGGTTATACCACTGATGAAAATTGACGGAATAAGAGGGTTTTCCCACAGGTATCTGAGTATCACCGTCCTTTTTGTACCAAATGTCAGGATTCTCAGAGAGGAATCTTGCGGGATGTGCAGGCGACACGGAGGACTTGAGGGGTCGTTGATCCTTGAGGGAAGAAATCTGAGACTTGTATACTCCAAGAGATGCATGGAAGACGCCTCTACGATCATTTTCCACAGCGGGATGGAGGTCTGCAGAGGCATTGGTATGCGTGTCACCGCTCGAGGTATCATCTTCAAGGAATGAGACGGAATGCCCATGTGTATATGCCTTCCAGGTGATGGGTTTGACGGCATTGGGATCTGGTTGACCACCAGGGAGCAATTTGTGCCGCAATGATGCGACCACTATTTTCATGCCTTCGGGGAAAAAATTCAGCCAACTCTTCATGTCCTGACGTGATAGGGCCTTCCATATGCCAGTGGGCAGGCGTGTGGTAGGGTCAGGTGAACGTCCAGCCTTGAATACCGCATAGTCTTGGTAGTCACCTTCAAATTCGATAGGAAGAGCATAGTCATCAGAATTTTGGCCTTGTTCAGGTGAGAAGTCATGTACATGTGCCCGTATTGTGGACTTTGGGGCCGACATTGCGGACTAAGAATCAAGCCGAGTCGCTTCAAGTAGGAGCGTGATCTTGAGTTTATGAATAGCAGCTGCTTCGGCGACTGCATCTGTCACGGTACTATTCATGCCGCCTGGATCCTTGACTTTAGCAAACTGTTCACTTAGCTGAAAGCTGGAATAGCATGCCTGACATAATGCTGATTTTGCAGTATGGTACTCAAGGGGCTTGTTGGGAGGACAAAGCTTGTTGAGGTGATTCAATTCTTCAAACCAATGTGTGATAAACTTCACTTTAGATTCTTTCCAGTTGCTGAGATTCAACTTCAGCAAAGCTTGCAATTGAGTCAAGTTGTCATATACTTTGGCTTTTGATTCGCTGTGAAGGTTCACAAAATCAAAATATGCTTGACGTCCATTGCGTGTGAGGGAATGGCTGTGAACGCATGACGCGGATAAGTCACTTTTGAAGACTTCCAACATAAGAACCCAGAAGAAGGCACACTGTTTGACGAAGAGGTCACGTGTATAGCCTTGTAGTGCAGCAGGAGGCCAAGTTTCATCAAGGAATGTTTTGGTGTCAATGTCGTATGCCTCGAGTTTAGCCTTGAAACCCACGAGCCAATGTTCAAATCTTGAGTCATTCGTGAGGGGCATGAAAGACTTTTCATCCCATGATTTTTGGCACCAAGATTCATACTTCACTTGCTGAGGTGACTTTTAATTGGTTCCCGGGGGAGGAGCTGGGGGATTCAGGACAGATTCATTCTGAAGGCGCAGCGCGCGTGCCATACGGAAGGTTTTGAAGCCGTCGTATGTATATGACGTTACATCCTTCCAATTCTTTTCGTCCTTGCGCAGATCATTCGAGAATTCCGCAAGTGCTTCTATGGTCTGTTGGATGGACCGATGGAGCTGGGTTGGTAGTCCACTGGTAGTTTTCATGTAGGTAAGCTTGCAGGCAAAATCAGGCTCAATGAGTGCATCGAGAAAGGTCAGCCACTCGCGTAATCCTCCCTCTCAGAGAGCTTCACACAGATAGCTATTTTCTTCCTTTGCGAGACAGAATATGGTTATGAGTATCAACTTCATATGGGAATCAAAACTAGGAAATGCTGGTTGCGGTAGCGGCGGTGCCATCTCCAGTGCTGTTCCCACCACTGAATGGATTGGCAGGCATGTTTGGTCTTGGTGATGATTCCGATTTGTCGGAGGAATCGTGTGGTGAAAGGAAACTGCTCCGTAGACGATTTGCGATTGGCATATGCCAGCGTAGGGATTGTGTTCAATTTCGTCCCTGTTCTTTGTGTGCAAGCCACCTTGGAGCTTGCGACTGTTAATCTATCATTTTCCTTCTGAATCTGGTTCGTTGAGAGTCTGATTCAAAGGCTTCTGAAGAACAGCAATGCTGTGTTAGTGTGTTAGTAGACAAACGATTGTACTCTATGCGTGGCAATTGTTGTTGGATACTTTCGACAACGGATAATCAGACTACAGGCAAGACTATGGAAACGCCAGATCTCTTCTTACTGTGAACTTGTTCAGATGCAGCAAGACAGACCTTAGTAATGTAGATTACAGGTAGTTGATAGCAACTAGTGTGAATTTTGGGATATAAATCAGTTGAATGTTAAAAGTATGACATAAAGTGAAATCTTGCCAAAGTGCAAGATATCTCTTTTATTGAGATGATTACGTTGCAACTGCTGTTGCGTAATGATGAGATTACTCGCTGATTATTTCCGTACATGCATTGGTCGTTGACCGTATATATCTGTATGTATATATACATTGTGTGAGAATCACACGCCAATGGTTTTCTTCTCTTGTTCCGTTAGGAAGACCCTATGATATGTTTATCATTATGATCAGGAATTGCTCCCGTAGCTCGTGTGATACTTTATGAAATCAGAGTTTGCTCACCGAAGAACAAGGGCAATAATATAAAACAGAGATTGCTCACAGTCAATGCGCAATGGGAATCAATGCTCCGTGGGAATCGATATGCCGTGGGAGTAATAATAATATACGTATTTAAGTAACTTTAACCACCAAAGGTGGATCTAAACTACTCAGTCTGTATCCAGACTTTAACGTCGCCTCAATCGAAGAGAGTTTAAGCCCCAAGTTGTAGAACGACAAATTTGTCAAACGAATCCTGAAAGCAAGCAGGGAAGGTACAAGTAAAAACTGTTGAAGGATACCTGGTAACATAATCCAAACTGTGAGCAGCTACCAACAAACAGACAGAAGGAAAGGAAAAGCACTAGGAGCAGGACAGTGTGCAAAGGTGGGTGACTTGGTGAAGAACTAGGAAGGGCATCCGAGTGCAACACATGGTGAGACACCGGGAGCAGCACTGGGTGCAGAACCAGGTGAGACACTGGGAGAAGCACCGGGGTGCAGAAGGTGGTGATATACGTTGGTGAGAGACTGGGATCAGCACTGGGTGCAGAACCTGGTGAGGTACTGGGAGCAGCACAGGGTGCAGTTCCAGGAGCCATACTTGATGCAGTGCTAGAAGCAACACTGGGTGCAGAACTTGGGGAAACACAAGGAGCAGCACTGAGGGCAGAAGTATGATATACTGGGAGCAGCACTGGGTGCAGCGCCGGGAGCCATACTTGGTGCAGCTCTAGGAGCATCACTGGGTGCAGAACGTGGTGAGAGACTGGGATCAGCACTGGGGGCGGAACCTGCGGAGATACTGGGAGCAGCACTTGGTGAAACACGAAGAGCCACACGTCGTGCCGGTGCAGCGCCAAGAACCAAACTTGGAGCAGCTCCAGGAGCAGCACTGAGTAGAACTTTGTGAAACACGAGCAACGCTAGGTGCAGAAGGTGGTGAAATACTGGAAACAGCACTGGGTGCAGCGCCAGGAGCCACACGGGGGATACTTGGGGCAGCACGTGGTGCAGGGCTAGGAGTAGCTCTGGGGCCAACACTTGGTGAAACATTAGGAACCACAATTGGTGCAGCGCTAGGATTGGCACTGAGTGCAGCACTAGGGAGTCAAGGAACCACACTTGGTGCTATGCTTGGGCACACACTGAAAGCAAGACTGGGGGCAGCACGTGGTGAGACCCTAGGGACCACACTAGGAGCTACACTTGGTGCAGCACATTGAGGGCGCCATAATGGCACACAGGAGGGCTAGGAACCTTGCAGCCAAGCCCGCATCAAGGCAGCCTCCTGGCGATACGGCTGCTGGGACTGGAGAGGGGCTGCAAAGTGTCTCCTGGCAAGCTGGATGGTCGCAAGCCATTGACGCTTGGCAGTAAGAGTGTAACCACAGAGCACTTGGAGGGGATTCTGGAGGAGGGAGTGAGATTGAGGCAGAGCACCAGCTAAGCCAATGGCCAATTCAGATGAAATGGAATCATTGAGAGATTGGTGTTGTTCAGCCTCAAGCGACCCTCCAGTGCCATGGAGCCATTGGTTCCGGTACGTCCAGAGATCCCAACAGGTGAGGAAAAATTGATGAATCACTGCAGTGGCCCATCGACGAGGAGATCGCTTGCTACTAATCGAAGAATAGTAATCAGCTTGAATCTGATGCCAGAGGGGGGTCCACCTCCCAAGGAACCAGTTGTGCCATCCAATCCGACGCTGAGCTCTTATAGCAGACGCAATATCAGGGGAGTAGGAGGAAGGGTGGATACGCCTACCTTGACGAACCCTAGTGGTAACATCCACGATGGCGAGAAGCCAGTGAAGGGTCTGTAAGCTCAGAGGTAAGGCGCTGTTGCAAAGGGCCCCGAAAGGAAGACAAGCAGTGCTGGACAGCCCTGGGGTCGGCACATGAAAGAACATGGGAAACCTTTTCCTCGTCTTGGGCACACAGAGGGCATTGAGAGTGATCCTGGTGCTGGTAATGAAGTAACTGATTACCAACTCCAATACAACCCGAAGCAAACTTGACAAACCACCGTTGCATACCAGGAGGGAGGCGCTTGAAAGCAGAGTGATGGGCACACCAATGGATGGAATCGGAGACTTGTGGTGGAATGGAGATGTCGTGGTGAGTGTGCCAATGGTGAAGAAGTGGAGGACCCGAAATAAGAATGTGCAAGGCATCTCTGTCAAAGCGAGAGCATTTGAGACCCTTCTGTGAGAGAGCCCAGGGCTCAAACAGAAGTCGGGGATAGTGGTAAGGAGAAGGACGATTCATGGAGAGAAATGCCTTGGCCATGCCATCAATTTGATGATTGCGAAGCGCCCACCAGTCAAGAGAAAGACCCTCTTGATGACCCTGAACCCACTTGAAGGTGACAGTGACTGGAAGAGCAGAGAGCATATTGCGAATAACATAGACATAGTCAAAAGATTTCTGAGAGATAGACAAGGGCCAGGTTCCCTGAGCCTGTTGAAGAGCCTTATCCCCATCAAGGGCAATGGTGAGTGAGCCAGAGGCTACATCATAGAGGTCCACCAGAGCCATACAGCAGGTGAGGACACCAATGATGCCAGCCAATTCACTCCGGTAGGAAGACTGATCTTTGGGGGAGCCACTGACAAGGTTAGATCCAGTGAGGAACACCGTGAGAGCCTTGGTGGAGGTGTTGGGGGAGAGTATGAAGGAAGATGTACCTCAGAGGAGAATGGGATCATAAGAGCCGTCACAGACAGCGCTGGCAGGGCCACTCATAATGGCATCTGCAAGAGCCTGGCATCCATCCTGGGGAAGGGAGTATTTATGGAGAAGGACTCAGGGAGAAGCGCAGAGAGCATCAAATGCATCCTCTGGGGTGGCAAGGAGTCCCGTAAAAGGATCGTACGTCAAGGGATCCTCGTCTGGTGGATGGGAGATAAAGGTGGATGGACCGACAATCTGGAACACATTCCCACTGGAAACGAGAGAGACAAGAGTGTCGGCACAGGCAGGTTTGGCGCAAAGGATGGTAGTGTTGAAGCTATAACGGCCTTGGCCTTGCAAAGAACCGACCTTCCAACCAGTGGGACATTTGGAGAAGATCCGGTCAGTAGAACGACACAAAAACCAGGGCCACACAGAGGAAGATTCTGAGGACAGCCAGTGCCCCAGGTGGAAGGAGGGGTGGAGAGCTCTATCAGAAGGCAAGGCCAACGGGGGTAAGAAGGATTTCCGAAGAGCACGTTGCCAAAGCTGAAGGGCTGGGAGATGCCACGGAGGGGGGCATTGAGGCCAGTCAAGATTGGCGCGAAGATGGTTGGAGGACTGCAACTGGAAGGCCATAGGAGACAGCCGTGTGCCATCTGCAGTGCAGACATCAGCAAGGGAGATAGCTTGGAGAGACATCCTGATGAGATTCAGAAGAGACAGGTTGGCGCCCCGAAAGCCAGCAGTGACAAAAGCTTGCATGAGGTAGCAGTCATTCACTCGAAGCAGAGGAAGTGCAGGAAAGTCTTCAACCATACTCACAGGGTGCAAAGAAAAGAAATGCCACACATGCTTATACCAGCAAGGAGTGATATAAGATGCATAAGGCTGGTAGGGGGTAATACCGAGATGAAAAGGGAGCCCCAGTTCAAGCCGAAAGGCTTCAGCGGTAAGCCTGAGAATATGGCCCGTCTGGGAAACACGGATGGATTCCTGAAACAGAGTAGCAATGTGGCTGAATTCTTGGAGAAGAAATGGGTGATTGAAACCAAAGCCTTGATACAAAGATGGACCATAGAAGACCTTGCGAGGAAAGTTGCGAGACATGCCTGCCTTGTTGAGCACTGGGACCAGAGTTGGTTGGAGAATTTGGGTCCAGGTAGAAGCGCTGAGCTGAGTGACGGGCATGGGGTATTCAAAAGACTTCATAAATGAGTACCTGAAGGTGTAGAGGGAGGTGTTCTTCTCACACTTGGAGGACCTCATTTGAGATCCAAAGGACTGGGACTGGGTCTGCAGGTGATCAACTTGAGCTTCTTCATTTCCGTCCATAGAAATGTAGACACCCAAAGTCTTGTCAGCGTGATCAACCTCAAAACGGTCAAGAGGGGACTGGGCACCAGATTTGTCAGTGATGGTGAAAACACCGGGCATTTCATCGACAGAGTGATAGTCCCAACCAGAACCAGTCCACTTGAAATCAATCAAGTAGCAGAAGGACTTAGCAGGTTCAATAGCGCCACCAGTAGCAATGAGACCGCCAGCCCAGCGGTCTAAAGCTGCCTGAAAATCAACAGCCAGAGCCTCACCAGAGGTAGTAGAGGAGGAACCGGCACAGAAAAGATCAGTATCATCCACAAAAGCAAAACCAACCAAAGAAACCAGTTGAAGGGATAGGGAGGTGAGTAGGTGGACCCCATGTCCTGCATTCTGCATCATCCGGAAAAGAATGGTAGAAACCAGAGCCCACAGAGTAGGGCCAAGACTGTTTCCTTGTCCAATCCCACTTAGAGGAATAGATTCATCACCATACATAGGACCGGACCTGCCAAAGCCAGTTTTAATGTGATGGGTAGCGCGCTGGAGAGTGGAGAGTAGAACCTCGCAAACATGAGCCGGAATCCCAAATCTTTGAAGGGTGAGACTGGCAATGGGATGGGAGATTCGGTCATAGCAGTCCTTGGCATCATTCATTGCAACCGCCCTGAAGCGGCGCTTCTGACGAAGAACATCACAAATAAGCTTCTTGTTGAGACAAGTGTTGATGGCTTTGTGATGCTTCCGGCTGCCATGCTGGTCAACTGCCACCGCGTTGGCTTGTTCAGCATGAGCGAGAATGTGTTTACCAATCATCTTGTTGTTGATCTGAAACTCAGGAGACATCAGTTGGATGAGTCTCATCTTGTCAACACGGTATTCACCAGGTTTCTTGAAGATTTCAATGTCGGTGATAACCTGCCAAGCAGGGGGCAAGAAGCCAGCAAGCAGAGGAGCAGTCCGCATCAAAGTGTCAAAGGAATTCAGCTGTGTGTCCAACACAAAGGATTTATGGTGGGCAAAACTGAGGCAAGAAGGCTCACCAGCAGTGCGTTCCTTCTGGCATTTCCAGGCAGCAGCATTGTCAGCAGGGCTAACAGAATAGTCAAAGGGAGCCAAAGACTGAATGGCCGCAGGCACCTGAAGGCAAGTAAGAAATTCAGTAAGGTACGGGTCTGTTCCTGAAGGAGAAACATAGATGCCAGCAAGGACCGCAGCTGAGGAAGGTCCAGTTCCCAAGTAGCCGAAGGCCTGGATGAAAGAGGGAGACATGGAGGGAGTGTCTAGGCATTGTTGCTGACGGCAGACATTGGAGGCAGCCATGGCTGGCACCATGGCAAACTCAGACTCCAAGACTTGTTCAGTGCCATCAGATCCGACTGCAACAGCTTTCAGAACAGCAGCAGGCTTAGAGAGATGACCACAGGATAGCGCGAGCAGCGAGCCCTAGATCCCGTTGGAGCCGTTCACGGCGCATGCGTGCCCGGATCTGGGAGGCGCTCTGGTTGTAGGGCTTGCCTTCAGTAAGAAGGGCGTCCACCAAGCCTTGGTTGAAGGAGTCACGCCACGAAGGAGCCAGGACTTTGACGGCGCAGTATTGCTTGTAGGCTTGCTTCAAATGGAGGACAGCAGTGGCAAGATCACAGTGTTCACCCTTGTATAAGGAAAGCTTACATGCCAAGCGCTTCACCATGGTGTGACTGGTGGAGACCCCTTGCCGAAGCTGCACGATCTGCCTCCAGAAATCAATGGTGTCACGGTAAACCTGGAGCTTGGGAGACCAAGGAATCATTCCGGTGCAAAGCCAGCAAAGATGTTGTTCAACAGACAGCCAGATGGAAGCAGAGGTAGCATAGAGGACATCATAGGTAGTGATGAGAGTGTCGCGCACAGTGGTATCACCAGATAAATACAGTGCCACCAGGTGCTCAAGCTTAGTCTGAAGGGGGAACACACCAGCAGTAGCAAAAGCATGTTTGACCCGCTGGAGATAGCGCTGCCGAAGGTGAGGGTGGGAAGATTTCAGGCGAGGAATAGAGGATCGCACAGGAGGTGGAAGATATTTGCCCAAGATGCTGCCATTACAAACTTCGATCCAGAGCAAGCGATGGTCAGAAACTATGCCGTGCTCACCATCAAAAGCACAGTAACCAGCTTGGAAGACATCAACATGCTCAGTAGTCCAAATGGCATCAATGGGAGTCCTGGTAGTATTCCGATTGTGGGTGGCAGGCAGGGAAGTGGAAGGGTGGGTAGTCAAGATGGCATCCTTGAAGCCGAGTGCTTTGAGCTCAGAGGAAAGACCGTCAGACCGGACATCAGAATTATGGTCAATCCCTAAGACGATGGAGTCACCAGCCTCCACGCACGCCTGAAGGGCAGCTGTGAGGTCACCTTGAAAGAGAATGCGTGGGTTGGGACAGCAAAGATCCTCCTCAGCCTGGAAGTAACAACAGTGTTGGTTCCAAACAGAGCCAAGGTCCCTGTCATTTTCTACAGGGCAGTAGGCAGAAAAGATGGTAACCGTAGCGTGAGCCCTACCCTGAAACCAGACGAAGGTCCACTGGCCAAGCCCTGATGGATCAGCACCATGGGCAAGCTTGTGAGAATGAAAGAGCCGGTCAATGGTAAACCCCGTACCACCAGGGATGCACCAAGTGCCGCTGGAGGCCTCATGCTTGTTACTAGCAAGGAAGGTGAAACTGGAAGGGTAGTCCTGTTTGATGCGAGAGTGGAAGAGATCACAGAGGGGGAGCTGAGGTTCATTCAGACAATGCTCTGCGTAGAGGGCAACCCCGGCTTTGCTTTGAGCAACACGCCGAGAGTTGTGACGAGAGCGAGACATGAAGGCTGACTTCCGCTGGGGACCAATATTTTGGAAGGTAATGAGAGTAGAGTTTGAGGACAGAGACTGGGGAAAGGGATGGCCAAAAGCATCAGCATCTTTAGCCACAAGGATGATGTCCCCATGAAGATCGGATTGTACAAGGCGGGAAATGGCAGGAGGCGAGGAATGGGAAGAAGGACTGGAGGAATCCAGGTGGGGATTTGAGGTGGAGGGCATCCCACAATGCCCCGTATGAGATATTGTAACCATGATCAGACGCATACCGTGTCTGTTGCACGGAAGAGGAAGCTGGTGAGGCATAGGTGTGGAACACGGAAGGCCACAGTAGGTGCTGTGCCAGGGGTGGCAGCACAGGAGGCAACAAAAGGAAAAAAATTAGCACTGGATGCAACCTTGGGTGAAGCACTGGAAAGCAGGCCAAGGGCATTGCTGGGGGAAGCACTGGGAGTGAAGCCTGGTGCAGTGCTAGGAGAAACACTGTGTGCAGATCAGGGTGAAACACTGGGATAACCTGGTGATGCAACACTAAGCCCAGCACTGAGTGCAGTCCTGGGTGAAGCACTGGAGGACAAACAAAGTGCTTTGCTGGAGGAAGCACTTGGAGTGACGCCTGGTGCATCCCAAGTTGGAGCCACGCTGGGTGTAACACTGGAGGCAACCTTGGGTGAAGCACTGGGAAACAGGCCAAGGGCATTGCTGGGGGGAGCACTTGGAGGGATGCCTGGTGCAGTACTAGGAGAAACACTGTGTGCAGAGCAGGGTGAAACACTGGGATCACCTGGTGATGCAACACTAAGCGCAGCACTGAGTGCAGTCCTGGGTGAAGCACTGGGGGGCAAACCAAATGCATTGCTGGAGGAAGCACTGGGAGTGTCGCCTGGTGCAGTGCTAGGAGAAACACTGGGTGCAGATCAGGGTGAAACACTGGGGGCACCAGTTGATGCAGCACTAGGTGGAACACTGGAGGCATCCCTGGGTGAAGCACGGGAAGGCAAGCTAAATGCATTGCTGGGGGAATCACTTGGAGTGACGCCTGGTGCATCCCAAGTTGGAGCCGCGCGGGGTGTATCACTGGAGGCAACCTTGGGTGAAGCACTGGGAAGCGGGCCGAATGCATTGCTGGGGGAAGAACTGGGAATGACGCCGGGTGCAGTACTAGGAGAAACACTGTGTGCAGATCAGGGTGAAACACTGAAATCACCTGGTGATGCAGCACTAAGCGCTGCACTGAGTGCAGTCCTGGGTGGAGCACTGGAGGGGCAACCAAACGCATTGCTGGAGGAAGCACTTGGAGTGACGCCTGGTGCAGTGCGAGGAGAAACACTAAGTGCAGATCAGGGTGAAACACTGGGGGCACCAGTTGATGCAGCACTAGGTGGAACACTGGAGGTAACCCTGGGTGAAACACGGGAAGGCAGGCTAAATGCATTGCTGGGGGAATCACTTGGAGTGACGCCGGGTACATCCCAAGTTGGAGCCGCGCTGGGTGTAACACTGGAGGCAACCTTGGGTGAAGCACTGGGAAGCAGACCGAATGCATTGCTGGGGGAAGCACTTGGAGGGCCGCCTGGTGCAGTGCGCGGAGAAACACTAAGTGCAGATCAGGGTGAAACAATGGGGGCACCAGTTGATGCAGCACTAGGTGGAACACTGGAGGCAACCCTGGGTGAAGCACGGGAAGGCAAGCTAAATGCATTGCTGGGGGAATCACTTGGAGTGACGTCTGGTACATCCCAAGTTGGAGCCGCGCTGGGTGTATCACTGGAGGCAACCTTGGGTGAGGCACTGGGAAGCAGGACGAATGCATTGCTGGGGGAAGAACTTGGAATGACACCTGGTGCAGTACTAGGAGAAACACTGTGTGCAGAGCAGGGTGAAACACTGGGATCACCTGGTGATGCAACACTAAGCGCAGCACTGAGTGCAGTCCTGGGTGAAGCACTGGGGGGCAAACCAAATGCATTGCTGGAGGAAGCACTGGGAGTGTCGCCTGGTGCAGTGCTAGGAGAAACACTGGGTGCAGATCAGGGTGAAACACTGGGGGCACCAGTTGATGCAGCACTAGGTGGAACACTGGAGGCATCCCTGGGTGAAGCACGGGAAGGCAAGCTAAATGCATTGCTGGGGGAATCACTTGGAGTGACGCCTGGTGCATCCCAAGTTGGAGCCGCGCGGGGTGTATCACTGGAGGCAACCTTGGGGTGAAGCACTGGGAAGCGGGCCGAATGCATTGCTGGGGGAAGAACTGGGAATGACGCCGGGTGCAGTACTAGGAGAAACACTGTGTGCAGATCAGGGTGAAACACTGAAATCACCTGGTGATGCAGCACTAAGCGCTGCACTGAGTGCAGTCCTGGGTGGAGCACTGGAGGGGCAACCAAACGCATTGCTGGAGGAAGCACTTGGAGTGACGCCTGGTGCAGTGCGAGGAGAAACACTAAGTGCAGATCAGGGTGAAACACTGGGGGCACCAGTTGATGCAGCACTAGGTGGAACACTGGAGGTAACCCTGGGTGAAGCACGGGAAGGCAGGCTAAATGCATTGCTGGGGGAATCACTTGGAGTGACGCCGGGTACATCCCAAGTTGGAGCCGCGCTGGGTGTAACACTGGAGGCAACCTTGGG
Organism: Pseudo-nitzschia multiseries; assembly: GCA_037355745.1. Lineage (NCBI taxonomy): Eukaryota > Bacillariophyta > Bacillariophyceae > Bacillariales > Bacillariaceae > Pseudo-nitzschia > Pseudo-nitzschia multiseries. The sequence continues at coordinate 32,545,232 of CM074781.1, read as the reverse complement.
TGAAGCACTGGGAAGCAGACCGAATGCATTGCTGGGGGAAGCACTTGGAGGGCCGCCTGGTGCAGTGCGCGGAGAAACACTAAGTGCAGATCAGGGTGAAACAATGGGGGCACCAGTTGATGCAGCACTAGGTGGAACACTGGAGGCAACCCTGGGTGAAGCACGGGAAGGCAAGCTAAATGCATTGCTGGGGGAATCACTTGGAGTGACGTCTGGTACATCCCAAGTTGGAGCCGCGCTGGGTGTATCACTGGAGGCAACCTTGGGTGAGGCACTGGGAAGCAGGACGAATGCATTGCTGGGGGAAGAACTTGGAATGACACCTGGTGCAGTACTAGGAGAAACACTGTGTGCAGAGCAGGGTGAAACACTGGGATCACCTGGTGATGCAACACTAAGCGCAGCACTGAGTGCAGTCCTGGGTGAAGCACTGGGGGGCAAACCAAATGCATTGCTGGAGGAAGCACTGGGAGTGTCGCCTGGTGCAGTGCTAGGAGAAACACTGGGTGCAGATCAGGGTGAAACACTGGGGGCACCAGTTGATGCAGCACTAGGTGGAACACTGGAGGCATCCCTGGGTGAAGCACGGGAAGGCAAGCTAAATGCATTGCTGGGGGAATCACTTGGAGTGACGCCTGGTGCATCCCAAGTTGGAGCCGCGCTGGGTGTATCACTGGAGGCAACCTTGGGTGAAGCACTGGGAAGCGGGCCGAATGCATTGCTGGGGGAAGAACTGGGAATGACGCCGGGTGCAGTACTAGGAGAAACACTGTGTGCAGATCAGGGTGAAACACTGGGATCACCTGGTGATGCAGCACTAAGCGCTGCACTGAGTGCAGTCCTGGGTGGAGCACTGGAGGGGCAACCAAACGCATTGCTGGAGGAAGCACTTGGAGTGACGCCTGGTGCAGTGCGAGGAGAAACACTAAGTGCAGATCAGGGTGAAACACTGGGGGCACCAGTTGATGCAGCACTAGGTGGAACACTGGAGGTAACCCTGGGTGAAGCACGGGAAGGCAGGCTAAATGCATTGCTGGGGGAATCACTTGGAGTGACGCCGGGTACATCCCAAGTTGGAGCCGCGCTGGGTGTAACACTGGAGGCAACCTTGCTTGGGTGAAGCACTGGGAAGCAGACCGAATGCATTGCTGGGGGAAGCACTTGGAGGGCCGCCTGGTGCAGTGCGCGGAGAAACACTAAGTGCAGATCAGGGTGAAACAATGGGGGCACCAGTTGATGCAGCACTAGGTGGAACACTGGAGGCAACCCTGGGTGAAGCACGGGAAGGCAAGCTAAATGCATTGCTGGGGGAATCACTTGGAGTGACGTCTGGTACATCCCAAGTTGGAGCCGCGCTGGGTGTAACACTGGAGGCAACCTTGGGTGAAGCACTGGGAAGCAGGACGAATGCATTGCTGGGGGAAGAACTTGGAATGACACCTGGTGCAGTACTAGGAGAAACACTGTGTGCAGAGCAGGGTGAAACACTGGGATCACCTGGTGATGCAACACTAAGCGCAGCACTGAGTGCAGTCCTGGGTGAAGCACTGGGGGGCAAACCAAATGCATTGCTGGAGGAAGCACTGGGAGTGTCGCCTGGTGCAGTGCTAGGAGAAACACTGGGTGCAGATCAGGGTGAAATGGTGGGATCCCAAGGTGGAGCCGCGCTGGGTGTAACAGTGGATGCAACCCTGGGTGAAGCACTGGGAAGCACTCCAAAGGCGTTGCGGGGGAGAGTACCTGAAGGAATACCCGGTGCAGGGCTAGGAGAAACACGGTGGGGGGGACAAGTCGGGAAACAGGAGGAGCGGAAGAAGAGGAAGGGTGACTGAGGGATGCAGAGGTGGAATTTTGAGAAGTAGGCATTCCACCAGGCCAGAAGCAAGGGTTCCTAACCATGATCAGAGGCATACCGTGTCTGTTGCACGGAGAGGAGAGAAGCCAGAGCAGAGCTGGTGGAGGCATTGGTATGGCTCAGCTCGCTGATACTAGCATCGGTGCCGGGAGAAAAAGCTATGGAGGTAAGACCAGAGCGGAGAGGAGAGTTGAGAGCGGTGGGACGTTTGGCAGCGGGAGACAAAATTTCAGCCATGGCAACGCCTTCGAGAGGGGCAGCAGTCGGAGGGGCACCCAGAACAGAAGTGATGTTGGAAGTGCCGGTTGCAAGAGTAGACATGGACTGGCCATCATCAAAGCCACACCCACCGCTGTCCTCACGAACCTGAAAAGAGAAGTGCATATCCAGGTCAAAAGTAACAGCATTGGAAGTGGAGTCAATGGACAGATCATCATCCACAAGTTCCCAATCACAGACGTCGCCACTACCAAAGAAGGGCAGAGCATCCTCCGGCTCCTGGTCTGGTGCAGGGGCATTTTCAACAACCCAACCTTCAGTGGGATCCCAATGAAAATCCTTCAGCTCAGTGAGACACTCAGTAGAAAACCATTGGCAAACACAAGAGCCATACCGGGCCTCCAGGAAGATGGGGAGAAAGGACAGCATGGTTTGAGCTTCAGCCGAGGTAGTAGTGTTGTACAGGGCCAGGATTTCACCACGGTAGGAGCTGGTGTCAACAGAGAGAAACAGTGACCATGACCAGTTGTCCCTAGTACGGATTCCCAGAAGAACACGGCGCAAAGTGGTAGCACCCAGTCCCTGACCCAAATCTACAGGAAGATCCAGGTCAACAACACATAGAACAGAAGCAGTTTCATGGGTCTGGATGAACTTGGCTTGCCGGTGCTTAGCTTGACGAAGGGTCTTCAGCTTGGAAGGGGAAAGGCAGCGGTCAGAGGGATTGGTAGCAGTCTCAATAAACTTGTAGAATTTGCCATCAGGAAGGGAGGCTATATCAGACGCAGAGCAGCAATTGAACTGGGCCTTCAATAGCTTGACAGTCTGAGAACGCTTAGTAGAATCACACAAGATATGTGCAGCTGGGACAGGAGAGGGATCGGGGGTTCTGGAATTGTCGAGCCGAATGTTCTTCCGGATGACAGCAATAGGGAAGGCTTGAAACCGAAGATGGATCTGGAGAAGTGCATTGTAATGATTAAGATCAAAACTCTGCATATAGGACCCTAGCAGGAAACCACAGGTGACAGTAGTAGAGGCTTGAATATGATCGTACTTGAGGTCCATTTCACGGTCCTGGAGGCGCTGAAGGAGAGTGTCAGACAGCAGAGTAGCCACGGGGACACTGTGTCCAATGTAGAACCAAAGGTGGGGGGCAGCTCGAACCCGGAGCCAGAGGGAAGCAACATAAAGCTCAAGAGTGCGCCGGTCAGGCAGGGTAGACCAGAGCTTGGGGACGGGCTTAGCTTTGGGGTTGATGCAGGCGCGGGAAGGAAAAACATAGAGGACCAGCTTCCAGTCTACAGACCAGAGCAAGCTGAGTGCATCAGTCAGGGATTCCAGCATTTTGTCGTACAAGTCACTAGGGCGAGGTGACATCAGCCGGGGGAGAGACAGAGTGAAGTAGGAGCTGTAGGAGCACTTGGTACCTTCAGTGACATCAACCGGAGCCCTGGAATCACTGGAGCAAACCCCACGCCGTTGGAGAAAGTGACCGACAGAAGAAGAAATAACCAAAGCAGCACCAACAGAGGGATAAAAGGAGACAGACCGAGAGCCTGACACCTGAGTGGAAGAGGCGGAGGCAGCTGAAGGAGCAGGAGCAGGAGCAGGAGGCTTAGTCTTGAAGAACCAGTGAGAGCCAAGGACCCTGTTGGCAGACAGCCAAACCTGCCCTTCAGTGCTAGGCATAAGGTTGCCTTCGCAGTACAGGTCGTCGAAGCATTCGGGAGACATCTTAGCAAGACCAATGAAACATTTCTGGAGGGCTTGGCCGGGAGGAGATTTGGTCCACGTAGCAGAGCCTTGGAAGCAAACCGAAGCCAGGGAAACCAGAGACTCCAAAGTAGCGGATCTCCAATTAGAATCATCGGGATTTACCAAGGCATACACCGGGGCAACTGAGAGGCGGCACACATCATGAATGGATTTCTTGTCACGGCCATCCTTCTTGCTGAAGAAATGGGTAGGACTGGGGGAGGCATTCCAAACCCAGGTCTGCACTGGAGACTTCCGTAGGTGTTGGATGGAAGATGGGGTAGGGAAACGGCCATCACCATAAAAACGCCAAAGGAAGGAAGCAGAGTGGGCCTGGTTGGCAGCGGCTAGAGCCTGTTTGCGAAGGGCTTGACGATCCAAGCCTGGGGATGGAGTCAGGGAGGGGGACTGCTGGAGGAGAGACTGCTTAAGAGCAGGGGTAGGGGCAGGAGTAAGGACGAGCTGCTTTAGAGATGGGGGCTGAAGGGGGGGAGACTTCAAGGCGGGCTGCTTAGAATCCGGGCGAGGAGCGGGCTTCTTAGCAGACCAAGTGGAGGAGGCCACAGAGGAGTCCGAGGAAGAGACAGACATGGAGATATCAGAGGATTGGCTGGAGGAGGAAGAGGAAGTGGACAGAGGTGCATCTTTCCGCGGACGAAGAGAGGAGGGAGAAGGAGTGGCCTGGGTGGGAGCTGGGGGAGGGGAGGGGGAGGACTTCTTCAGGTGGGCGCGCTTGGGGTAACGAGAGCCAGAGGCAGAGCGGGCAGACGAAGAAGATAGAGAGGGTGTAGACTGGAGGCGTTTCTTGGGGGATGAAGCAGAGGAGCGGCCCTCAAGAGGCTTAGTAGGATTGGTAGGCATGCTGGAAATTGGGGTACAGCGAGCAATGTGAGGAAGCAGCGGCGCCGGGCGGTGATGCTATAGGGAGTTCGAGCAATGGAGCGGCTGTACGATCGCGGATAGAGGAGCAATCGATTGGATGAAGCAGTGGGATGGGGCAGTAAAACAAAAGCGGCTAAGCGTGTAGTGTGGAAATAGAGCAAAAGGAACGCAATCGATGATGTAGCGTCGGAGCAGGCCGACCGACGCAATGGGGCGGCAGGTGGAGTGACAGCGGGGAAAGATGATGTAGCGTCGAGGCAAGCGATGAAACCGCGGGAGGAGGCCGATCGATGCAATGGGGCTGCAGACGGAGGCTCGGGGGAGTTGATCGAAGGAGCGGAGCGGCTGAGCAATGGAGTGGAGGGAGGAGAGTACGGTCGATGCGATGTAGATGCAGGTGGAATCTCTGGGAATAAAGGGAGATGGCGTGTTGGCAATATTGAATAATGCCGATTGTATTAAGACGGGGGGGCAAGGATTGCTGGCGTTGGTGGCGTCGATGGAAGAGATGCAATGGGAAGCAACGGAGGAACGGAGAGTTCCGATAGGGGGACACTTGTTGGCTGCTATGTAGAAAATGTACTGGAGACAGCGTCGAAAATTAGATGTCGGATCGTATCGGAGCCTCGGCCTGCTGCGTAGAAACTGTACTGGAACCCACGTAGAAAATTATGTGTCGGACCGGGAGCCCAAACGTCGGCGAGGGAAGAACAGCCAAAGCAACCAAAGGAAGCCAGCAAGCAGACAACCAACCAATAGCAGCAACAGAAGGAACATGTTGCAGAAGGGAGGTGTGGGGCCTGTTATCTGGATTGGTAAAGGAATAGAGGGGGAAAAAGAGTATAAGAAATTTTGCGTAGAAGTCTACGTGTTTTAAGTACTGGAAATTCGGAACGTCGGACAAAGTCGCGGGTTGCAAAATTGTATCGATATGCCGTGGGAATCAATTACTTTGGTTGATACGGGACTCATTGATTCGTACGAATAGAATATCTACCGTAGGGTAGCTTTGGTACTTCTGGACACGAAAGGAATTTAATAAATGGCATTATACTAAAGTAATTTCCAAAATTCGCCATAGAATTGCTACACGATTACTAGTAGTGTTTTCTGCTCTGATAATGGCATGATACTTTGGTAATTTCCAAATTACTCCGTATGAGTGGTGCATAATTAAGAATATGAGTAGAAGTGGTACGTGATTTTCTAGTAGTAGTGTTACTCGGTGCCTCTGTAGCTACCGTACGGTAGTAGAATTTTCTGTCGTGATTTCCAGTCGTATTCTGAGCACTATTCACCTAGCACTCTTTTTGATACGACTCCCAGAACAGACTAATACACAACAGACTAGGGACCAGGGTATATGCAAAGGAAAAGAGCTAGAATTAGTCTTTAGACCTATTTCTAGCTAGAGAGCAAGTCATGATGAATATTGAGGCTGTTGGGGCCAAAAGATGCTGCTTGTTGCTCGTGCACTTGTAGTTTGGATGCCGGAGCGAGAAATACGGTTGTCCCATAGTAAACGAAGCAGCGCTTGTACAGGTAGTAGTTGTTTGGACGCCATGGATACACGTTGGGTTGTTGTTGCTGTTGCGTTGGTAGATGACTCTGTGTCCTGCTACAGATTGTCGTTGGGTTGTTGTTGCTGTTGCGTCAGTAGATGACCAAGACCCAAGACCTTGAACAGAAGAACGAGCCTGAGGAGCTGGATCAGCCTTCTTGCTCTTCCGGTGTGGAATAGTTTAAACCATGGTTGCTGGAAAGGGGCTATTCCCATGGTCAAAAGAAGCAAAAAAAAGAAGAGTGTCGTGAGTGATATGAATAAAAAAGATGACGACAAATCAAACCGAGACAGCCTGAACATCTTCCCCCCAGCAAACAAAGGGCTCGCAATGACTTGCTTACAGTGTGATAGAATGGGTTCTTGTTGTTGTGATAGTAGGAAAGGAAGTATTCCCATGGTCAAAAGCAAAAAGAAGAAGAGTGTCGTGAGATAGGAATAAACAATTGACTGTTGCCGCTGCCGCCGCCAAATCAAATCAAATCAAATCAAATTGAAACAACACCATCTTCCCCCCAAGCAAACAAAGGACTGGCAATGACTTACAGTGTGATAGTAGAATGTGTTTCTTGTTGTTGTAATAGGATAGAAAGCAGTGGAAAGGGTATATTCCCATGGTCAGGGGGGGGGGGGGTTGCAAAGTGGTTGATTTTGAAATAATGAATTACAATGCGGAAAAAACAGCAATAAATCAAGGTTGTAGTAGGGATTCTACTTGATATTACACAGTGAGAAGCAATAAAATGAAATCGCTGCCACTGCCGCTGTTGCTTGCGAGTTAGTTCCCTCTTTGCCATATATATTGCCTTCCCTCTTTGCCATATACCGTATATTAATACTGAGTTACTTAAGATAAAATGCTTAAGAATACTTTTGACCGGTAAGAACAGCTGAAAAGATATGTGTGATTAGGTTTTTAAAATCCAGGATCTAGTAGGGATTCTACGAGATCCTACTGTGAGGGGAAACTGCCAAAAAGGTTTCTTAAATCAAGGATTTAGTAGGGATTCTACTAGATCCTACGCAGCAGTGTCAAGGAATCAATTCACAACTCCATGTGTTGAGCAAGTACTGCCTTACTTGCTCAACACAAGGAGTTGTGTGTGAAAATATCCTAAAAATACTTTTTGAGCTGCTCAACACAAGGGAGAAAAAATTACTTTAGCATTGAAACTGGTACTCAAGTACTTTTTCACACATACAACACGGTGGACTGCCGGGAGAGCAGGTTTATCCTTGTCCCCCGGCAAAACTGCAGCAACAAGAAAGAGCAACGCTCCTAGCAAGAAGCCCCCCCCCCCCCCCCCCAACAGCAGCAACAACAAGCAGCCGACGCTCGATAGCAAGCAGAAGCTCCCCCCTCCTTGGTTTTGTGCTCTCCCTTACGACCATGGTATTACATACCTAACTACCCCTCCTCCTCCTTGCTCTCCTCCTCGTAGTATGGGGGGGGGGGGGGGGGGGAGTTTTCTTTAGGGTGTTTCTTTTCCTTGGCCGGGGGCCTCGGAAAAGAAACACCTTAAAGAAAACTCCCCGCCGATACTACTCTGAGTCGTTGGGTTGGCACAAATCAACCCCTATCTAAAGAAAAATTCTTGGCGCAGGTGCCTCGAATTTTTCTTTATAAGGGTTGACACGTGCCGACCAAAACGGAGGAGGGGTAGTTACATAGTATCATACGTACTCATGACTCGTACTCGCATGTTGTATGTACTGTTGAAGGTGAGGTCGTTACGAGTAACGTACGACTTTCTACCAGGCATGACGACGACTCACTCACTCACTCCTGTTACGATTACCGGTACGACTGTACGGAACTGATAGTAAAAAGGTGGGTTGTGCTTCTTGCGAACAACAACTGCCGCTTGTTGCAACAATAAGTGTGCTATCGAACGGCACTTGAACTCGTACTGTACGGTACGGTGTCTACCTACGGACGAACTACAATCAACCTCACAGGTATTACTCCTTGTCAGGAAAGGGCGCTGAAGAAAGCAATAAAGCTACAAAGCTGTTTACGAAATGTTGTCCACAAGATCAACACAAGTGGCAAGGTCAGCCGTGAACAGGCTGCTGCAAAAGCAGTCGGTTCGATCTATGGGAACAACTAAATCCTTCGTAAGTTGGTGTGGTGGAGGTGCCGATAGGATGCGGTTTGGCTAGATGCTATGATGTGATATGATGTTACTGTAAGGGATGTGATGTGACGTGATGTGATCGCCGCCTCGGAACAAAACGGTTTGGGTAGCGAGCTTGTATTTTCCGTGCTCAAAGCTCGTCGACGCCTCATCGATTTCTCCCGTTCGTTCTTTTTGATTCGAATAAAAAAACTATTTGCTACGCGTCCACGATGTTTTACTGAAAACATGATTCATTGATGGCGGCGACGACGGCGGCGATGTCTTTTGTTCTTTTCCCAAACAAACAAACAAACAAACAAACAAACAAAAACGAAAAACATAAATAGCACCTGGAAAGTAAGGAAAACAATGAAACTACCTTTTTCGACTTCACTGACGAGAACTACGAACGAGTGAATCGAATTGTTCAAAAATACCCCGACAACTACCGTCAAGCGGCCATGATTCCTTTGCTGGACTTGGCCCAGCGCCAAAACGGAGGGTGGTTGCCTCTTGCTGCCATGGACAAGGTGGCACAAATTTGTCATATCGCTCCCGTTCGAGTCTACGAGGTTGCGTCCTTTTACACCATGTTCAACAGAACCCCCGTGGGAAAATACTTTATGCAAGTATGTGGAACAACTCCGTGCATGATCTGCGGCAGCGAAGAAATCATGCAGACCATTCAAGACCACTTGGGTATCAAAAATGGACAAACTTCCAAATGTGGATATTTCACTCTCCTGGAAGTTGAATGTTTGGGTGCCTGCGCCAACGCTCCTATGGTACAAATTAACGACGATTATTACGAGTGCTTGAGCAAGGAAACTATGATTGAGTTGTTAGAAGCGATGAAAAAGGACCAGCTTCCTCCTGTCGGAAAGTGGGGGTCCCTTCCTATGAACGGACAAGTCAGTTGCGAGGGTCCCCTCGGAAAAAACAGTTTGTTTACCATTCCAAAGCCACCAGCAGTTGACCCCGATCGTTTCAAGGAGGGCAATGTCAATCCCGCTGATGTCAAGAAGCACATGGCTTACTAGCTGTTCGGGAGCAAAAGGCTGCTAAATGGTTTGAATCTTGGCTAACCGTCTTTACCCTAAGAAAATCTGTATGCGAACACGCATTGTCGGCTACAGTATGTGCACGATATTTTAAAGAGTAATAAATGCCATACACTTCAGATTATCTTCCTTCACTCTTTTAGTATTCATAATCGTTTTTGATTATGGTTCACCTTGTCTGTATCTGGGCTTCTTGGACAACTCTTTCGTTTTCGTTCGAAAACAATTCTCCAGAGATAGTAGGCATGGCAAGAAATAATGATGACGAAAGTAGAACTTGCATTTTCAAATTGATTTTGAGGCCTGAAGCGATTGTGGAATTGATTTAAGTTCAGTCAATACGTTGGCGGCATGCCTTCACAAATGATGCCTGAATGCCAAACAACCCACAGTCGCCGCAGCAACCGATTTTACGAATTGGCAGAATCTCAGCTCATTTATCCTGTTTCGAGAGATGCAGGCTCTCTGACTGCCGATCCATAGAATCTCCTCCTCATCTAAATCTCCAGTTGTATCATTTGTATACAATCAATAGTAGTCCTCGCCTCTTACATTGATAGTCTCTGTCTAGATTGGATTGAATGTCTCGTGCTTGTTGCAGTTCTGTAATGGATAAGATTGTAAACACCAAATCGGAAGCTATGAATGTTTGGGTTCAAAATGGATGAATAAATCTCTTCTTGGTCTCATGATGGTTGCAATCATCGTGACCTTATGAAATCATGTATGACTCCTCAACCATGGTACTATATGTAACTACCCCTCCTCCGTTTTGGTTGGCAAGACTCATCCCCTCTCTAAAGAAAAATTCGAGGCGCGCGCGCCGAGAATTTTTCTTTAGATAGGGGATGAGTCTTGCCAACCAAATCGACTCCGAGTAGTATTGGGGGGGAGTTTTCTTTAGGATGCTTTCCTTTTTCCGAGGGCGGCGCCCTCGGAAAAAGGAAAGCATCCTAAAGAAAACTCCCCCCCAATACTACAAGGAGGAGAGCAAGGAGGAGGGGTAGTTAGGTATGATATACCATGGTCGTAAGGGAGAGCACAAAGGGAAGGAGGGGGGGAGCTTGCTAGTGAGCGTCAGTTGCTTGTAGTTGCTGCTGTTGGGGGGGGGGGGGGGGGGGGGGGGGGGGGGGGG